>VDFB02193867.1:365222486-365265419 GCA_007258455.2 Sequoia sempervirens
ATAATTACTTCAAGTAAATTGGCCTCCTCCAATATAAAATTTATTTTTATTGTTCAATAGCAGCCCTTTGGGTTTAATAGAAATGAATTAATGTATTAAGGTTAATCTTTAATTGGTGGTAAATACAATATTCTATAGTTACTTTTAAATTTACAAGTAACACTTGATTCAAACCATTTATAAGATGAACTTAGAGCAATTTGAAAGCAATAAGTATGAATTTATTGTTTGTTGTTAAGTTATGAATCCAATTAACAATAAGGAGTCCATCTATTCATTTAATAGTTATAGTTAGATTTAACACTACTCTATTGTTGATTAAATTTAATTGAGATTAAAAAGGATTAAATTAGTATTTTGGCATTTTAGTTTTCTTTGATTAAAATTGGGTAATACAATAATACAAATATTGATGTTTTCTATTACCTATATACTTGATGAAAGAGTTGTTCAGTTAGATTTATGATTGTGACATGCCTTGTAAATTGAGTTGTTTTTTTAACTATTTTGATTTATCTAAATAATTATAGAAGTTAATAATATCTTTTTAATGAATACAATTTTATTAGTTTGGAATGTCTTTATGATATGATTTTTGATTGAATTGTCATTGATTAGTAGTTATGTTACATCACATAAATTTCAAGGGTACGATTCTTCCTAGTATTACCAAGTATATGGTTAGAATTCATGTTTTCATGAAATTTTTATGAGGCAGTCTTTAACTCGATAAGTTGTGGAGGAACTGTAATTTGATAGCATCATGAATGTCAAGAACTTGTTACTAAGTTCTCTAAATAAATTAAATATTGGTATAAGATTTATGTTTAGTAACCTTGTTCCTTGTCACTTATTTGAATCTATTATGAAATCACATTTCTATCAAGTGGTGCATAGTAATTCTGGTTGGTAATTTGTTGTTGAGTTCAAAAAAATTGGTTGTTGTGAATGTTTTAGGTAGGTAAAAATGTGGGCATGACAGAACATCCATAAAACCCACAAGAAATATCATTCCCCTTTGCATTCCACTCTTAATTAGTTACTCTTAGAGCTTTAGTTTGATTTAAATTATACCAAACCCAAGTGCTTACATGACTTATATAGGGCTTGGTGCATTAAGTGCACACAATAGAAAGTGTTGTCAAGCTCTCCCTACCTCCTCAAGTATTCAATGGTGAATCCCAACGAAACCAATTCAACCTATAAAGTGTCCCTATCTCCTAGCATCTATTTTTGGTTGAGCTCAAGTTAGGTCATTTTTTTGGTGATTCTATTAACCTACTTAATTAGGTCAAATTAATATCATATTAAAAGAAAAATATCATCAATTTCCTTCTAAGTTTTCCAAATGATGTTTTTTAATATAGATTGGCCTAGTGGTTTTCTCTATCCGATATAAGGAGATACCTAGTATAAACCTAAGTATGGAGAAGAATGGGACTTGTAAGATAATACATTCTCTCTAATATCATCTTTCAAAAATGACCAACCATGTGTTTTCCATTGAAATTAATTATTTAACCTTTTTTAGGAATGTAACCACTACTAAGTAGATATCAAATTCATCAAGTGTTTGTAATCAATTACTTCAATCAAGATAATTTTAGTAGATTACAAAAGATTCTAGTAAAACAAAATCTGGCAAGAGTATGCTTCATAACATACTACATTACATATGGCTGTCAAGATTTACGTACATCATTGCACAAGCTAAATATTTCTTAAGATTTACATATATATCTAGCTATTCCTTCATGCAACAAACTTCCATTGAATTTTCACCTTGTTGATCCTAAGAAGATGAATCCACTTGCACTAGATGAGGAAGTTGAGGATTGGGTTTTGCAATTACATTCGGGTGCCTCACATGGGATAGAAAAAAAGGATATTACAAAATATTTCTCTTTGAATTTTGTAGACATCTCTAACCCAATTTCATTGGCATTATGTTGCAAAGGTCTAATCAAAATTCTATCACTCTTCATTTCAAAATCATGTTTAATAGCATCATAAACCGAGATACATGCCCTTCTTTGTTTGAGATATTATCTAGGAAATAACCCCCTATGTAATCATTGCCTTTAAACAGATCATATTCTTAGAAACTTTTGAGCAATGCATTGTCTTCCATGAAAGGGTCTTTAACCACTTTAGTTGTAATATATTCAATAGATTCAAAGGACTACAATAAATATAGGACATTTTATATAAAAATGGATAGTACTTGAGATGGAAATATGATCCTTTATGCCTATAGATTGATAATATCTTCATCAATTATACACTTGGCACACTCTACCACACTTAGGAAATGCACATTGAAGACTTGTAATAGCTAAGCATGCATAATGGTACCTAAAAATGGATGCTCCTGATTGTGAACCTTGAAGGGTGCTTTGAAATTCCACAGTCGATACTCCTTGGATGTACTTCACAAACCTCTGTGAAAGCTCTGAGAATCACTTCACTCTACCTAGAAACCTCTAAAGCCGCTGGATGCACTAAATGTAAATGAAATGCAACAACCCATTTAATATCTATTTCCACGCATGATGAAAAATGGAAGAGAGAGGAGTGTAACAAAATTGAGTTCTTTTTTTCTTTTTCAAGCATGTAGAATGGATTTGGCATGAGCTACAAAGATTTTACTTGCTATGAAATGATTAATTTTCTATATATTCTCCCTAGAGGTCCAATTAATTTTTTATATAAGTATTTCAAAGATATATGGTATAATTTGAGTATTTATCCTACTATTGAGTTTTTCTATTAGGAAACAACATGCTTTTGATTTTTTTAATTTTACCAATATTTAATAATCAAGGATGTAGGTCAAAATAAATGAATTATTAGGAATACATCTATAATTCATCTTATTATCTCATGAATCCATGGTATTCCCACTACCTATCTTTAGATGTACAAATGTTAATGACTATTTACCAATTAGAAGTTTTATTTTGTATTACCATAATCATTCATGAAAGCATGTGAAAATATATTAGACAAGTCACAAGTTTCCCTAGAATATCCAAAAGTGTTCGCATTTATGATGTAGATAAAAAAAATACTTATCAATAGTGATGGGAAATATTTTGAATATTATAATAAGATAGCATTGTTGTTGAACACCCAAAATACTGGGAGGGGGGTGAATTAGTATTTTATATAACCAATTAATCACAAACCATCCAATTAGTTCAAGGTGTATCTAACTTTCGTAATGAATGAAAACATGAAAGATATCATCACATGAACACCAAGATTTTTACATGGAAAACCAAAATAAGGGAAAAACCACAGTGAGGATTAGCTCACAATATATTATAACCAGTTATAAGATATTACAGGGGCTCATTGCCAGGACTCACTATCCTTAGAAGGCTCATATCCATAATTAGATACAAAATAAAAGTTTCTACACAACCAAAGTGTGAACTGATACAAAGTGCACCTTCCTTGTGCTGAATTCATTTCCTATGAAGCTCTGAATACAAAATACTACTCTGCTCAGCTATTGCTCAACATTCATAGCAATTTTTCCCATATTCTGATCTCACATATACAAATATGCAAGTTTGCAATATACTAGATTGCACACACATCACATTACATTTTTAACACACTATGTAACTCCAAAATGTCCCACATATATACCCTATTACATCTGCATATATCAATCGAGTCAGACTAATTAGATGTAGCCCTATTTTAATCCATAATAGATTTGTTGGCTCCACACTTGATTCAAAACCATCTCTGTGCTCAAGTCAAACATAAAAAATCTTTATTTAGATCAACATGGACCTAAAATAGGTCTTACTAACATAACAATACTTACTTATTCTTTACAACACATAACATGTGTTAGGTCGGGCAAGAAATGGACCTAAACATAAAATAAGCCAAATGATCACACACCAATGATCCATCTAACCAAATAAACATGCACCATCTAGAATATATATAGTACTAACACCTAGATTATCTCCCAAAATTTTAAATACTAAATCCAAACTCCACAGGAATGCAGACCAAATAACTCATACCCATTTACACTATATAGAGCTAGAAACTATATGCCAAACTTCTGCTACATGTAACTTTCATCCTATTCATCCAAAATCATTGAAATATTGATCATATATGCCTTTAGTAGTCCTAAATAACATATTTTAACTACATAAGTTGATCTTATAACACAAGCAATTCTAGACCAAATTACCAGATCAAGATGTCACCAAACATTGTTTACCAGATCAAACAAAATTGTCAAAAATCAATGCTGGCATCAATGACAACACATCAAAGGGATCCTTCTTCATTATTTCAAAGATCTCCCTCTTTTTCATTGATGGCAACATATGCCAAAAATGATTCTCTAGAATCTCCAAAAATGTAAAAATTTCATCATTAAAGACTTATATGAACTCCCCCTTGAAACATACATCAAAACTTCTCTCAAGACACGATATCTTAACTCTATTACCAAAACTTCCTTAACAACTCTAGCACCAAAAATTCTCTCACTTTGACATCAAGGAAAAAGGGTGTGCTAGTGAGACACATGTACAAAAAGACATCTGAAATGAAATGACTAGCTCCCCCTTAGGGAGTTATCCCAAGAATTGCATCCGATCATATGTATAGGAAAGAAAAACTAAAATAAACTGAAATAGAGTAAAAATATGCAAGGTGAAATATGTTCACCTAGAGGAGGAATCACCTTCAAGCTCCTTAATGATTGCTTGCCAAGTAGGTTTTCCTTCAATCCAAAGCTTTCTGACTCCAGCAAGTGCCTTATACATTGATTCCAACTCCACTAAGCTCTCCTCTCCCTCTTTCGGAGTACTAGGATTAAGATTTATCTTTGCAAGTATTTCAACTTCAGCAAGAGAACTTGATATTGGTATATGCTTGCACTTTTTTAAGTCTCCAAGCTGTCCAAACTGCCTTATAGCATCTTCGTTATGTCTTTCCAAAGTGAAGAACTTATTTTGAAAGTCTAAAATGGAATCCCAGGAGGCATAATTTATATCTTTTGCAAGGTCATAAGCTTTAGAGGAATTAGTTAATTGTGACTCTATTGAGTCCATTAGTTTCATAATGCCTTGGGTGGCATCTAGCTAGCTCATGAAATACAAGAATAATGCCTAGGCTTCATCTTCACATTCCTTCACTTCGTTCAAGAATTTCATCGCCTTGCTATGTGTAATTTCACATCTATCTTGAAGATCAAGCAATCTCTTCTTAAAAATCCTTGACTCAACTTCATGTACAGTCTACTCCTTGAGGCTAGAGGTATGCTCCCTGAGTAAATCAACCAAAAATTTTAAATTCTCAATAGGTGTCAGAGAATCGTCAACTATGGTAATATGTGTAGCATCCTATAGTGCCTTGATGGCACCATTGATTAGTTATATCCCCTTTTCATGATTTTATAATCTCTTTTCTTCTAGAGGTAATAAAAGAATCTCTAAGCTCCATCCTTTGAATAGGTGAGATCTTATTTAGATCTACACAACCTTGATGTGATGAGAGCTGAATCAATTGGGGAGGAATGGCTGGTTGAACCTTGTTTTCCTTGTTAGAAGAACCTTAAGTATATTACTGGAGGATTCTCCGAATGAATTTGATGATTCCAAGGTCTTTTTGGATTCTTCTTCATTTCTTTCAATCTCAATTTCTTCTTGGTTATCTTCTTTCTCTTCTTATACTTCTTTTCAGAAGGGTTTTTTCTTTTGTCTATCTTTGTTTTCATCCTCCTTTTTATCCTCATCATCTTTCTTATCATTGTTATTTTCTTCTTCACCTTCTTCTTCTTCTCCATTTTTATTTTCTTCACCTCCATTTCTACTGTCCTCATTCTACTTGTCATGGTGGTCTTCAATATCATCATTGGCATCAATCTTATTTTATTCTTCATTATTTTTACCATTTTTATTTTCAATGTCTTTCGAAGGAGTGGATGTCTCTGTGGAAGCATTTGTATTATCTACCAATGGTGTAGAGATCACCAGATTCTCTATGTCATCAAATAATGGAATTTCCTTTGTAGTTTGAGCATTTACATCTTCTAAAACTACTTTGAAAATAGGTAAATTGGTAATTTGAGGAATATTTTCCTCTGCATCAATAACCTTTGCACTATCATGCTCCTTTTATTGAGTGGATCCAAATGATGAAACTAGAATCATCCCAAATTTCTCTACATTATCTCTAACCATATTCATTGTATCTTTTTTTATCTTTTCTGATTGATCCTCTTCTTTTTCCATAAGTATGGTTACTCTTTGTTTAACCCTGAACTCTTTGGTATACACTTCAATTAGTATGGATTTTTCATTTTCAAATAACAAGGATCCAATTTCCTCTAGAGCATCGGATTTCATCTTATCTTCCTTTTCAATAGCTCCATGTCTTATTTCCATTAATGCATTCCATACAATTGTAGGCACTTTATCTTGAATTTTATTTATATTAGCCTCTAGAATGATAATATACTGAATAATTGCTTCAATGATTATTTTTTTACCTTCTTTAAGCACTTCTTCATATAACTTTGCAGTGTCTTCTAACATATTGTCATGATTCAACATATTGTTAATAAGAACATCTACTTTCATAAGAGAGTTAACACTTACCAAAGGAGTTTTTTTCTTCTTCTTCTTTAACTTTTTCTTCGAAGAGCCTTCCTCTAATTTTTTGTATTTATCCTTCTCACGCTTCTCATGCACATGTATTGTGAAAGTTTCTATTTCCAATTCTATCTCCTCTTCTTCTAAAGTTTCCACTATGTTAGTTTTAGTCTTCTTTGTTCCGATGCTTGCTTCTTGAGACACACCTTCACCACTTGTAATGACATTGCTTCTCCTTTTTCTACTTAGTTTTTGTTCTCCTTCCAACCCAAGCTTGATATATTCTTCTACCACAACACTTAGATTTCTTTCTCTAAAAACCTTTTTTTCTTCCTCCTTCTAGAGGTAGTAGGGGGTGCTATCAAAGGTACATCCTTTCTCTTTGAGTTGCAGGTGCTAGATATGGAGGCTACAAACACATTAACTATTATCGAAGCACTATGCTCCACATTTTTCCCTTTAACAACAGTTATGGTAGTAGGTTTTGGCAATGCAGAGCTACTTTGGCATCCCTCTTAGTAGTAATTTATCTTAATCTCTCTACCTCACCTTTTGAAAGTCCATACAACTCAAAGTATTGTTCCAAATTTTTGTTCACTCTTTTGGTTCTCATAGGTGCAAAGGTCTCCAAGTGCACCTTAATTTATTTCTCTTCATATGTGTCATGTCTTGGTAGAGAGGAGTCCTTAGGACTATTTAACAATAATTCAATGTATCTCTCAACCTTATCCTCAACAATCTCATATCCAAGAGGCTCAATCCATATTTTCCTAGTTTCAACCACCTCTATTATACATTCATAATTAGATAAAAGAAAAGTTATGTCATTTGCATACTTCTCCACAAAAAATTTAAAAATTATTTGTCTTCCATACATGTTCTTTTGAAATACTACAAAAAATACGGTCAATGTATTAACTTGGGATTTATAATCTCCAATGTTGTGTAAATAATCAAAAAACTATTGTGTTACCGGTCTACTTCTATTCCACACAATGTATTTTCTCCCATGTAGCTCCCTCACTAAGTAGAATAATAAGCATACAATTAGTGTTTTGAATTTAAAAGCATACTTATTTATTTTAGTTTGATTCAAGTTCTTCAAAATTTGTTTCCGGAGCAACTCACATAAATCATAATCTTTCCCATTAACTACCATATCATGGGCAATGTAGATTGCAATTGCAGATACTGATTTTTCCCTTTTGGTGAAGTAGATCTTGTGGTCAATCATGATAGATGTATATTTTATAATAGATTGGTGATGGGTTTAGTTGTTAGTGCTCTTCTTTCAAATGTGGCACCAATTAGTTGCATAACTATATCATTCTTTATAGACTTTAACACCGATATGGGTCTAGTATCACATAACCCTATTACTGCCTTGATCACATATTTTGAAATGATTCAAAGCATATTTTTCCACATGAATTTTTCATGTATTCTAATAAGGTCCATCCTCGCATATTTCTCATCAAAATTACTGTTAAAGTTAGGGCACTAGTTCCAAATGTCTAGTTTCTTTCGCACTAGGTTTACATACTCTGGTTTTACCAAAAAGTAATCTCCAATCAGCTCACTAGACTATTGATTTTTAAGTATTTGGTGATCATAGTCTTCCAATTTTCCATGTATATAGGTCCTAGTGTCTTCAATGGGAAAACCCTTTAATTGGGATCTTTGAAAATGCACCATCGAGGTCTTTGTCAAAAAAAATCCATGAAAACCTCTTAAACTTTGGTCTCGGTATCTCTGTGATGTTGACTACAGTTAATGCAACCATTATAACCCTAATTCTATCTCAAATTCTTATGAAATTACTGGTATTTCAAATCCACAAAGCACAAATAATTGTAAATACCTTTTTCACGCTCAACGAGATCAAGGGTTTGAATGTTCTGCATTGAATTGCTTTGAATCACCTTCAAACACTCTTTCAATTTTCTATGCTTTTATTCAATGTACAAAAGTGATTAGAAACAACTTAGAATTTTACTTTATAGCTTACCAATCTACCATAATTCTATATTTATTGCTTCATATTTTTTTAAAAAGTTGAGAAACCCTTAATGTTACACTATAAACCCTAAACTGCTCCACAATTCTTCATATTTGCATATTTTCTACCAAAATATTTTTCAAAATCTTAAGCATGCCATTTTACACCATATATCTTCATGTCACTGCTTGACACTTCATATTTTCATGGGGGTTGTTAGATTTTTATGTCATTGCTCCTCCTAACCCCATGCTTGGGTTTAGTTTTCAAGAGAATTATTTGCACCAAAGGGAGGTACAAATACATTCAATTCATCCTTGTCCTTAGGTTCATATTTTTTCTTCCAAATCCATTTCCTTCTTAACTTCTATAGGATCAATTTTCTTCACAGGTTCATTCCTCTATTTTGGATTAGTCTGCCTTCCATTCTTGCTTCTACAAAATCTTGAAATGTGTTTGTTGTCATTTTATGCCCCCCTCTCATGACCCATCACTGATATCTAATATGAGCAATCCTACATGGGCCATCTTCCATGATTTTTTTCCTTGGAGGTTCGTAAAATTGGCCAAGTCTTATAATTTTGGGTTTTTGGACTATCCCTTACCCGCTTCCTTCATGTCTTCTCCATCGCTCCCTTCCTTCCCCTTTTCCTTCTAAGTATTTCAGGTGTCAGCCTTCGGCCTTACCCTTTACCCCTTACCAATCCCTTTCCTCTTCCATTTTACCTTTCTCCTTTCATCCTCCAGCCTTTGGTCCTCCCTCTTCCCTCTCCCTTTTCCTCTTCCTTTACGTCGTTCTTCTATCAACCTTCAAGTATCTGCCCTCGCACTTACACCTTACCTCTTACCTTCTTTACTTCACAAGGCATAAGCCTTCAGTTCGACCTTCAACCTCTGATGGTCCAAGGTATGACCTCTGAAGTCACTTTTTTTTAACCCTTCTCCTTCCATCTCTTCTTCCCACTGATGTCTTGATCCAATAATTTGACAAAGTGTCAAATGCTTCAAGATTCGATGGTATGTCTTCCTCCTTACCTCCAACTTTTAGAGGTAAGCCTTCCCTCTTACCCCCGATGTCTCCTTTCTTCATCACAATTTTCTCCTACTTTTTAGGGTTTGAGGACAAATTTTAATGTTTTCCATGAATTCTCTAAGTGATTATATGGTGGCCATGCTCATTCATTGTTGCTGCCTTACTCTTTATTGAAATCCCTTACCCAAATCATGGATTTAGGGGAGGAATTTGGATGGATTTTCTAGGAAATCTTCACGATAGGGGGATGGCATGCTAGTTTTTCTCTCTCCAAGCTCTTCTTGGCATGATTTTCACAATAAGTATGGGCACCCATGCTCATTCATTGTCTCTTGTTGACTTTACTAGTGGAATTATTCCCTAGTCATGATTTTCACGGGATAGCTCAGATCTCGCATGCCTAGAATTCACTGCTAACCCTAGTTAGGGTTAAGGCTTTATTATTGTTCATCTTAGTTATGCCTGAACTATAAAGGAAACACTTGTATATTTTTTGGGGGTTCTTCCTCTAGCTTCTCTAGGGTTTTGTCTTGCAAACACTATAAGTTTTACATTCTACCATTGTAAGGTTTGCTTATATTCTTTTATGTTAATAAAATTAGCTATTATCATTGCATCTCTTGCATGTTTGAGTAAAATCATCTTACCTTCATGGATAATTTTATTTTTTAGTTTTTTTGTTGATGTATTATGTTTTTTAGAAGCATGGAGAAACACATTTCTACCTTGGTGCATCACCTTCTTCCATTTTCATGTTTTCCTTCTATCCCCTTTTCCTCTATGATTTGTTAGATTAGGGTAGTGATAGATTTCATGTGTTGGATTAGACCCACACATTTTCACTTAGTTTAGAAGAGGAATTTGGCCTTCTATAGAGATCCAACCTCATTTGTGCAAGGTCCCACAACCTTGAGGTTGTTTCCATTATTTCATTAGAACACTAAACTCTTTTTTAGTAGGGTGCAATTTTAAGTGACAATAGTTTTTGGCATGCCTGGAGGGACAAGCATGAAAACTTCATTTCATTTTTTTGAGAGAGTGGTGTTTCTCTCAACATTCCATCCTTGAAGAGGCTCTCAAAAAATACCTGGTGACTCTACTATCAAGGGAGGACTCTACATAAAAATTGGTGACCCTGCTACTACCTAAAACTCTTGGTTCAAAATTACATCTACACATTCATGCCAAGAATCCAAACAAGAGCATATTCTAGAGGTAATTTCCAATACATTCAGCTCTCTTTTTCCACTTCTATAAGAAGAAATAGAAAATATTGTCACCTATATGAAGAAATAGGAGTATAATTCCATCTCCTAGAGCTCAATCTACGCAACCTATGAGTAGGTTATTTCAAACTAGGACACTTGTTGCTCATAAAAATAGAAATTTATTCCATATGGCTAGAAATCAGCCTTTTGTGTCTTTTTTCAGTGGTAGCCCTTTAATTTTAGCCCAAAAGGATGATATACTAGTCATTTCCCTCAAAATTATTACTCATTTTACTAGTGAAATATCTAATACTCCAAAAAAACATATCATAGTGTAGAACCCCAATCCAAATACCTACAAAACACAATAAACAAACACATTAAGAGATCATATGCAAGTAAGAACAAGGATTCGCCATGAAATATATTAGCAAAGCTTTAAATAGGAAATAAAGCAAGAATGAAATGAAAGAACAAGAAAGTCAGCTAAATCCTATTGAAAACAATGCAAACTCTTGATCCCATGGGGGAATTGGTGTCAATTTGATGTGAAAATTGGCCCTTTTCCAACTCCAATGCTAGCTTTGATAATTTGATGAAGATTGTGATCCACTTTGATGATGAGTGATGAGTGCTTCAAGACAAAATCTGCATAACCTAGCTACAAATTCAAAAATATGGATGAAGATTGCTAAATATTTGAGCATAGTAAGTTTACTCAAATGGTGGATGGAGAAATGAGGAGATTAGCCTCTTATTTATAGAATGCCAAGTTGAGGAGATGTCCCAAATAGAGCAATGTGGGACTAAGAATTAACCAATTACAAAGTTCCACTTGTCAATATGTGAATGGATGGAGGATGTGCAAGTTTTGAAGACTATGTCAATAAATGCATATATTTGAATTTTGAAATTGTTGAAATGACATGTGAGAGGGAAAGAAGGTGCATTGAATGCCACTTGGCTCAAGGGAAAAGGACTTTGTAAGTGGAGTAAATGCCTTGTTGGAAGGACAAATTCCACTTGGATTTTGAAATCAAACTTGAGGAATATTCCTTAAAAGATGTCTTGTTGAAGAAAATAGAGATTTAATAAATCAAATAACTCTATTTTCATGTGCAAGTGGTAAAAGATGGAGGATGGGACATGAGAAGAGATTAAATTGATCAAGGTTAATTAATTTAATGAAGGTATTAAATGATGTGACCTATTTGACTTAAATTTGTGAATTTATTTAAATCAAATATGAGAATAATGTGATAAAGGATTAATTAAATAAGGACTTTTGATTTATTTAATTAAAAGAGAAGATGTTAGATTAAATTAAATAAGGTTTTAATTTATTTAATTTAATAGATAGACTTTAGAGATTTAATCAAATAAAATTAATTATTTAATTAAATGGGGATAATTAGATCAGACTGGTTAATTTAATTATCGAGAAAGGATGACTTAATTAGATAATTGATTTATTTAATTAAGAGAGGAATATTGATGAATTTAATCAAATAAAGGTATTTGATTAAATGGTTAGACCAAAGGATGATTCAGGATGAAACAATGTTAGTGGTCAGGATCAGATTTCCAATGTCAATTAGTACATTTTACGTGTCTACATTTTGCCCCTCTTTGAAGCAACACACTTGTTGCGTTGGTTTAAAGAATAAAAAGTCTCAATCAAAGCCAAAAAAAAATTGTTTTCAAAATATTGCCCCATTATTTCCTAGTGAGAGAAAACATGCTACTATACTGCCCCCTCGACAGATTGGACAAAAATTTTGATTTTTGGGTGATCTAACGAAAAAAGAGGACCAGGTGCCCGACAGGTTCAGAAAGGCTCCAGAAGGCCAAAAACGTGTCTAAATAAAATAAAACAATGTAAAACAGGACTTAACCAGACAAACACAAGTTTAAGAGCTCAATAGCTTAGCAGGATAGCCAAACAAGGTCAAAAAACACTAATTTTCAAGATTAAAAAGGCTCTAAGGGGTCACTTCCGATTCATTTTCACACATAGCCTTCTAGTGATTTTTCGATTTGAGCTCTGACATTTTGACAAGATGGTGCAACCATAGCTCCTGATGCATATTTCTGATTGAGTTTGGACATACCAGTGGCCTCCCAACATTGGGGCACCGATAAGTGATCCTTACTTGAGCTTCGTTGTTTGTTTTTCGCGTTCATTTAATACCTTTAAACTTAGTTCCTCTACAACGGTGCTAGATAGCATCGCTCAAATTTCAAAGTGCACTGCATGGTAGACCAAACTGGCTCACCATCGTAGAATGTGTCGCGGCGGTGGAGTTTGGAGTTTGGAAACAAACTACAAACTCTGACACTCATGCCATCTCCAGCGGGGTCATTTTAAAGTGCGAAACGATAGTGCATTTTTAAACCAAAATCTTACCAAACTGCGTCACCTTTTAGAAAAGTGCACTGTGGTGGTGCTCTTTTATATTTTAGCATTCCAGCGTCGTAGTTTGTAACTTTTAAACTATGACGCCTTCACATATAGTGACACTGGGCTAGTTTTTTGGACGCTCGAAATAAAATTTCTCAAAATTTTTAACATGGTGACCTTTCCTGATGCAAGACGTGGCAAGGGAGCTCTATTCTCGAAAGCACAAATCATGGGATATTTTCAGTTACCTTGCAAGACCTTAGCGATAGGGAGCAGGATCAGCTGTAGGACATGGGACTGTGGTACATTGCTTACGCAGCACCCATGTGGACCCATCTTGGGATGTTGTCAGTGCTTGCTGAGAGATGGCATAGTGAGACCTCATTGTTTCACCTTCCATCCGGCGAGGCCACCATCACCTTAGAGGATGTGTGGCACATCCTTATATTGTCAATTCATGGTCGGCGAGTTATTTTTGATATGGATGTCAAGCAGGACTCTTATCATTCAGTCCTTTCCACATATGAGGTTATGTTTTGCGAGGGCCAGATAGAGCTAGAGTGCCATAGGACACTCACATCACCATTTCATCTAGTGGTTGCAATGATCATCTCAGGTCTCATTGCCCCAAATCAATAACGCTGATATTTTAGTCCTGGCTAGGGACTTTTCTATGAGAGGATGGTTCGTGATAGGCTAGTCCATTTTTCATGGGGACTTGTTCTTCTAGCCTCCATCTATAGGGACTTACATGAGTACATCTACCTCGACTATAGAGCACTCAAAGCAGGTGTTACAGTTCTTCACATGTGGGCATGGGAGCACATCACCACACTCTGGCCGTGAGTTGTTGCAGTGTCGATGGGGTCTGATGATCCCCTAGTATGGCATTACAAAGGTGGTGTGTCCTTTACACACACGGGTGAGAATAGGATTCCTCACTGGAGGAGGGTCCTAGATGAGATGTATGTTTTTACATGGCACCCATACCTCGGTCATCCTGGATGGGCCGACGATGTAGAGCAAATCTTCTTTACCCACCATGACCGCTTTATGTAGGGCGAGAGCATACAATGGTGGAGAGATACCTTCCTGGGCACGTTCAGTGTTAGTTTGGTGAGGCACAAGACCGGCCAAATGATGACTATGTGGCCATATTTTCTTGCACTATATCACAGGGTTCGTGGGGGTGATACATTTGTTAGAAAATATGCCTCAATCTCATAGGCTGAAACCTCTGAGAAAGCATGGTCACTGTGACATTCAAGTTTTGCTGACCGACTGGAAGTTGTAACCTTGTGTTTTGCTCATGTTGCCAAGACAATGCTTCTATCTTGTTGGCTGGTGATGTCATTGTGACTTGTGGCCTTCGTTGTAACCTTCTTCCAAGTGGAGATGTCTCGGCGATAGTGTTAGGGATCATCAGAGTAACATAAGGGTTAGAAGTCTCACCGATAAGTTGGTTTGGGGTGACTTGAAGTCTCAAGAAGATCTCTTAGTGACTAAGGAATGTCTCACCAATGGTATACACTTGGGCTCACTCAAGAGTCTCAGTGAGAAGTCTCGACGATGATAGGAAGTCTTGCCGATATTGACATGACCCTCGGTCTGTCTGGCCAATGAAGAAATCGGTATGACTTTTTCCTATCAGCATGATCTCTTGGCGATCGAGAGATGTCTTGGTGACAGTGTTAGGGGTCATCAGTGTAATGTATTATTTTGATATGATGTCTCATTGAATATCGGAAGTCTCGCCGACAACATGTGGGGTCATCAGTTCGGTGTGACTCTTGGCAAACAATTGTTTTGGGATAACATGGAAGCCTCAGTAAGATGTCTTGCCGAAGGTTGATTCTCTCGCTGATAGTGGAACACATCGATATGACTTAAAGGCTTTCGTATGAAGTCTTGGAAAAAGTAGTAAGTCTAGCCAACAAGACTGAATCAGGGTGACTTGGAACTTGCGGGGTGATGTCTTGGCAAAGAGCAATTGTCTTGCTGATGAAATCCTTACTTTGGTGTAACTCTTGGCGACTGTTGTTTGGAGTTTAGTATAACATGAAGCTCGGTGTGAGGTCTCAACGAAAGACGATAGTCTTGCTGACTAGAAAATTCATGTCTATGTGACTTGAAGACCTCAGTGAAACCTCTTGGTGATAGTTGAATGTCTTGTCGATAGTGTTGGCAGATGAATTCAACTGGAGGTCAGTGAGAGGTCTCACCAATCATCCGATAAGGTTACTCTTCCCCATAGATGGATGTTGATAAGAATACAATGGGTTTCAGCATGACTTGAAGACTCGATATGATCTCTCAGCGAATGACTAAAGTCTCGGTGACTAAGGAACACTTCAGAATGACTTATGAGCTCGGTGTGATGTCTCATCAAATGGCGATTGTCTCGCCGATGAGAATGCTGAAATTGGTATGACTTGTGGATATCGGTAGAACCTCTTGCTGATGGAGATGACTCTTGGTGACAACATGTAATCGGCTCTTGTGGCATCGGGGAGACACTTCTAGTGTCTCACTGACATGCGACACAAGTTGATCGATGTTGACCGAGTGAAGGCTGTCTAACGTGGTGTGATGTGGACCAATCCAAGAAAGCAAAAGTGAACCGTTTCTGTGTGGAAGTTGGAAAACTAAAGCACGAGGAAGTGGAAACATATGATGATGCTAGGCTAGATGACTTGTGAGTTCTAATCTGATAGTTGGAAAAAATGATTCTATAGATCCTGCAGAGAACGAATGTATATAGGTATGTGTTGGACGTTCTGAGGCTGATGTTGAAGAGTTGAGAGTTAGAGAGAGATCGATAGAGAAAGGCTGAGTGGCTGGTTGATAGGCCAAGGCAGAGAGTGAGAGAGGAAAAGTTATGCTACTAGAATCTCTACTGATCATCAATGCCATGTTTGACCTCTCAGGGATAGTATGTTAACAGTTGTATCCAAATGAACAAGATGTAATCTCTAAAAAGGCTAAGAGCCTAAAATTGTATTGTAACCATTTTGTTGTTGAATAATACAATGGCTCGATCTTTGGAGTGTGGTATTTTTTATCCAAAAGGATTTTCCCCACGTAAATCTTTGTGTTCTGGTTTTCTGTTTCATCTTTCATGTCTATTGGTTCGTGTAGTAGAATCTGTTAATGCTTGCTGTTGAATTTACTTGTGTTTCTCTTAGAAAGATCAATGTAGGAAATGAACTGTGTCTGTTCTGCATTTGGACATAGTTGTTCGTGTCTTTGAGGCAACCTAATTGAAATGAAATTTACCAAAGGCACTACTACATGGATTTTTCACTAGATGTGCTCCTAAGTTTTCCTTACAACATTCCTACCTCTAAGGTCGTGGACAACTTCAAACAGTTGGTGGTCCGGTCATGGGTATATGGTCAGGGACCCCCAGATCCAGGCGTGACATAGGCCTACAAAGATTGGTTTTGGCCACCCCTGTAGTTGACAGTTCTAGGAGCACCCTCTACTCGATAGAGATCAAGGGGAAAAGGGGGAGGACGAGGACAGAGATATGGTGTGCAGTAGGATTAGCCAGTTAGGGTTCTGATTCAGCTAGTCTAGGATGGTGTTCAGATGCAGGAGCAGGTGCTAGCCAGGTAGCAGGATCAGGCAGATGCACCACCATGAGCTAAGGGTGAGGATCAGCCTCACATGCATCCTACATGAGCACAGCCAGCAGGGCAGCCAGATCCCTGAGATGCACTAATTGCACAGTTGCAGGCTCAGGTTCGGACCTTGATGGCAGAGAGGGATCAGGCTAGGGCCGAGAGAGACCAGGCCATTTTGCAAAGGTAGGCTGCAAAGCTACAAGCAGCTGTAGAGATCGGCTGGAGACAACAGTTGGAGAGCATGGCAGCACCCCCCTCTCTAAGTATAGTGTCCCTTCATTCTTATAGGGAGGTTGTCTAGGAGGTAGACTATTATCGCATGCATTATCATCAGTCTGTACCCATAGTAGAGTGGGCCCCAAATTACTCACAGCGGACGAGCCACAGACCAGTAGAGGGTCATGGTGACAGAGGCAAGGGAAGCACATAGGAGGGTTAGGCCTCATTTTGATCGAGACATTTTTTTGTGCCATATGGGCTCCTTTTTCATAGCCCTTTGGGCCTTTTTGTACCTATTTTCACACATGTACAATGATCTGATTATTTTGTACTATGATAGTTACCCGATGATGATATAAATGAGAGGATGATTTTGATATGATGTGATGTGTATCATTTATTTATGCATTTATGAATGGTTCTATTTCTATATGCTATGCAATAATGTTATGGTGTTATGCGATGTATATATGGATGCATTTCTTTCTGATGATGTATGCATTATTAATAGATCTATATTATGTTGTTAATACATGATATGCAGATGGGTTTATAAGATATGTGATATGGATGGATGATGATGTATGTTTCGATGATGATGTAATCTATATGATGATTTATGTATTTTGATGCAAATGATAAGATATGTGATATGTGATGGATGATGTAATATGCAAAATGATATGGAGATGATTTATGGTGTATATGCAAAATGATATGTTAATCATGCTTATATAAAATGATTATGGATGGATGTAAGCTTTTAATGTAATGGATTTTAATGTTCCTATTATGCTTTGAATGTTTATAATGGTATGGAATGATTTATGCAATGAAATGCAAAAAATAATTGTGATGTGGTTATCTATGAGGTGTTCTATATGATATGGGTGACTGATGGACGATATGTATGTTTTAATGATTATGTATGATGCAATGTGAATGCAATGGTCATGCCCTATATGATATATCATGATGATGTAAATGAGATGGTTTTAAGATGCTTAGAATAACAAATATATGTTATCCTGAACATGTTAAATGATAATGTAATGTATGTGATGCATTTATTGTGATGTGATATAATATATGAAAAAATGAATGTAATGTGAGAGATGACTTTATGATGTTTATGTGATGTGAATATGTATGCTTATAATGCAATGGATTATCTATAATGTTCATGTACCTATTATGTTTGATTATGTAGTAGATGGTAATATGAAATGATTATGAAATGTTTCATGCAAATGAATGTTATGTGATGGTTTATGTGATGGTTTATGTGATGGAAAATAGATGTAATGTGATGAAAAATGGATGTGCCTATTAATGAAAAATGCTTTTAATAACATATTTATATGGAGATGCAATGCATATGTTTCCTATATGATATGTTTATGCAATATGCTAACGATTTGTGGATGCAAGATTGATGATGATGATGATGAAAACTAAATTTCATAGTACCTTGTTAGTATGAAGAGAAAGAAGGTATGAAAGAGAAGAAGACATTTCAACAAGACATAAGATGGTGAATATGCAAATGATGATGACTACTTGCCGAGGAGTTAGGATTTTCAAAGGGCCAATTTCCTTATGTTTGATAACACACGTGGTACGATGCATCAAGGTATAGAGAACCAGGATGGCGTTGTACCTAGTGTGATGGACTTTGACTTGATAAAAAGATAGGAGTATTCTTGTTCACACCTGACATATGAAAACCTTGCTAGGATGCACTTTAGAAGTTTCCAACATCTCGGACCAAAACATGGAAAGGTATAACCTATCAATGCAATAGTCAACAAGTTGTCCAAAACATCCTCCATACATTTCTAACAAAGCAAGTATTCACCAAGTTATTTTAGAAGAACGTCCAACAAGCACAACAGACAAAAGATAATGATCGTTTCCCCATTCCTATCTCTCTAAATCCATTTGTTCGGATATCATCGAGAGGTGCTTGGAATGAGCGCAATAAGATAAGTCAAAAGACTAAGATAAAGTAAACAAAAAAATTGATTTTCTTCAATACAGCTAACTAAAAGGGGATGTGTTTTGAAGGATAAGGATTGAAACTATTTCCAAAAGATAACACCCATTGTAGGAAGGATGCATCCTAGGACATGTTAGTGGATGGTGGCATGTCATTTCATTTATCGAAAGTGTTATTTATGATAAATAATTCCCATTGTAGGAAGGATACATCCTAGGACATGATGCTATCAGATGATTGATATGGGACTGATTAGATGATGGGCTATCGACACAAAGAGTTGACCAACTTGTTTACTTATTAACTTAAACTTGAGACTTGACGTTTTGAGTTTTCACTTTTCACCTGCTAGACTTGTTTCCAATTTTTTTACCAAAGGTTGAGGATGACGATCATTTATTATGAGTTTTGTTATTGTGAGTGAAGGTGAGATGAGACAGACAGATTTTTTCAAATATTTGGATGTTTTTGGAGTTTTGCAGTGTTTTGAGGCTATTTTTTGGTATTTTTGAGATTTCCAAATGTTTTGATTTTTTGATTTTTCAATGATTTTGGGGTTTTCTAAGATTTTGACCAAGAGACTAGCCTAAGGACCTATCCTAGGGGCCTCGAGGGCTGATCAACAGATTATCCTTACCTATGTTATACACGCAAAGACCATGTAGCTCGACTGGCAACTTGACTGATTTACAGATGACAATATACATGATGACATGTCAGTTTATTATGATAGACTCCTAAAGGACTGACCTAAGTTTCTTGGGGGATGATAAAATATCAACCTTTCTTACGTTCAAGGATCAGAGATCCGTAGTTCAACAAGATGACTCTATTTTTGACTTTTTGACCTGTTTTGGGATTTTGATATGTTTTGAATATTTTTGGATTTTGGTGATTTTTTTATGTTTTTGGATTTTTGGATTTTTTGACTTCAAGAATATACGTGAATCCAATCCAATGAGAACATGCCCCTAGCATGATGCAATAGACTACTCCGATAAAGGTAGGACAAACTGACCTTGAGGATGGGCTAAGTAGTACTAGGAGGGATCATGATACGAACACAAGACCAAGCTATGATGCGGATGTCAAATGGATGGGTAATGGATGGAGATCTGAATGCAATGGAAGATGGATGATGCAGAACAAGCCGTGAAGATCCTATTGGATGGAAAGTGCTTATTTACCCAAGGCACCTATTTGCCAAGTTTTCACCAAGGTACTTGTCTAAAGTGCCACCGAAGTGGTTTTCACCAGAGGACGTTTTTTTCCTCTTTATTGTTTTTAATCCTTTTTTGATTTACTTTTTTTGTTGTCACCAAGATGCCTATTTGCTAGGTTTTCACCAAGGTAAGTGTTTCTTTAGGAAATTTTTCTAATTTTTTTGATTTTTTTGGTTTACATTTTTCTAATTTTTTTTATTTTTTTGGTTTTATACCTTTAGGTATAACAATTTTTGAGATGAGAGTTGTTCATGGGCTCTTGTCCCTAACTTATAGCTTCTTGTGATAACAAATGGTCCCAACCAGTTGGTTTCAAATTTTCCTTTGCTATTTGGATTTGGGACATTCTTTTGATTCTCCTTTAGTACCAGTTCTCTGACTTGGAAAGTCCTACTTCTGATTTTCTTGTTGTAGCTCCTCTTGAGTCTATTTTGATAGACTTGCAAATGATTTAAAGTGTCTATACATCGCTCATCCAGTAGCCCCAGCTCATTCAGTCTTGATACTTAGGATTCTTCATCTGTGATGAGGTTTTACAGTGATATTCTTAGTGACGGAAGCTCAATCTCAATGGGGAGTACTACTTTTGATCCATAGACCACAGAGAAAGGGGTGCCACTGGTGGGTGTGCAGATGCTGGTTCGGTAGGCCCAGAGGACAAGATTGAGCTAGAGATGCCAATCACGACCTGCATCATTGACTATTTTCTTGAGGATCTTTAGAATGGTTTTATTTGTGGCTTCTGCTTGGCCATTTCCTTGGGGATAGTATGGGGTGGAGAAGCAATGTTGGATTTTAGTTTTTCACACAAGTTGTGGATGTCCTGATTCTTAAATGGTGTCCCATTATCTAAGATAGTGGCTTGTGGGTCACCGTAATGACAAATGAGATAGTTCAAGATGAATTTTGATATCTGCTTCTCAGTTATATATGTCATGGGTATGGCTTCCACCCACTTGGTAAAGTACTCAGTGGCGGTTATGATGAACATGTGACCATTAGATGAAGTGGGAGTGATTTTTCCAATGAGATCAAGTCCCCACTACGAAAAAGGCCATGGTGTGATGATGGGATGAAGTTCTTGAGTTGGAGCATGGATGAGGCCCCCATGCTGCTAACATTGTAGGAACCTTTTGACGTAGTCATGAGCCTCTCTTTCCATTGTAGGCCAATAGTACCCCATCCTTAGCAATTTCTTGGCTAGGGTCGTTGCACTCGAGTGTGAACCACAGATGTCGTTATATGTACTTTAGTTAAAGTCGTCAATGCCTCCTCAACATTTAAACAATGTAATAAGGTTCCATCTATGCTTCTATGGTATAAGGTATTTCCTATCATGACAAATCAGGATGCCTTTTTGACAAAGGTTCATTTTAAGGTTGAAGATAAATCAGTAGGTATGACCCCTATTCGCAGGTAGGTATAAATTTCATGGTACCAGGGATCACCGAGACCAATGATTTCACACACAAATTATGATTCTGGTACCTCAAATGCGGGTACGAGAAGCTGCTCTACCAAGAATTCATGTTTTAGAACATTGTGAGGAATGTCCATTAGGGATCCAATTGTTTCCATGGTGTTTGTTGCTCTATTGTTGGCTCTAGGTATCTGCTCAAATGTGATTTTTTTAAAGGATTCCTTGAAGGTCTCCACTAGTTTCTTGTATGGAGTGAGCTTATCATTCTTACTCTGGTACTCACCATTCACTTGGTTTATTATCAGCCGAGAATCTATGTATACTTTGAGGTCCATGATGTTCCACTACACTACTATTCTAAGACCTATGGTTAAAGCCTCATATTTTGTAATGTTGTTGATGCAGGGGAATGCGAATTTATATGATCTAGGTATGCAGTCCCCTTGTGGGGTGATAAAGAAGACACTAGCTCCTGATCCATGTTGTGTGTATGAGCCATCAAAGTAAAGTTTCCAATGGTCGGCTATGTTGAGATTGAAGAAGGATTCGTCTGGAAACTATGAGATGAGATGATTCTCTAAATAGATTGGTGCTTTTGCAAGCTGATCTGCGATTACTTGGCCTTTAATTACTTTATGCTCCACATATTAAATTTCATACTCTGATAGTATCATGACGCATTTAGCCATTCTTCCAGTGAGCATTTCTTTTGACAGTAAGTAATTGAGAGGGTCGATTTTAGCGATGAGTTTTATATTGTGTGCCAACATGTAATGTTTGAATTTTTGTGAAGCAAAAACTACTACTAAACATGCTTTCTCAATGAATGAGTAATTTAACTCATGCCCAACCATTATTTTGTTGATATAATAAATGGCCCTTTCTGTTCCATTTTTTGTCATGTTGAGCTAGAAGAGCTCCAAGGGCTGTTGTTATTGTTGACACATAGAGAATTGATGGCTTTATTGGGATTGGTGGAATTAGGACCGGTGGCATCAGCAGATATTCTTTGATCTTATTCAAGGCTTCTTCACACTTTTTATCCCACTTGTATGCTACTCCCTTATGAAGTAGGTGAGAATATGGATTATGTTTATCTGCCAGCTGTGCTATGAACCATCGGATGGACTGAAGCCTACCTTGGAGACCTCTCAATTGTTTCAATGTTTTGGGTGCCTTCATCTCAAGGATTACTTTTACCTTTTCTAGATCTACCTTAATACCTCTCATTGAAACTATATATCCTAGCAATCTTCTTGATTGTATGTCGAAGATTCACTTCTTTGGATTTAATCGGACCTTGTATTCCTCCAGCCTGTCAAAAATAGTGCTCAAAGTTGCTATGTGATCCTTCCTCTTTTTGGATTTAGCTAGTATGTCATCAACATAATCTTTGATAGTTTTATGGACCATGTCATGGCCCTTTGGTATGTTGCTCCTACATTCTTCAAGCCAAATGGCATCATATTCTAGCAGTAAGTCCCCCATGGACAAGTGAAAGCCATTTTATGTTGGTATTCTTTGGAAATCATTATTTGGTTGTATCTTGATAAACCATCCATCAAGGAAAGAATTTTGTGTCCCATCATCATGCCTACAATCATGTCAATGTTTGGCAATGGGAAATCTTCTTTTGGAAACACTTTGTTTAAGTCCCTAAAATCTATGCAAATTTTGATGCCCCTATCGGGTTTTGAGATGGGAACCCAGTTTGACACCCATTCTGGATAATCTATCAGTCGAATGAATCCTACATCTAATAGCTTCTTTAGTTCCATTTTGACTAGCATGGCGATTTGAGGGTGCATTTTCCTAAGCTTTTTCCTAACGAGTTTTGCTTCAAGATATACTACTAGATGATGAACTACAATTTCTAGATCGAGCCCTGGCATGTCTGCATAGCTCTATGTGAAGTTAGCTTGTCTCTCTCTTAAGAAGGCTACTAGGATTTCTTGTTCTTTTGATAGTAATGATTCCACATAGAATGTGATGTGCGGGGTCTCCTCTGTTCCTAGATTAACTGGATTGCATTTTTTTGCTAGGATTGCTAATTTTTACTAATGAAGAGCTCTGCAAGGAAGATTGAATCCCCCATCCTCAGGTGCCTCAGAGAGGTTTTTACCATTGGATGCATCCTTTCTTTTTACTTTTTTCATGTCGGAGAGTGCCACAGTGTGGATTTCACTCAAGGCCTTAGATATTATTCCTAATTTTTCCCTTTTGCGACTGAGGGATTCAATCATTTCCCCATAATAGGCCTGTGTAACGAGCTCAATGATGAATCCTTATTTTTTCTCCCCACATGGAATTTTATCTCGTAGTCCCATGAATTCTGAGAGCACCTCATCATTTTTTAATGTGTCAATAATTGTTGGTCCTCGTTGGTCATAATCGATGAGTTGGGGGTAAACTAGGAAGATTTCATGATTTTGATGGTCTAACTCAAAGGATAAGGTGCTAATCATGAGAAGGGTGGTATCCTTAAAGAGCCTAGGTAGGTTGATTATGGGATCCTCATCATGAACTACTACAGATGTCAGTTATGTCAAATCTGAAGTTGTCTAAGACGTGACCTGTAGATACGGGTAAGCGAAGTTCGACTGCGGATTGTTGAGGAGGATTATTGACCTTTCTAACTAGAGGACTTCAGCCATGTATGGTTATAATCGGAGGGGTACATCCAAGGTGAATATTTCTTATTCATGTCTTTGAAATGATAGGTATTATAAGCCCATTTTCATTTTTCCCAAGTCTCTAGTTTCTGGCATAGCCCATTGCGAGCATCATTTGCAGACCTTTGGTTCTATCATCCATTGGTAGATCAGTTGTTGGTCTACTATCTTGGTATAGGAGATGAGATGGGTCCTCCTCTATGACTTCTTAGATGAGATCTCACCAACTTTTGAAGTTGGGATAGTCTTTAGGGGATGTTTGAGATATGGAGGCTTCATTTGCTTGCGGATGTCCTCGTGATTTGGGAAATTGTGGTAATTCTCCTACCACAAAATATTTTTTGGGAATCGTGTAGTTTCCACAACCATTATCTTGGATGATGAGTTTGATATCAAAGATGGTGGGGATGGCGGTAGTGGCGGGTGTCTCTATCGCAAAAGTGGATGTGAGAGTGGCTGGATCAATGTACGATGTTGATAGTCCTTCATCATTTTTAGGCACTTGAGGGATTTTATAGTATTTTGCCTCAAGGTTCTTGTAGTAGGAGAATGGTTTAGGATATCCATGGATGGTGACCTCTTGTCCTTCATATGTTAATTTGACACATTGATGGAAATTTGATGCTACCACGTGCATTGCATGTATCCATGGATGTTCTAGGAGAATGTTATAGGGTAAGTCAAGGTCTAGGACTTGACAAGTGGTTTCCATGATAGCTGGCCCTACTTGAATAGGGATTCTGATTGTGCCTTGGGACACTCTTTCCTAATCATCATATGCTCTGATTGTAATACCCTTTCCTTTGTCGACGGAGTCCTCTAATATTTTTAATTGCTTTATGAGCTAGAGGGAACAAATATTTAAGCTTGCACCTCCATCCACCAAGACTCGGTTGAATTTACTTTTTTGTACTAGGACCTCTAAGTGGAGTGCACTGTTATGAGATGGTTGAGTGGGAAAGTCCTAATCAGAGAACGTAAGGAGGTTTAGGGTGATGATGTTGCCGACCATAGCTTGGAATTGTTTTGCATCAAGATCTGCGGGGATGGTTGATGAAGCCAATGCTTCCTCAAGGACTTTCTTGTGGGCGGATGAGATTTTTAACAACTCAATGATGGAGATTTGTGTTGGCATTCTTTTTAGCTGATCAAGGAAATTGTAACCATTGGGAACAGATCTTGAATTGGACATGAAAGTTATGTCTGGTTGGCATGATCCTACAATAGTAACTTTTCTGCCTCTTGTGGTGACTCAACAATCGACTTGAGCTCCTTTGATAGTGATTACTATGCAATATTCATCTAGGGAGGCGACGACAGTTTCATACACATGATTCACATTTTTGAAGGTGACTTTCCCCTTATCAGTGTTATTGTTCCCTTTATCGTTATGGTTAGGCATCAGATTCATGTATATTTTGTGGTTCTAGTTTCCTGTTGGTTGTTCCACATTTATGATTCTTTGATCAATGAGGTCTTGGACTATGTTTTTTAGTCTCATGTAATTGTTCATAGTGTGCCCTTTTATTTTGTGGAAATCGTAGAGCTGATTTTCATTGTACCAAGGAGGTTTAACATTTGGTTCTTGGTAGTTCTCATAGGTGGGAATCTTGATGAGGTTTTCATTTAGTAATTTCTTCATGATGACTTCAAGTGGTTCCCCAAGAGTAGTGTACTTTCGCTTGGTGAAGTTCTTGTTTTGTTTAGGAAGTCCTCTTTGGTCATTGATGTTATTGATTGCTTGGTTGTTTGGTTGTTGTTTTGTTGTGTTTGCTTGATGATGGTTTTGGATTTTTTGTTGTGGTGCGGGTGTGTTTTGCCAAGGGGCACTGATGACAAATTTGGCATCGATGACACCATCATTGGTAACATTTTTGTTTCTTGTTGTGAGGTTTTTCATTGTAATTGGTGGGTGGGCGATTGTTTTGTTGTTTAGGATATGAAGTTGATCCTCTAGGTTGTGTCATAAGGGCTCATTTGATGCTAAGCGCCTTGGAAATCAACTAGTCATATGTGGTGATCCCTTGGACCTTGAGATGGACTTCCAAGAGGTTGTCAAGGTTGGATATGATAGTGCACACTTGTTGTTCCTCAAGCATGACACATTTGCTTCGATTGGCCTTGGATCACCATTGTTGTAGGAATGAAGCAAATGATTCATTCTTACCCTGTTTCAAAGCTGAGAGCTCCTCTAGACTAACATCCATGGCAATATTGCATGCATAGTTTTTGATGAATGCGTCTATGATTTCTTGGAATGTCTTGATTCCTGTAGGTAGGTGAGAGAACCATTCCATGGCATGGCCAACCAAACTCCTAGGAAATACCTGCATCAGATAAGTATCGTCATACATGACTTCCATGCAATGAACCTGGAATTCCCTGATGTGATCTTCAGGGTTTCCCATCCCATGATACTTGTCAAACTTGGGGATCTCAAATCCATTTGAGAATGGTTTCATCACAAGTTTCCTATCGAATGGATAAGGATACAAGTTAATAGATGTTCTTGTGGTTCACCTTGATTGAAGGTCAAGCACTTGTTGTGAGAGCAACCTGATTTGTGTTCTCACATCATTTTGCAGATCAGGGGATGGGATGAAGGTGTTCTGAGGTCATTCACTGGTGGGTGTGATGGGTGGAATGGTTGATGTGTTGATTGGTGGTATTTGCACATTTTGTTGACCCATGTATGCTTGCAATTGTTGCTGTATAAATAATGCTTGTTGTTGTTGTACCAGGATTGCATGTTGTTGAGCTTGTTGTTGTGCTTATTGTTGCACCAACAACACTTGTTGGTGGGCTCCTAATTGGGCTGCTTCATACTGCTCTTGGTATTGTTTTATCACTTGTTGATATGCTTGTAGTTGTGCTACTTGTTTTTGTGCAAGATATTGTGCTTATGCCTGCATTTGTTGTGCTTCATATTGGGCATGCACTTGAGCTTGAGCTTGTGCTTGTGCTTTTGCTTGTGTCACATGCTATTGCAATAGGATTTGAGCTTGAGCAGCCTTTTTTTTCTTGTAATGTGGCTTGGGTTGCTTGAGCAACTTGAGCGGCTTGCTGAGCAGCTAGTTATGCGGCTTGTTGAGCAACTAGTTGTGCGGCTTTTTTCTTTTGTGTCTGCACAAATTCCTTTTGATAAGCAGCTTGTTGAGTGGCTTGCAACACCATACTATATTGGCTTGATATATTGAAGCTTGGTGGTGGTGGATTTGGAATGGTGCTCGTCGTGTTGGTGATTTGAGTGGTGGATGGTGTGATTGATGTGGTTGGTATTTGAGAGACTATGCTTTGAGATGTTAGGGGGGTGGTTGATGATGTCATGATTTCTTGTGTAGTTGTCATCTATTATTGTGATGTCGATGACAAGTTTTGAGAGTTTGGCATGATGTTTTGATTGATGTTTGGGATGTTGGTTTGATTTTGTTTGATATTTGGTAAAGGTGGAAGCCCCAAGCCAAGTAGTGGTGTGGATGATGGTGGAAATGGTGGAAGAGGTGAAAATTTGAGGGATGTGATCTCTTGAGAAAATGGTGCAATGTCAAAAATGCCCCCTGGTCCGAATATGTCACCCTCTCCTTGTGAAGTTATGGGGAGAGAGGTTTGGGGTGTTGTGCGAAAGGATGATGACAATGGATCATTAGGAGCATGGAAAGTGAAAGGGGTATACTTATGTAATGGATTTTGGGGTATGTTTTGTTCCAAAATGGTGTTTGCATCCAAGTCTTGATTATTGACAAGGGGGTGTGTTTGAATGGCATTAATAAATGCACTTCCCTTATTAAAATTATGTTGAGTTGGAGAAATAGATGTTGTGATTTGCGGGATGTTTTGAGTGATGCTTTGGGATGGGGAGTGTGGATGAAATTGGAGGCATGACATCTAAAGATGGTTCCACTATAGAGCTCACGTCGAAATCAGAAGGTAGTTTGGCCCCTTGTTTTGCTAGTTTGAGCATGTATAGTGAAGGGTTAAGTCTCATCATGATATTGATGATCTTATGGTTCTCTGGATTTTGGATCATTTCGGTGATTTCCTCATGTGGCATCCCAAATGTAAGATCTTCTTCTTGGTTTTCCTCTTGTGGATTTTGTGATGATGAGAGAAAGTTAGTCAAATGATTTCTTGATTCAACGGGATTCATTTCGGAGTTTGTTTGGCTTAGGTCACTTCAAGCGGGTGTCTCTTTGTTGGCTTCCATGTTCTTGTTGTGTTGAGATCTAGTTTGCACCATAAAATAGGGATCAATTTTTCAAGCGGGTGTCTCTTTGTTGGCTTCCATGTTCATCTCTTTTAATTAAATAAATCAAAATCTTTACTTAATTCATCTCTTATCACATTCTTCTCATTATTTCATTTAAATAAATCCTAAAATCTAAGTCAAATAAGTCACATCACCTAATCTCCTATTAAATTAATTAACCCTTGATTAATTTAATTCTAATTCATGTCCCATATTCTAGATTTTCCCACTTGCACATGAAAATAAATTTAATTGATTTATTAAATCCTCTATTTTCCTCAACAAGGCATCTTTTGGAATATTCCTCCAAGTTTGAATTCAAATTCCAAGTTGACATGTACATACAACAAGGAATTTACTCCATCTTACATGTCCTTTGCTTTGAGCCAAGTGGCATTTATTGCATTTTCCCTTCCCTCTTGCTTGTCATTTCAACAAATTTGAAATTCAAAAATAGGCATTTAATGACACAATCCTCAAAACTTGCACATCCTCCATCCACTCATAGGTTGACAAGTGGCATCTTTCCATTGGATGAATGTTAGTCCCACATTGCTCAAATTTGGACATTCATCCATCTTGGCATTCTATAAATAAAGAGATCATATCCTCATTTTAGCATCCACAAATTATGCAAAGTTACCATGCTCAAATATCTATCATATTTCATCCCTCATTCTTGAATCTTAGCTAGGTTATGCAGGTTTTTAGCTCGGAGCACTCTTCAACATCAACAAAGTGGATCAAATCTCTTCATCACATCAATCTTGCATCATAGGAATTGGGAAAGGGCCAATTTTTACATCAAATTGGCAACAATTCCCCCATGGGATCAAGAGTTTTCCTATTTAAATTAGGATTCAATCTATTTTGTTGTTTTCATTGTGTTCATCATTGTTTTCCTAATTTGAACTTGGTGAATGGATTTCAGGGGAAATCCTTGTTCTTGCTTTCAATCTCTAACTTAATGTGTTTGTTCTTATTATTTTTTAGGTATTAGGATTGGGGTTCACACATTTGGAGCTAGGAGGGAAAAATCTCATTTTTTTTATCACTTTTCTCACAAAATTCTGCATTTTTGTTTGTGCACAGGAAAATTCCCATGCTGGGAGCCCAACGTCATTTTTTTAGCACCGATGACTCTCCAGCATTGCCATATAGCACCACTAGAAAATAAAACTCCAACGCTTTAGCCATCTAGCCTAATTTGTTTGAATTTAAATTTTAAACAGCGATGCTGAGAAAAAGTGTGACATAATTGAGCTCACTGGTCTGGGCATAGAGCGCCACTGACTGGTAAGCAGCATTGTACAGCACCACTGAGAAATCAAACTATGACGTAGTCATGAGTTGTGCCGCTGGAAGGGAGTAAAAAGTTGGAATTTTATTTTAGCACGTCCTTTTTTGATAAATGATAATTTTATCTTCTATTTTCTGCCTTTTAACCTCTGTGTTTTGCAAAATCTGACTATTTTTTGTTCTTGTAGGTTGGATCAATTGAAAAAAAAAGAGGGAGAATCATGATGATGGTATTTTACAAAATCGAAGTGTTTTTAAACACTTTAGTGTTTGTTTAACAATTTTAAGAAATTGTCATCTCTTTTTGCTTAGGACACTAATTTTATTTGGGATTTAAAAAGAATATTTTCAATTTTTGCAAAGGGTTTAAAATGAACATTAGGACTACAACTTACTAGAGTTTTTTTTTTGGTTAACAATTCAACAAAACAACTCTCATTTGTCCTTTGGTGCTTTAAAAAGAACTCATAATTGCTTTGTGGATTTAAAAAGAACATGTGCAACTTTGTATTTGTGAGGGCTTACTTAAACTAACTTCATTATAAAAGGACGTATGCACTTCTCTCGTGCTTTATAGCGATCTTGAGAATCAAAAGGACTTTTTCGTGATTTTAGGTTAAGATAAAGCAATCACCTGCACACTTCATTTTGGGTTTAAAATTGAACAAAATCTTATGTGAGTGTGAGTAGAGCATTATTGCATACGTTCTCTCTCTTTGTTGCAAACAAATATTGATTGAGTTACAGATATTGTCTTTGCTCGCTTTTGTTTATCCTAGAGGGCTTTCCTTGGGGAAAAAGTACTCACCCAAGGGAATGACTCAACCGATAACACTCTAAAGCCAAGAGTATTTCCAACCGGGATATAAATGTGGGTATTGGAGTAAATGACAATATCACGTGGTTGGCTCCGACAAGATGGATTCGAAAGGGGACTCTTGTTGTATGGGTCAATCTCCATGAACAGAAAGTCCTAATTAAAACCCATGTTTTAGAATTGCCAAAATCCTTGATCTATTTGTTGGTGCAAGAACAGTCATTCTAAAGCCACCCCACACTTTTATGGTCTTTTAGTAGAAATGGAAAGCATGCCATAGGAGTTTCATGGGTGTTGATGCTTGGCTACCTCGATTGACGTTAATGAGCCATGGAGGGGAGCCAGTGGGGTCAAGCATCTAACCATTCGCTAAATATAAGTGTAGTTGGACATGTTCAAGTGGGAATCCAACAAATATTGTCTTCCACATCCATAGGGTCGTACTTATTCTTGGTTACAAAATCCTTTGCTTGTTTGAAAACATCTTGCAAACAAACACCTTAACATCATCAAGTTTCAAACCCTTTAGGAGACAAATACAATTGACTCAATCCATATGTTATTGCTTTCCCTTGGATTCTATCCTTAGAGGTTTCTAAACATTGGATTACATCTCAATTTGTCTACTAAAGTTAAACAATAGGTAACCCTTGCCTTGAATTTATCGAATTTCCACATAACATATTTTGTGGGATTTAAATAAATTAAGACATTGGACATCTGGTGTGGTAAAATAAAGTCAATAAGCAAAGCTAAAAAAAATGAACTCTCACATGTGTTGAAACCTTACGATTTTCAAAGAAGTCAAATCCCAAAACAAAGATCCTTGGTTCAAAATCCGATAATGTATGCTCAAATTGAATCACTTCTTAGTTATAAAGGTCTATAGAAGCATTGCATGTTCTTCAATACCGAGGTTTTAGGTAAACATAAGTGTCTTTTTTAGGTTCATCTTAGGATCAAAAGAAATCAAAATATTTTTCACCCATCCTTCAAACATCAAAACAAAAATCATCTCACCATCACCTTTTGAGAAATCTTTAAAATTATCCTTCATTCTAGGCTCTTTGGAAAAAATAAAAATCATCAAATCCTTGAGATAAAATGCTTGAAATCTTTATCAAATCATCTTTGGCTAGGTAAGTGTAGATGCATCCTTTTGCATATGCTTAGTCAAAGTTATCAAGAAATCTTGTTTAGTTAGGTATATGTAGATGCATCCTTCTTCATATGCTTGGCTAAATTATCATCTTGTTTGAATAGGTGTGGGTAGATGCATCCTTCTCCCTACAAATATTCAAATTATCATCCTTTGAGAAAATCTACCCCTTAGATAATCATCCAACATCTTAGGGTCTATTTTTTCAAAATCAAAGCAAATCAAAATCAATCAATCAAGGGAAATCCAAGAAAATCAAGATCAAAATCTGAAACATATCCAAAAGTCCCAAAATTCTAGCATCCCCTTCAAGATTTATCAAAAGACCAAAACATCCACATCATCCATCTCATCCATCATCATCATATCACCTTTTGATCATCAAGATATCCTAAAATTTTCTAAAAGATCAATCCAAAGAATCAAGAGAGTCATCTCCCATAATCTTGAAAATTGATCCTTGTTTTATGGTTCAAACTAGATCTCAATACAAGAAGAGCATGGAAGCCAACAAAGAAACACCTGCTTCAAGTGATCTAAGCCAAACAAACATTGAAATGAATCTCGTCGAATCAAGTAATCCTTTGACTATCTCATCATCACAAAACCCACAAGAAGAAAATAAAGGAGAAGATCTTACCTTTGGGATGTCGCATGAAGAAATAACTGAAATGCTCCAAAATCCAAAAAACCATAAGATCATCAACATCATGATGAGGCTTAACCCTTCACTATACATGCTTGAGTTAGCAAAAAAAGGGGCCAAATTGCCTTCTTATTTCGACGTGAGCACTATAGTGGAGACATCTTTGCCTCCAATATCATCCACCATTCCCATCTCATCTACACCCCCATCCCAAAGCATCACTCAAAAAATTCCGCAAATCATGACATCTTTTGCTCCAACCCAACCTAATGTTAATAAGGGAAATGCATTTCTTAATGCTATTTAAACACACCCCCTTGTTAATAATCAAGACTTGGATGAAAACACCCTATTGGAACAAAACATACCCCAAAATCCATTACACAAGGATTTTCCTCACTTTCCATCATGATCCATCATCATCATCTTTCTGTGCAACACCTCAAACTCCTCTCCTCACAAATTTGCAAGAAGAAGGTGACATGTTTGGACCTGGGATAATTTTTGACACCACAACATTTTCACCCCTCCCACCATTACCACCATCATCCACACCACTACTTATCTTGGGCCTCCCACCTTTACCAAATATCAATCAAACCAACATTCCAAGCACCAATCAAAGCATTATGCCAAACGCTTCAAACTTGTCATCGATATTGCAACAACAGATGACAACTACACAAGCAGTTGCGACATCATCAACCACCCCCCTAACATCACAAAGTATGGTCTCTCAAGGACCAACCACATCAACAACACCATTCACCACTCAAATCACCAACACAACATCACCACTCACCACCTTCACAAACGCCATTCTGAATCCACCACCACCCCCACTACCACCAACTTCTAGCACATCAAACCAATACAACATAGCATTGCAAGCAGCTCAGCAAGCTACTTTTCAAAGGGGATTCCAACAAGTGCAAAAACAAAAATCCGCACAACTAGCCGCTCAAGCTACCCAAGCAGGCCAAGCCGCATTACAGGCACAACAAGTTGCACAAGCCCAAGGGTTTTTGCAACAACAAAAACAACAAGCCGCTTAAGCCGCACAAGCTGCTCAAGCAACCCAAGCTGCATTATAAGGGCAAAAGGATGCTCAAGCACAAATTCTATTATAACAACAAGTGGTACAATCACAAGCCCAAGCACAAGCAGCGCAAGCACAAGCTCAAGCTCAGGAAAACACCCAATATCAAGAACAACACACACAAGCACATGCACAACTTCTTGCACAAAAATAAGCAGCACAAATGCAAGCATATCAACAAGCAATAATGAAATATCAAGAGCAACCCAATTGGCAGCCCAACAACAAGCATTGTTGGAACAACAAGTGCAACAACAAGCACAACAACAAGATCAACAATAGGAATTGTTCATACAACAATAGGTGGAGGGATACCTAGCTTGGTAGAACATACAGATACCATCAAACAACACATCAAAAAACCCAACCATCCAAACCACAATCGAAACACCCCAAAACACCTTCATCCCACCCCCTGATCTAGAAAATGATGCAATGGCACAAATCAAGTTGCTCTCGCAACAAGTGTTCGATCTTCAATCAGGGAAAACCACAAAGACACCAAGCAACTTGTGCCCCTATCCATTTGATAGGAGCCTAGTGATGAAACCATTCCCCAAGGGATTTGAGATCCCCAAGTTTGACAAATATTGTGGGATGGGAAACCTTGAAGATCACATCAGGGAATGCCAAGTTCATTGCATGGAAGTTGCATACGACGATACTTATCTGATGTGACTATTTCCTAGGAGTTTGGCTAGCTACGCTATGGAATGTTCTCTCACCTACCTTCAAGCATTAGGACATTCCAAGAAATTATAGACACATTCATAAAAAATTATGCATGCAACATTGCCATGGATGTTATTCTAGAAGAAATCTCAGCTCTGAAACAAGGTAAGGTTGAATCATTCGCTCAATTCCTACAAATATGGCGATCCAAGGCCAATCAAAGCAAGTGGACCATGCTTGAATTATAACAAGTTTGCACCATTATATCCAACCTTAATGGCCTCTTGGAATTTCATCTCAAGGTACAAGGGATCACCACATATGACCAGTTGATCTCCAAGGTGCTCAGCATTGAAAGAGCCCTTATAGCTCAACCCATGGGATCAACTTCATACCCTGAACAACAAAACAACCGCCCACCCTCCAATTACAATGATAAACCTCACACATGGGAAAGGAACAAAAATGTTGCTAATGATGGTGTTTTTGATGCCAAGGTGGTCATTAGTGCCCTTCACCAAAATACACCCACACCACAAATCCAAATCCAACACCAAAATAGTCATCATGTAGTACAACAACCAAAGAACAATCCAACAATCAAAAATCTCAATAATCAAAGGGGACCACCCCAACGGAACAAGAGTTATCCCAAGCAAAAATACACTGCTTTGGGGGAACCACTAGAAGTCATCATGAAAAAGGTGATAAACGAAAAACTCATTCAAGCTCCTACCTTTGAGAATTACCAAGAACTGGATGTGAAACCTCCTTGGTATAATGAGAATCAACTCTGTGAATTCCATAAAATCAAAGGCCATACCACGAAGAGTTGCATGAGATTAGAAAACATAATTCAAGATCTCATCGATAAAATAATTATAAACATGGAACAACCAACAGGAAACCAAGATCTTAAGATATACACAAATCTGATGCCTAATCATGGAAATAAAGGGAATAATAATAACACTGATAAGGGGAAAGGCACCCACACAAATTTGAATCATGTGTATGAAATAGTTGTTGCCTCCCTAGATGAAAACTGCATGGTCATTACCATCAAAGGCACCCATGCCGATTATGGAGTCACCATAAGAGGTGAAAAAGCTACCATCGTAGGATCATCCCAGCCAAAAAAATTCCCTACATCTAGATCTGTTCCTAATGGCTAAAATGTCCTAGATCAACTCAAAAGAATGCCAATGCAAATCTCCATCATGGAGTTACTAAAAATCTCATCTTCCCATAGGAAAATCCTTGAAGAAACGTTGGCTTCATCCACTATCCCTGAAGACCTTGATGTGGAACAATTCCAAGCTATGGTCAGAAATATCATCATGCCTAATATCCTCACATTCTCTAACCAGGATTTCCCTACTCAACCATCTCACAATTGCGCACTCCACTTAGAAGCCATCATACACAAGAGCAAGGTCAAAAGGGTCTTGGTGGATGGAGGTGTGGGCTTGAATATATGTTCTCTCAACATCATAAAACAATTGAAAATATCAGAGGATTCTATCAACAAAGGAAAGGGTATCACAATAATATCATATGATGATTAAGAAAGAGTGTCTCAGGGAACAATCAAACTCCCTATTCAAGTAGGGCCTACCATCATGGAAACCACTTGTCAGGTCTTGGACCTCAACTTGCTATATAACATCCTCCTAGTACACCCATAGATTCATGTGATGAAGGCAATAGCATCAACTTTCCACCAATGTGTGAAATTCACACATGAGGGACAAGAAGTTACCATCCATGGAGATCCCGAACCCTTCTCATATTGCAAAATCCTTGAAGAAAAGTACTATAAAATCCTCCAAGTACCAAAAAATGATGAGCACCCATCCACACCATACATCAATCTTGCCACTCTCACATCCACTTTTGCGACAGAGACACCTGCCACTCCCACCATTCCCACCATCTCTAACATCAAGGTCATCATCCAAGATAATGGATATGGAAACTAAAAGCTCCCTAATAATGCTTTTGTGGTAGCAGAGTTACCACAATCTCCTAGATCATGGGGACGTCCGCAAATAAATGAAACCTCTACATCCCAAACATCTCCTGAAGACTATCCCAACTTTACAAGTTGGGGAGATCTTGGACGAGAAGTTATTGAGGCAGATCCATATCATATGCTATATCAAGATAAAAGAATAGTAGATGACTTACCAATGGATGGTAGAGGCAAGGTTCTACAAATGATGCTCGCAATGGGCTATGACAGAAATCAAAGACTTGGACAAAATGACAATGGGCTTATAACACCTATTATTCTGGAGACGCAACCGATAACAAATCTTGGCCTTGGATGTACCCCTCCAAGTATAACCATATGTGGCTGAGGTCCTCCAATTAGAATAGTTAATAATCCTCCTCAGCCAACCCCAGTAGAACTACGCTTACCAGTATCTATAGGTAGAGTCATAGATAACTTTACATTTGATATAACAGATATCTATAGTAGTAGTGATGACGAGGATACCATGACCAACTTACCTAGGCCTTTTGAGGATACCATTCTTTGCATGATCAGCACCCTATATTTTGAATCAGACCACCAAAATCATGAGATCTACCTAGTATATCCCCAACTCATTAACTACGACCAATGAGGACCACTAGTTCTTGATACATTTAAAAATGATGAGGCACTCTGGGAATTCATGGGACTGTGGGATAACATTCCGTATGGGGATCACAAAGCAGGTTTCATAATGGAGTTACATACACATGCCTATTATGGTGAAATGATTGAATCCCTCAATCGTAAAAGTGAAAAATTAAGAATAATATCTAAGTCCTTGAGTGAAAACCACACTGTGGCACTCTCTAACCAGAAAAAATTAAAAAAGAAAGGATGCATCCAATGGTGAAAACCTCTCTGAAGCACTCAAGGATGGGGGATTCAATCTTCCTTTCAAAGCTCTTCATCAAGAAAAATCAGCAGTCCTGGCAGAAAGATGCAATCCAGTCAATCTAGGAAGAGAGGAAACCTCACATATCACATTCTATGTGAAATCATTACTATCAGAGGAACAAGAGCTCCTAGCAGCCTTCTTAAGAGAGAGATAGATAAACTTCACATGGAGTTATGCTGACATGCCAGGACTTGATCCAGAGACTGTGGTTCACCATTTAGCAATATATCCAGAAGAAAAGCATGTTAAACAAAAGCTTCAAAAAATGCACCCTCAGATCGCCTTATTAGTCAAAATGGAGCTAAAAAAGCTATTAGATGTAGGATTCATCCGACCGATAGATTATCTAGAATGGGTGTCAAACTTGGTACCTATTTCAAAACCCAATGGGAACATTAGAATCTACACGGACTTCAGAGACTTGAATAAAGCATGTCCGAAAGATGACTTCCCGCTTCCAAACATTGACATGATCATTGACATGACAACCGGACATGAAATGTTGTCACTAATGGATGGATTCTCAGGGTACAATCAAATCATGATAGTTTAAGAGGACCAACATAAAATAGCTCTCACTTGCCCATGGGGGACTTACTATTGGAACATGATACCATTCGGCTTAAAGAACGTAGGAGCAACATATCAAAGGGCCATGACATTGATATTCCATGTCATGATCCATAAGATGGCCGAAGACTATGTTGATGACATTTTAACCAATTCCAGAAAGAGAAAATATCGCATAGCAACCCTAAGTGCCATCTTTGATAGACTAGAAGAGTACAAGGTCAGATTAAACCCAAAGAAGTGTCTTCGGCATACAATCAGGAAAATTGCTAGGATATATAGTGTCAATGAGGGGTGTCGAGGTAGATCTAGCAAAGGTAAAAGAAATCCTCGAGATGGAGGCACCAAAAACATTAAAGAAATTGAGAGGTCTCCAAGGAAGAATCCAATCCATTCAAAGATTCATAGCACAATTGGCAGACAAACAGAACCCATATTCTCACCTACCCCACAAGGGAGTAGTATACAAATGTGATACCAAGTGTGGAGAGGCATTCAATAAAATCAAAGAATATTTACTAACACCACCAGTCTTAATGCCACCAATCCCAAGAAAACCATTGATTCTATATGTGTCAGCAACAACAACAGCCCTTGGAGCTCTCCTAGCTCAGCATGAAAAAAATGGAACAGAAAGGGATATCTATTACATCAGTAGAAAAATGGTTGGGCATGAGCTAAACTATTCATTCATTGAGAAAGCATGCCTCGCAGTAGTGTTTGCATCACAAAAATTTAGACATTACATATTAACACATAAAATAAACTCATTTCCAAAATTGACCCTCTCAAATACTTCTTGTCAAAGGAAATGCTCATAGGAAGAATGGCCAAATAGGTGATGATACTATCAAAATACGACATTGAATATGTAGAGAGGAAAGCAATCAAAAGCCAAGTCATCGCAAATCAACTTGCAGAAGCACCAATCTTTTCAGAAAATCCTCTCATTTCTGAGTTTCCAGATGAATCTATTTTCAATCTCAACATAGCTGACCACTGGAAACTGTACTTTGATGGCTCATACACGCAGCATGGATCAGGAGCCGGTGTCTTCTTTATCACCCCACAAAGGGATTGCATACCAAGGTCATACAAACTGGCATTTCCTTGCACCAATAACATTGCAAAATATGAGGCTTTAACCATAGGTCTCAGAATAGCAGTGCAGTGGAACATCATATCTCTCAAAGTATATGGAGATTCCCAATTGATAATAAATCAAGTGAACAATGAATACCAGACCAAGGACGACAAGCTCACTCCATACAAGAAATTGGTGGAGACTCTTAAAGAATCCTTTATCGAAATTACAATAGAGTAGCAGACACCATGGAAAAAATTGGATCCTTGCTTGATATCCCCCACAATGTTCAAAAATATGAATTCCTGATTGAGCAGCTTCTCGTGCCTACATTCGAGGTACCAGAATCAGAATATGTGTGCAAAATTGTTGGTCCTAGCGATCCTTGGTATCACAACATTTACACATACCTTCGAATAAGAGTCATACCCGCCGACTTGCCTTCAAACCTAAAACGAACCTTTGTAAAAAAGGCATCCAAATTTGTCATCGTAGGAAATACCCTATATCGTAGAAGTATAGAAGGAACCCTACTGCACTGCTTAAACACTGAGGAGGAATTAACCGCTCTAACTAAAGCACATAATGGTACCTGTGGTTCACACTCAAGTGGAATGACCATAGCCAAGAAACTGCTGAGGATGGGGTATTATTGGCCCACAATGGAACGAGAAGCACATGATTATGTTAGAAGGTGTCTACAATGTTAGCAGCATGGGGACCTCATCCATGCTTCAGCTCAAGAGCTTCATCCTATCGTCACACCATGGCACTTTTCACAGTGGGGACTGGATCTTGTTGGAAAAATCACACCCACTTCATCTAACGGCCACAAATTCATCATAACCGTAAAAAAGTACTTTACTAAGTGGGTGGAAGCCATACCAATGATGTATATAATTAGGAAGCAGATTTCAAAGTTCATCCCAAATTATCTCATTTGTCGATATGGTGTTCCACAAGCCATTATCTTAGATAATGGAACACCATTTAAGAATCAGGAAGTTCGTGACTTATGCAAAAAAATCAAAATCCAACATTGCTTCTCCACCCCATACTATCCCCAAGGCAATGGCCAAGTAGAAGCTACAAACAAAACCATTCTAAAAATCCTCAAGAAAATAGTCAATGACATAGGTCGTGATTGGCATTTGTAGCTTAATCCCACCCTCTAGGCCTATCAAACTAGCATCCACACACCCATCGGCACCACCCCTTTCTCCCTGGTCTATGGATCAAAAGTAGTACTCCCCATCAAGATCGAGATCCCATCACTCAGGATATCACTGCAAAACCTCATCATAGATGAAGAGTACTGAGTATCAAGATTGAACAAACTGGAGCTACTAGATGAATGACGTATAGATGCTTTGAATCATTTGCAAGTCTATCAGAATAGATTCAAAAGGAGCTACAATAAGAAAATCAAAGTAGGACTTTCCAAGTTGGAGAACTGGTGTTAAAAGAGAATCAAAAGAATGTCCCAAATCCAAGTAGCAAAGGAATATTTGAACCCAATTGGTTGGGACCATTCATTATCACAGTAAGTTACAAGTCAAAGGCATATCAATTATCAACACCCAAAGGGGAACCTCTGCAAGAGCCCATGAATAGCTCTCACCTCAAAAAGTTTTATGCCTAAATCTTTCAAGGTATAGAACTAAAAATCCAAAAAATTAGAAAATGTCCTAAAAAAATGGTTACTTTGGTGAAAACCTGGCAAACAGGTGTCTTGGTAACAACAACAAAATCAAAAAAGAAAAAAATCCAAAAAACGATTGAAAATAATAAAGAAAAAAACTCATCCTCTAGTGAAAACCACTTCAGTGGCATTTTGGGCAAGTACCTTGGTGAAAACCTGGAATACAGGCACCTTGTGTAAATAAGCACTTTCCTTCCACCCGGATCTCTACGGCATGTTCTACATCACCCATCCATCACGTTCCATCATCCATCACTCATCCACCCGCATCCGCATCATAGCTTGGTCTTGTGTTTGCATCATGATCCTTCCTAGTACTACTCAGCCCATCCTCAAGGTCAGTTTGGCCTACCTTTATCGAAGTACTCTATTACATCACACTGGGGGCATGTTCTTATCAGATCAGATTCGTGTATATTCTTAAAGTCCTAAAATCAGTTAATCCAAAAACATCCTAAAAATTAGAAAATCCAAAAACATCAAAACATATCAAAATCCCAAAACAAGTCAAAAAGTCAGAGAAAAGCCAAAAAAAAAGTCATCTTGTCTAGCTACGTCGTCTCTGAGCTTGAACATAGGAAAGGTTGATCTTTGATCATCCCCTAAGACACTTAGGTTAGTCCTATAGGAGTTCATCATAATAAACTGACATCTCATCATGTATATCATCATCTGTAAATCGGCCAGCTCGTCAGTCAAACTACGTGGTCATTGCGTATATAATGTAGGCAAGGCTCATTTGTTGATCAACCCCCAAGGCCCCTAGGATAGGTCTTTAGGTTACTCTCTTGGTCAAAATCTCAGAAAACTCCAAAACATTTAGAAAATCAAACATCAAAACATTCATAAAATCTCAAAAATACCAAAAACAACCTCAAAACATTGAAAAACATCAAAAACATCCAAATATTTGAAAAAAATTCATCCATCTCATCTCGCCTACACCTGCAATAACATCATTCATAATAAATGATCATCATCCTCAATCTTTGGTAAGATAATCAAAAACAAGTCTAGCAGATGAAAAGTGAAAACTCAAAACGTCAAGTCTTAGGTCTAAGTTAGTACATAAGCAAGTTGGTCAACTCTTTGTGTCAATAACTCATCATCCAATTGGTCCCATATCAATCATCTTTTAGAACACTTTGGATAAACGAAATGGCATGCCACCATCCACTAACATGTACTCAGATGTATCCTTCCTACAATGGGCATTATCTTTCGGCAATAGTTTTGGTTCTTATCCTTAGAAAACATCCTCTTTTGGTTAGCGGTATTGAAGAACATCAGCTTGTTTGTTTGCTTTGTCTTTTATCTTTTGACTTATCTTATTGCGCTCATTCCAAGGACTTCTCGATGATATCCGAACAGAGGATTTAGAGAAATAAGAATGGGGCAATGATCATTATCTTTTGTCTATTGTGCTTGTTGGGCGTTCTTGTAATATAACCTTGGTGAATACTTGCTTTGTTAGGTATGTATGGAGGAGGTTTTTGGAAACTTGTTGATTATTGCATTGATAGGTTATACCTTTCCATTTTTTGGTTCGAGGTGTTTGAAACTTCTAAAGTGCATCCTAGCAAGGTTTCTGTATGTCAGGTGTGAACAAGGATACTCCTATCTGCTTGTCAAGTCAAAGTCCATCACAGTAGGTACAACACCATCCTAGTTTTCTATACCTTGATGCATCGTACCATGTGTGTTATCAAACATAAGAAAATTGTCCCTTTGAAAATCCCAATTCCTTGGCAAGTAATCATTATCATTTGCATGTTCATCATCTTATGTCTTGTTGAAATGACGTCTTCTCTTCTTGCTCATTGCACTAACAAGGTACTATGATAGTTGATCACCATCATCATCACTGTCATCATCGATCCTGCATCCACAAATCATTTGCATATTGCATCAACATATCATATAGGAAACATATGAATTGCATTTCCATCATCATATAAACATGTTATTATAAGCATTCTTCATAGATAAGCACATCCATTCTTATTACATTGCATCACATTGTATTCATCACATAAATCATCTCATAACATTCATTTTCATTTCATAACCATTTCACATTACCACCTACTACACAATCATACATAATAGGTACATAAGCATAATAAGATAATCCATTGCATACATACTCACACACATTACGTTCATTTTTGCATAAAGCATCATCATATAATCACACATAGTACATCACATTAAAATGCATCACATACATACATTTAATATGTTTAGGATAATAATATTTTT
>VDFB02193867.1:365265519-365431498 GCA_007258455.2 Sequoia sempervirens
GTTCTATTTCTATATGCTATGCAATAATGTTATGGTGTTATGCGATGTATATATGGATGCATTTCTTTCTGATGATGTATGCATTATTAATAGATCTATATTATGTTGTTAATACATGATATGCAGATGGGTTTATATGATATGTGATATGGATGGATGATGATGTATCTTTCGATGATGATGTAATCTATATGATGATTTATGTATTTTGATGCAAATGATATGATATGTGATATGTGATGGATGATGTAATATGCAAAATAATATGGAGATGATTTATGGTGTATACACAAAATGATATGTGAATCATGCTTATATAAAATGATTATGGATGGATGTACACTTTTAATGTAATGGATTTTAATGTTCCTATTATGCTTTGAATGTTTATAATGGTATGGAATGATTTATGCAATGAAATGCAAAAAATAATTGTGATGTGGTTATCTATGAGGTGTTCTATATGATATGGGTGACTGATGGATGATATGTATGTTTTTATGATTATGTATGATGCAATGTGAATGCAATGGTCATGCCCTATATGATATATCTTGATGATGTAAATGAGATGATTTTAAGATGCTTAGAATAACAAATATATGTTATCCTAAACATGTTAAATGATAATGTAATGTATGTGATGCATTTATTGTGATGTGATATAATATATGAAATGATATGTTAATGCAAAGTAGTATGTTGATGCTTTACATTATGCAAAATGAATGTAGTGTGAGAGATGACTTTATGATGTTTATGTGATGTGAATATGTATGCTTATAATGCAATGGATTATCTATAATACTCATGTACCTATTATGTTTGATTATGCAGTAGATGGTAATATGAAATGATTATGAAATGTTTCATGCAAATGAATGTTATGCGATGGTTTATGTGAAGGTTTATGTGATGGAAAATAGATGTAATGTGATGAAAAATGGATGTGCCTATTTATGAAAAATGCTTATAATAACATATTTATATGGAGATGCAATGCATATGTTTCCTATATGATATGTTTATGCAATATGCTAATGATTTGTGGATGCAGGATTGATGATGATGATGATGAAAACTAACTATCATAGTACCTTGTTAGTATGAAGAGCAAGAAGGGATGAAAGAGAAGAAGACATTTCAACAAGACATAAGATGATGAATATGAAAATGATGATGACTACTTGCCGAGGAGTTAGGATTTTCAAAGGGCCAATTTCCTTATGTTTGATAACACACGTGGTACGATGCATCAAGGTATAGAGAACCAGGATGGTGTTGTACCTAGTGTGATGGACTTTGACTTGACAAAAAGATAGGAGTATTCTTGTTCACACCTGACATACGAAAACCTTGCTAGGATGCACTTTAGAAGTTTCCAACATCTCGGACCAAAACATGGAAAGGTATAACCTATCAATGCAATAGTCAACAAGTTGTCCAAAACATCCTCCATATATTTCTAACAAAGCAAGTATTCACCAAGTTATATTACAAGAACGTCCAACAAGCGTAATAGACAGAAGATAATGATCGTTGCCCCATTCCTATTTCTCTAAATCCTCTATTTTGGGATATCATCGAGAAGTCCTTGGAATGAGCGCAATAAGATAAGTCAAAGATAAAGACAAAGTAAACAAACAAGTTGATGTTCTTTCAATGCATGACTAACTAAAGGGATGTGTTTTTAAGGATAAGGACAAACTTATTGCCAAAAGATAATGCCCATTGTAGGAAGGATACATCCTAGGGCATGTTAGTGGATGGCGGCATGTCATTTCGTTTATCCAAAATGTTCTTTCTGATAAATAATGCCCCTTGTAGGAAGGATTCATCCTAGGACATGATGTTATCATATGATTGATATGGAATTGATTGGATGATGGACTATCGACACAAAGACTTGACCAACTTTTTTCGCAGTATTAACTTAAACACAGAGACTTGATGTTTGAGATTTCTCTTTTTCACACAACTAGACTTGTTTCTAGTGGTTTGCAAAGGTTGAGATGACCCGATGGATTTATTATGAGTTTTGTTATTGCAGTGAAGGTGAGATGAGGCGGATAGAAATTTTCAAATATTTAGCAGGATGTTTTTGGAGTTTTGCAATGTTTTGAGGCTATTTTTTGGTATTTTTGAGATTTTCAAATGTTTGATTTTTTGATTTTTCAATGTTTTTGGGGTTTCTAAGGTTTGACCAAGAGACTAGCCCTAAGGACCTATCTAGGGGCCTTGGGGGTTGATCAGCAATTAGCCTTACCTATGTTATACGGAAGAAGACCATGTAGTTTATTGACAACTTGGATTTATAGATGACAATATACATGATGACGTAATGGAGTTTATTATGACAGAACCTAAGGACTAACCTAGAAGTTTCTTGGGGATGATAAAATGTCGCCTTTCCTCACGTTCAAGGCTCGAAGTCCATAGTTTGACAAGATGACTCTATTTTGACTTTTGACCTATTTTGGGATTTTGATATGTTTTGAATGTTTTTTTGGATTTTAATTGATTTTTGATGTTTTGATTTTCGATGTTTTGACTTCAAGAATATCTGCTTGAATCAATCGATGAGAACATGCCCCGGCATGATGCAATAGACTACTTTGATAAAGGCGGGGACAAAAACGACCTTGAGATGGAGTTAGTAGTACTAGGAGGGATCGTAGTACAAACACAAGATCAAGCTATGATGTAGATGGGGATGGATGGGTGATGGATGGAGGTATGGAATGCGATGGAAGATGGATGATGCAGAACAAACCATGAAGATCCTGGTAGATGGAATGTGCTTATTTAAACAAGGTTCTTGTTTTCTGGGTTTTCACCAAGGTACTTTCCCAAAGTGCCACTTAGAAGTGGTTTTACTTTCACGGAGGGCGATTTTTTCTCTTTGTTTTTAATCCTTTTGAAAGTTTATTTTTTTGGATTTTTCTTTTTTTTTAATTTTTTGTTGTCACCAAGATGCCTATTTGCCAGAATTTTCACCAAGGTAGCCATTTTTTCAAGAAATTTTCTAATTTTTTGATTTTTTGGGTTCTATACCTTGAAAGATTAGGCATAAAACTTTTTAAGATGAGAGTTGTTCATAGGCTCTTGTCCTTGACTTATAGCTTGCTGTGATAACAAATGGTCCCAACCAATTGGGTTCAAATTTTCCTTTGCTGTTTGGATTTGGGATATTCTTCTGATTCTCCTTTAGTACCAATTCTCCGACTTGGAAAGTCCTGCTTCTGATTTTCTTGTTATAGCTCCTCTTGAGTCTATTTTGATAGAACTACAAGTGATTTAAAGTGTCTATACGCTGCTCATCCAATAGCTCCAGCTCATTTAGTCTTGATGCTTGGTATTCTTCATCGAGTGATGAGGTTTTACAATGATATTCTTAGTGAGGAGCTCAATCACAATGGGGGTACTACTTGATTAAGTAGACCAAGGAGAAAGGGGTGTAGCGGTGGGTGATAAGGATCTTTGGTTAGAGCCCGGAGGGTGGGATTAGTGGAGATGCCAATCCGCGACCTACATCATTGACTATTTTCTTGAGGATCTTTAGAATGGTTTTTTATTTGTGGCTTAAGCGGCCATTGCCTTAGAGGGATAGTATGGGGTGGAGATGTTGGATTTTAATTTTTTCACACAAGTTAGAGATGTCTGATTCTTAAAAGGTGTCCCATTATCTAAGATAATGGCTTGTGGAGACAAGTAGCGACAAATGAGATAGTTCGGGATGAATTTTGATATCGCTTATCGGTTATATATGTCATGGGTATGGCTTCCACCCACTTGGTAAAAGTACTTTCGATTAATTGGTTATGATGAACAATGTGACCATTAGATGAAGTGGGAGTGATTTTCCAATGAGATCGAGTCCCCACTACGAAAAGGGCCATGGTGTGATGATAGGATGAAGTTCTTGAGTTGGAGCATGGATGAGGTCCCCATGCTACTAACATTGTAGGAACCTTTTGACGTAGTCATGTGTCTCTCTTTCCATTGTAGGCCAATAGTACCCCATCCTTAGCAATTTCTCGGCTAGGGTCATTGCACCCGATTGTGAACCACAGATGTCGTTATAGGTACTTTAGTTAAAGTGGTCAATGCCTCCTCAGCATTTAAATAGCATAATAAGGTTCCCTCTATGCTTCTATGGTATAAGGTATTTCCTAGCATGACAAATTAGGATGCCTTTTTGACAAAGGTTTTTTTTAAGGTTGAAGATAAATTAGTAGGTATGACCCCTATTTGCAGGTAGGTATAAATGTCATGATGCCCCAGGGATCACTGAGACCAATGATTTCCACCCACATAAGTCCCATGATTTTAGTACCTTGAATGGAGTGCAGTACGCTCTGCAAGGAGATTCATGTTTTAGGGTGTGAGGAATGTCAGTGGGGATCAATTATTTATATGGCATGCGATACTCTATTGTTGGATCAGGTATCTGCTCAAATGTGATTTTGTTAAAGGATTCCTTGAGGGTCTCCACTAGTTTCTTGTATGGAGTGAGCTTATCATTCTTAGTCTGGTACTCACCATTCACTTGGCTTATTATCAGCTAAGAATCTATGTATACTTTGAGGGCCATGATGTGCCACTACACTACTATTCTAAGACCTATGGTTAAAGCCTCGTATTTCGTAATGTTGTTGGTGCAAGGGAATGCCAATTTATATGATCTAGGTATGCAGTCCCCTTGTGGGGTGATAAAGAAGACACCAGCTCCTAATCTGTGTTACGTGTATGATCCATCAAAGTAAAGTTTCCAGTGGTCAGCTATGTTGAGATTGAAGATGGATTCGTCTGGAAACTCTGAGATGAGATGATTCTCTAAATAGATTGGTGCTTTTGCAAGCTGATCTGCAATGACTTGGCCTTTAATTACTTTATGCTCTACATATTCAATTTCATACTCTGATAGTATCATGACGCATTTATCCATTCTTCCAGTGATCATTTCCTTTGATAGTAAGTACTTGAGAGGGTCAATTTTGGTGATGAGTTTTATTTTGTGTGCCAACATGTAATGTCTAAATTTTTGTGAAGAAAAAATACTACTAAACATGCTTTCTCAATGAATGATTAATTTAACTCATGCCCAAGCATTGTTTTTCTGATATAATAAATGGCCCTTTATGTTCCATTTTTCGTCATGTTGAGCTAGAAGAGCTCCAAGGGCTGTTGTTGTTGCTGACACAGAGAATTAATGGCTTTCTTGGGATTGGTGGCATTAGGACTGGTGGCGTCAGCAGATATTCTTTGATCTTATTGAAGGCTTCTTCACACTTTTTATCCCACTTGTATGCTACTCCCTTATGAAGTAAGTGAGAATATGGATTATGTTTATCTGCCAGCTATGCTATGAACCTTTAGATGGACTGAAGCCTACATTGGAGACCTCTCAATTGTTTAAATGTTTTGGGTACCTTCATCTCAGGGATTACTTTTACCTTTTCTAGATCTACCTCAATACCTCTCATTGACACTATATATCCTAGCAATCTTCCTGATTGTACGCTAAAGATGCACTTCTTTGGATTTAATCAGACCTTGTATTCCTCCAACCTATCAAAAATAGTGCTCAAAGTTGCTATGTGATCCTTCCTCTTTTTGCATTTGGCTAGTATGTCATCAACATAATCTTTGACAATTTTATGGATCATGTCATGGAAGATTAATGTCATGGCCCTTTGGTATGTTGCTCCTGCATTCTTCAAGCCAAATGGCATCATATTCTAGCAGTAAGTCCCCCATGAACAACTAAAATCCGTTTTATGTTGGTATTCTTTGGGAATCATTATTTGGTTGTATCCTGAGAAACCATCCATCAAGGAAAGCATTTTGTGTCCCATCGTCATGTCTACAATCATGTCAATATTTGGCAATGGGAAATCATCTTTTGGACACGCTTTGTTTAAGTCCCTAAAATCTGTGCAGATTCTGATGCCCCCATCGGGTTTTGAGATGGGAACCCAGTTGGACACCCATTCTGGATAATATATCGGTCGAATGAATCCTGCATCTAATATCTTCTTTAGTTCCATTTTGACTAGTAGGGCGATTTGAGGGTGCATTTTCCTAAGCTTTTTTCTAACGATTTTTGCTTCAAGATATACTGCTAGATTATGATTCTTTAGTTCTCTCTCTTAAGAAGGCTACTAGAATTTCTTGTTCTCCTGATAGTAATGATTCTACATAGAATGTGATGTGTGGGGTCTCCTTTGTTCCTAGATTAACTAGATTGTATTTTTCTACTAGGATTGTTGATTTTTACTGATGAAGAGCTCTGAAGGGAAGATTGAATCCCCCATCCTCAGGTGCCTTAGAGAGGTTTTCACCATTGGATGCATCCTTTCTTTTTACTTTTTTCATGTTGGAGAGTGCCACAGTGTGGTTTTCACTCAAGGACTTAGATATTATTCCTAATTTTTCACTTTTGCGACTGAGGGATTCAATCGTTTCCCCATAATAGGCCTGTGTATCGAGCTCAATGATGAATCCTTCTTTTTTATCCCTACATGGAATTTTATCTCGTAGTCCCATGAATTTTGAGAGCACCTCATCATTTTTTAATGTGTCAAGAATTGTTGGTCCTCGTTGGTCATAATCGATGAGTTGGGGGTAAACTAGGCGTATTTCATGATTTTGATGGTCTAACTCAAAGGATAAGGTGCTAATCATGAGAAGGGTGGTATCCTCGAAGAGCCTAGGTAGGTTGGTTATGGGATCCTCATCATGAACTACTACAGATGTTAGTTATGTCAAATGTGAAGTTGTCTAAGACGCGACCTATAGATACGGGTAAGCGAAGTTCGATTGCGGATTGTTGAGGAGGATTATTGACCTTTCTAACTGGAGGACTTCGGCCACGTATGGTTATAATCGGAGGGGTACGTCCAAGGCCAATATTTCTCATTCACGTCTCTGAAATGATAGGTATTATAAGCCCATTGTCATTTTTCCCAAGTCTCTAGTTTTTGGCATAGCCCATTGCGAGCATCATTTGCAAACCCTTGGTTCTGTCATCCATTGGTAGATCGGTTGTTGGTCTACTATCTTGGTATAGGAGATGAGATGGGTCCTCCTCTATGACTTCTTGGCTGAGATCTCCCCAACTTCTAAAGTTGGGATAGTCTTCAGGGGATGTTTGAGATGTGGAGGCTTCATTTGCTTGCGGACGTCCTTGTGATCTGGGAAATTGTGGTAATTCTCTTACCACAAAAGATTTTTTGGGAATTGTGTAGTTTCCACAACCATTATCCTAGATGATGAGTTTGATATTAGGGATGGTGGGGATGGTGGGACTGGCGGGTGTCTCTATCGCAGAAGTGGATGTGAGAGTGGCTGGATCAATGTATGGTGTTGATGGTCCATCATTTTTAGGCACTTGAGGGATTTTGTAGTATTTTGCCTCAAGGTTCTTGCAGTAGGAGAATGGTTCAGGATCTCCATGGATGGTGACCTCTTGTCCTTCATATGTTAATTTGACACATTGATGGAAAGTTGATGCTACAGCTTGCATTGCATGTATCCATGGACGTCCTAGGAGAATGTTATAGGGTAAGTCAAGGTCTAGGACTTGACAAGTGGTTTCCATGATAGCTGGCCCTACTTGAATAGGGATTCTGATTGTGCCTTGGGACACTCTTTCCTGATCATCATATGCTCTTATTGTAATACCCTTTCCTTTGTCGATGGAGTCCTCTAAGATTTTTAATTGCTTAATGAGCTTGAGGGAACAAATATTCAAGCTTGCACCTCCATCCACCAACATTCGCTTGACTTTACTTTTCTATACTAGAACCTCTAAGTGGAGTGCACGGTTATGAGATGGTTGAGCAGGAAAGTCCTAATCAGAGAATGTAAGGAGGTTTAGGGTGATGATGTTGCCAACCATAGCTTGGAATTGTTCTGCATCAAGATCTGCGGGGACGGTTGATGAAGCCAATGCTTCCTCAAGGATTTTCTTGTGGGTAGATGAGATTTTTAACAACTCCATGATGGAGATTTGTGTTGGCATTCTTGGCTGATCAAGGACATTGTACCCATTGGGAATGGATCTTGAATTGGACATGAAAGTTCTGTTTGGTTGGGATGGCCCTGTGATAGTAACTTTTTTGCCTCTTGTGGTGACTCCACAATCGGCTTGAGCTCCTTTGATAGTGATTATTGTGCAGTATTCATCTAGGGAGGCAATGACAGTTTCATACACATGATTCACATTTTGAAGGAGTGCCTTTCCATTATCGGTGTTATTGTTCCCTTTATTGTTATGGTTAGGCATCGGATTCATGTATATTTTGAGGTTCTGGTTTCTTGTTGGTTGTTCCACATTTATGATTCTTTGATCAATGAGGTCTTGGACTATGTTTTTTAGTCTCATGTAATTGTTAAGTAGTGTGCCTTTGATTTTTAGTGGAAATCATTAGGCTGGAGTTTTCATTGTGCCAGGAGGGTTTAACATCTGGTTCTTGAAGTAGTTCTCATAGGTGGGAATCTTGATGAGGTTTTGTTTAGTAATTTCTTTACCAGTGACTTCAAGTGGTTCCCCAAGAGTAGTGTACTTTCACTTGGTGAAGTTCTTGTTTCGCTGAGGAGGTCCTCTTTGGTCATTGATGTTATTGATTGCTTGGTTGTTTGGTTGTTGTGTTGTTGTGTTTGCTTGATGATGGTTTTGGATTTGTTGTTGTGGTGCGGGTGTGTTTTGCTGAGGGGCACTGATGACAAATTTGGCATCGATGACACCATCATTGGTAACATTTTTTTTCTTGCCCATGTGCAAGGTTTTTCATTGTAATTGGTGGGTGGGAAATTGTTCTATTGTTCAGGATATGAAGTTGATCCTCTAGGTTGTGTCATAAGGGCTCGTTTGATGCTAAGCGCCTTGGAAATCAACTGGTCATATGTGGTGATCCCTTGGACCTTGAGATGGAATTCCAAGAGGTTGTCAAGGTTGGATATGATAGTGCACACTTGTTGTTCCTCAAGCATGACCCATTTGCTCTGATTGGCCTTGGATCGCCATCGTTGTAGAAATGAAGCAAATGATTCATTCTTACCCTGTTTCAAAGTTGAGAGCTCCTCTAGACTAACATCCATGGAAATATTGTATGCATAGTTTTTGATGAATGCATCTATGATTTCTTGGAATGCCTTGATTCACAATAGGGTAGACGAAGGAACCATTCCATGGCATAGCCAACAAAACTCTAAAGAAATGCCACGTGAGATGGAAGTATCGTCATACATGACTTCCATGCAATGAACCTGGAATTCCCTGATGTGATCTTCAGGGTTTCCCATCCCATGATACTTGTCAAACTTGGGGATCTCAAATCCATTTGAGAATGGTTTCATCACAAGTTTCCTATCGAATGGATAAGGATACAAGTTAATAGATGTTCTTGTGGTTCACCTTGATTGAAGGTCAAGCACTTGTTGTGAGAGCAACCTGATTTGTGTTCTCACATCATTTTGCAGATCAGGGGATGGGATGAAGGTGTTCTGAGGTCATTCACTGGTGGGTGTGATGGGTGGAATGGTTGATGTGTTGATTGGTGGTATTTGCACATTTTGTTGACCCATGTATGCTTGCAATTGTTGCTGTATAAATAATGCTTGTTGTTGTTGTACCAGGATTGCATGTTGTTGAGCTTGTTGTTGTGCTTATTGTTGCACCAACAACACTTGTTGGTGGGCTCCTAATTGGGCTGCTTCATACTGCTCTTGGTATTGTTTTATCACTTGTTGATATGCTTGTAGTTGTGCTACTTGTTTTTGTGCAAGATATTGTGCTTATGCCTGCATTTGTTGTGCTTCATATTGGGCATGCACTTGAGCTTGAGCTTGTGCTTGTGCTTTTGCTTGTGTCACATGCTATTGCAATAGGATTTGAGCTTGAGCAGCCTTTTTTTTCTTGTAATGTGGCTTGGGTTGCTTGAGCAACTTGAGCGGCTTGCTGAGCAGCTAGTTATGCGGCTTGTTGAGCAACTAGTTGTGCGGCTTTTTTCTTTTGTGTCTGCACAAATTCCTTTTGATAAGCAGCTTGTTGAGTGGCTTGCAACACCATACTATATTGGCTTGATATATTGAAGCTTGGTGGTGGTGGATTTGGAATGGTGCTCGTCGTGTTGGTGATTTGAGTGGTGGATGGTGTGATTGATGTGGTTGGTATTTGAGAGACTATGCTTTGAGATGTTAGGGGGGTGGTTGATGATGTCATGATTTCTTGTGTAGTTGTCATCTATTATTGTGATGTCGATGACAAGTTTTGAGAGTTTGGCATGATGTTTTGATTGATGTTTGGGATGTTGGTTTGATTTTGTTTGATATTTGGTAAAGGTGGAAGCCCCAAGCCAAGTAGTGGTGTGGATGATGGTGGAAATGGTGGAAGAGGTGAAAATTTGAGGGATGTGATCTCTTGAGAAAATGGTGCAATGTCAAAAATGCCCCCTGGTCCGAATATGTCACCCTCTCCTTGTGAAGTTATGGGGAGAGAGGTTTGGGGTGTTGTGCGAAAGGATGATGACAATGGATCATTAGGAGCATGGAAAGTGAAAGGGGTATACTTATGTAATGGATTTTGGGGTATGTTTTGTTCCAAAATGGTGTTTGCATCCAAGTCTTGATTATTGACAAGGGGGTGTGTTTGAATGGCATTAATAAATGCACTTCCCTTATTAAAATTATGTTGAGTTGGAGAAATAGATGTTGTGATTTGCGGGATGTTTTGAGTGATGCTTTGGGATGGGGAGTGTGGATGAAATTGGAGGCATGACATCTAAAGATGGTTCCACTATAGAGCTCACGTCGAAATCAGAAGGTAGTTTGGCCCCTTGTTTTGCTAGTTTGAGCATGTATAGTGAAGGGTTAAGTCTCATCATGATATTGATGATCTTATGGTTCTCTGGATTTTGGATCATTTCGGTGATTTCCTCATGTGGCATCCCAAATGTAAGATCTTCTTCTTGGTTTTCCTCTTGTGGATTTTGTGATGATGAGAGAAAGTTAGTCAAATGATTTCTTGATTCAACGGGATTCATTTCGGAGTTTGTTTGGCTTAGGTCACTTCAAGCGGGTGTCTCTTTGTTGGCTTCCATGTTCTTGTTGTGTTGAGATCTAGTTTGCACCATAAAATAGGGATCAATTTTTCAAGCGGGTGTCTCTTTGTTGGCTTCCATGTTCATCTCTTTTAATTAAATAAATCAAAATCTTTACTTAATTCATCTCTTATCACATTCTTCTCATTATTTCATTTAAATAAATCCTAAAATCTAAGTCAAATAAGTCACATCACCTAATCTCCTATTAAATTAATTAACCCTTGATTAATTTAATTCTAATTCATGTCCCATATTCTAGATTTTCCCACTTGCACATGAAAATAAATTTAATTGATTTATTAAATCCTCTATTTTCCTCAACAAGGCATCTTTTGGAATATTCCTCCAAGTTTGAATTCAAATTCCAAGTTGACATGTACATACAACAAGGAATTTACTCCATCTTACATGTCCTTTGCTTTGAGCCAAGTGGCATTTATTGCATTTTCCCTTCCCTCTTGCTTGTCATTTCAACAAATTTGAAATTCAAAAATAGGCATTTAATGACACAATCCTCAAAACTTGCACATCCTCCATCCACTCATAGGTTGACAAGTGGCATCTTTCCATTGGATGAATGTTAGTCCCACATTGCTCAAATTTGGACATTCATCCATCTTGGCATTCTATAAATAAAGAGATCATATCCTCATTTTAGCATCCACAAATTATGCAAAGTTACCATGCTCAAATATCTATCATATTTCATCCCTCATTCTTGAATCTTAGCTAGGTTATGCAGGTTTTTAGCTCGGAGCACTCTTCAACATCAACAAAGTGGATCAAATCTCTTCATCACATCAATCTTGCATCATAGGAATTGGGAAAGGGCCAATTTTTACATCAAATTGGCAACAATTCCCCCATGGGATCAAGAGTTTTCCTATTTAAATTAGGATTCAATCTATTTTGTTGTTTTCATTGTGTTCATCATTGTTTTCCTAATTTGAACTTGGTGAATGGATTTCAGGGGAAATCCTTGTTCTTGCTTTCAATCTCTAACTTAATGTGTTTGTTCTTATTATTTTTTAGGTATTAGGATTGGGGTTCACACATTTGGAGCTAGGAGGGAAAAATCTCATTTTTTTTATCACTTTTCTCACAAAATTCTGCATTTTTGTTTGTGCACAGGAAAATTCCCATGCTGGGAGCCCAACGTCATTTTTTTAGCACCGATGACTCTCCAGCATTGCCATATAGCACCACTAGAAAATAAAACTCCAACGCTTTAGCCATCTAGCCTAATTTGTTTGAATTTAAATTTTAAACAGCGATGCTGAGAAAAAGTGTGACATAATTGAGCTCACTGGTCTGGGCATAGAGCGCCACTGACTGGTAAGCAGCATTGTACAGCACCACTGAGAAATCAAACTATGACGTAGTCATGAGTTGTGCCGCTGGAAGGGAGTAAAAAGTTGGAATTTTATTTTAGCACGTCCTTTTTTGATAAATGATAATTTTATCTTCTATTTTCTGCCTTTTAACCTCTGTGTTTTGCAAAATCTGACTATTTTTTGTTCTTGTAGGTTGGATCAATTGAAAAAAAAAGAGGGAGAATCATGATGATGGTATTTTACAAAATCGAAGTGTTTTTAAACACTTTAGTGTTTGTTTAACAATTTTAAGAAATTGTCATCTCTTTTTGCTTAGGACACTAATTTTATTTGGGATTTAAAAAGAATATTTTCAATTTTTGCAAAGGGTTTAAAATGAACATTAGGACTACAACTTACTAGAGTTTTTTTTTTGGTTAACAATTCAACAAAACAACTCTCATTTGTCCTTTGGTGCTTTAAAAAGAACTCATAATTGCTTTGTGGATTTAAAAAGAACATGTGCAACTTTGTATTTGTGAGGGCTTACTTAAACTAACTTCATTATAAAAGGACGTATGCACTTCTCTCGTGCTTTATAGCGATCTTGAGAATCAAAAGGACTTTTTCGTGATTTTAGGTTAAGATAAAGCAATCACCTGCACACTTCATTTTGGGTTTAAAATTGAACAAAATCTTATGTGAGTGTGAGTAGAGCATTATTGCATACGTTCTCTCTCTTTGTTGCAAACAAATATTGATTGAGTTACAGATATTGTCTTTGCTCGCTTTTGTTTATCCTAGAGGGCTTTCCTTGGGGAAAAAGTACTCACCCAAGGGAATGACTCAACCGATAACACTCTAAAGCCAAGAGTATTTCCAACCGGGATATAAATGTGGGTATTGGAGTAAATGACAATATCACGTGGTTGGCTCCGACAAGATGGATTCGAAAGGGGACTCTTGTTGTATGGGTCAATCTCCATGAACAGAAAGTCCTAATTAAAACCCATGTTTTAGAATTGCCAAAATCCTTGATCTATTTGTTGGTGCAAGAACAGTCATTCTAAAGCCACCCCACACTTTTATGGTCTTTTAGTAGAAATGGAAAGCATGCCATAGGAGTTTCATGGGTGTTGATGCTTGGCTACCTCGATTGACGTTAATGAGCCATGGAGGGGAGCCAGTGGGGTCAAGCATCTAACCATTCGCTAAATATAAGTGTAGTTGGACATGTTCAAGTGGGAATCCAACAAATATTGTCTTCCACATCCATAGGGTCGTACTTATTCTTGGTTACAAAATCCTTTGCTTGTTTGAAAACATCTTGCAAACAAACACCTTAACATCATCAAAATTTCAAACCCTTTAGGAGACAAATACAATTGACTCAATCCATATGTTATTGCTTTCCCTTGGGATTCTATCCTTAGAGGTTTCTAAACATTGGATTACATCTCAATTTGTCTACTAAAGTTAAACAATAGGTAACCCTTGCCTTGAATTTATCGAATTTCCACATAACATATTTTGTGGGATTTAAATAAATTAAGACATTGGACATCTGGTGTGGTAAAATAAAGTCAATAAGCAAAGCTAAAAAAAATGAACTCTCACATGTGTTGAAACCTTACGATTTTCAAAGAAGTCAAATCCCAAAACAAAGATCCTTGGTTCAAAATCCGATAATGTATGCTCAAATTGAATCACTTCTTAGTTATAAAGGTCTATAGAAGCATTGCATGTTCTTCAATACCGAGGTTTTAGGTAAACATAAGTGTCTTTTTTAGGTTCATCTTAGGATCAAAAGAAATCAAAATATTTTTCACCCATCCTTCAAACATCAAAACAAAAATCATCTCACCATCACCTTTTGAGAAATCTTTAAAATTATCCTTCATTCTAGGCTCTTTGGAAAAAATAAAAATCATCAAATCCTTGAGATAAAATGCTTGAAATCTTTATCAAATCATCTTTGGCTAGGTAAGTGTAGATGCATCCTTTTGCATATGCTTAGTCAAAGTTATCAAGAAATCTTGTTTAGTTAGGTATATGTAGATGCATCCTTCTTCATATGCTTGGCTAAATTATCATCTTGTTTGAATAGGTGTGGGTAGATGCATCCTTCTCCCTACAAATATTCAAATTATCATCCTTTGAGAAAATCTACCCCTTAGATAATCATCCAACATCTTAGGGTCTATTTTTTCAAAATCAAAGCAAATCAAAATCAATCAATCAAGGGAAATCCAAGAAAATCAAGATCAAAATCTGAAACATATCCAAAAGTCCCAAAATTCTAGCATCCCCTTCAAGATTTATCAAAAGACCAAAACATCCACATCATCCATCTCATCCATCATCATCATATCACCTTTTGATCATCAAGATATCCTAAAATTTTCTAAAAGATCAATCCAAAGAATCAAGAGAGTCATCTCCCATAATCTTGAAAATTGATCCTTGTTTTATGGTTCAAACTAGATCTCAATACAAGAAGAGCATGGAAGCCAACAAAGAAACACCTGCTTCAAGTGATCTAAGCCAAACAAACATTGAAATGAATCTCGTCGAATCAAGTAATCCTTTGACTATCTCATCATCACAAAACCCACAAGAAGAAAATAAAGGAGAAGATCTTACCTTTGGGATGTCGCATGAAGAAATAACTGAAATGCTCCAAAATCCAAAAAACCATAAGATCATCAACATCATGATGAGGCTTAACCCTTCACTATACATGCTTGAGTTAGCAAAAAAAGGGGCCAAATTGCCTTCTTATTTCGACGTGAGCACTATAGTGGAGACATCTTTGCCTCCAATATCATCCACCATTCCCATCTCATCTACACCCCCATCCCAAAGCATCACTCAAAAAATTCCGCAAATCATGACATCTTTTGCTCCAACCCAACCTAATGTTAATAAGGGAAATGCATTTCTTAATGCTATTTAAACACACCCCCTTGTTAATAATCAAGACTTGGATGAAAACACCCTATTGGAACAAAACATACCCCAAAATCCATTACACAAGGATTTTCCTCACTTTCCATCATGATCCATCATCATCATCTTTCTGTGCAACACCTCAAACTCCTCTCCTCACAAATTTGCAAGAAGAAGGTGACATGTTTGGACCTGGGATAATTTTTGACACCACAACATTTTCACCCCTCCCACCATTACCACCATCATCCACACCACTACTTATCTTGGGCCTCCCACCTTTACCAAATATCAATCAAACCAACATTCCAAGCACCAATCAAAGCATTATGCCAAACGCTTCAAACTTGTCATCGATATTGCAACAACAGATGACAACTACACAAGCAGTTGCGACATCATCAACCACCCCCCTAACATCACAAAGTATGGTCTCTCAAGGACCAACCACATCAACAACACCATTCACCACTCAAATCACCAACACAACATCACCACTCACCACCTTCACAAACGCCATTCTGAATCCACCACCACCCCCACTACCACCAACTTCTAGCACATCAAACCAATACAACATAGCATTGCAAGCAGCTCAGCAAGCTACTTTTCAAAGGGGATTCCAACAAGTGCAAAAACAAAAATCCGCACAACTAGCCGCTCAAGCTACCCAAGCAGGCCAAGCCGCATTACAGGCACAACAAGTTGCACAAGCCCAAGGGTTTTTGCAACAACAAAAACAACAAGCCGCTTAAGCCGCACAAGCTGCTCAAGCAACCCAAGCTGCATTATAAGGGCAAAAGGATGCTCAAGCACAAATTCTATTATAACAACAAGTGGTACAATCACAAGCCCAAGCACAAGCAGCGCAAGCACAAGCTCAAGCTCAGGAAAACACCCAATATCAAGAACAACACACACAAGCACATGCACAACTTCTTGCACAAAAATAAGCAGCACAAATGCAAGCATATCAACAAGCAATAATGAAATATCAAGAGCAACCCAATTGGCAGCCCAACAACAAGCATTGTTGGAACAACAAGTGCAACAACAAGCACAACAACAAGATCAACAATAGGAATTGTTCATACAACAATAGGTGGAGGGATACCTAGCTTGGTAGAACATACAGATACCATCAAACAACACATCAAAAAACCCAACCATCCAAACCACAATCGAAACACCCCAAAACACCTTCATCCCACCCCCTGATCTAGAAAATGATGCAATGGCACAAATCAAGTTGCTCTCGCAACAAGTGTTCGATCTTCAATCAGGGAAAACCACAAAGACACCAAGCAACTTGTGCCCCTATCCATTTGATAGGAGCCTAGTGATGAAACCATTCCCCAAGGGATTTGAGATCCCCAAGTTTGACAAATATTGTGGGATGGGAAACCTTGAAGATCACATCAGGGAATGCCAAGTTCATTGCATGGAAGTTGCATACGACGATACTTATCTGATGTGACTATTTCCTAGGAGTTTGGCTAGCTACGCTATGGAATGTTCTCTCACCTACCTTCAAGCATTAGGACATTCCAAGAAATTATAGACACATTCATAAAAAATTATGCATGCAACATTGCCATGGATGTTATTCTAGAAGAAATCTCAGCTCTGAAACAAGGTAAGGTTGAATCATTCGCTCAATTCCTACAAATATGGCGATCCAAGGCCAATCAAAGCAAGTGGACCATGCTTGAATTATAACAAGTTTGCACCATTATATCCAACCTTAATGGCCTCTTGGAATTTCATCTCAAGGTACAAGGGATCACCACATATGACCAGTTGATCTCCAAGGTGCTCAGCATTGAAAGAGCCCTTATAGCTCAACCCATGGGATCAACTTCATACCCTGAACAACAAAACAACCGCCCACCCTCCAATTACAATGATAAACCTCACACATGGGAAAGGAACAAAAATGTTGCTAATGATGGTGTTTTTGATGCCAAGGTGGTCATTAGTGCCCTTCACCAAAATACACCCACACCACAAATCCAAATCCAACACCAAAATAGTCATCATGTAGTACAACAACCAAAGAACAATCCAACAATCAAAAATCTCAATAATCAAAGGGGACCACCCCAACGGAACAAGAGTTATCCCAAGCAAAAATACACTGCTTTGGGGGAACCACTAGAAGTCATCATGAAAAAGGTGATAAACGAAAAACTCATTCAAGCTCCTACCTTTGAGAATTACCAAGAACTGGATGTGAAACCTCCTTGGTATAATGAGAATCAACTCTGTGAATTCCATAAAATCAAAGGCCATACCACGAAGAGTTGCATGAGATTAGAAAACATAATTCAAGATCTCATCGATAAAATAATTATAAACATGGAACAACCAACAGGAAACCAAGATCTTAAGATATACACAAATCTGATGCCTAATCATGGAAATAAAGGGAATAATAATAACACTGATAAGGGGAAAGGCACCCACACAAATTTGAATCATGTGTATGAAATAGTTGTTGCCTCCCTAGATGAAAACTGCATGGTCATTACCATCAAAGGCACCCATGCCGATTATGGAGTCACCATAAGAGGTGAAAAAGCTACCATCGTAGGATCATCCCAGCCAAAAAAATTCCCTACATCTAGATCTGTTCCTAATGGCTAAAATGTCCTAGATCAACTCAAAAGAATGCCAATGCAAATCTCCATCATGGAGTTACTAAAAATCTCATCTTCCCATAGGAAAATCCTTGAAGAAACGTTGGCTTCATCCACTATCCCTGAAGACCTTGATGTGGAACAATTCCAAGCTATGGTCAGAAATATCATCATGCCTAATATCCTCACATTCTCTAACCAGGATTTCCCTACTCAACCATCTCACAATTGCGCACTCCACTTAGAAGCCATCATACACAAGAGCAAGGTCAAAAGGGTCTTGGTGGATGGAGGTGTGGGCTTGAATATATGTTCTCTCAACATCATAAAACAATTGAAAATATCAGAGGATTCTATCAACAAAGGAAAGGGTATCACAATAATATCATATGATGATTAAGAAAGAGTGTCTCAGGGAACAATCAAACTCCCTATTCAAGTAGGGCCTACCATCATGGAAACCACTTGTCAGGTCTTGGACCTCAACTTGCTATATAACATCCTCCTAGTACACCCATAGATTCATGTGATGAAGGCAATAGCATCAACTTTCCACCAATGTGTGAAATTCACACATGAGGGACAAGAAGTTACCATCCATGGAGATCCCGAACCCTTCTCATATTGCAAAATCCTTGAAGAAAAGTACTATAAAATCCTCCAAGTACCAAAAAATGATGAGCACCCATCCACACCATACATCAATCTTGCCACTCTCACATCCACTTTTGCGACAGAGACACCTGCCACTCCCACCATTCCCACCATCTCTAACATCAAGGTCATCATCCAAGATAATGGATATGGAAACTAAAAGCTCCCTAATAATGCTTTTGTGGTAGCAGAGTTACCACAATCTCCTAGATCATGGGGACGTCCGCAAATAAATGAAACCTCTACATCCCAAACATCTCCTGAAGACTATCCCAACTTTACAAGTTGGGGAGATCTTGGACGAGAAGTTATTGAGGCAGATCCATATCATATGCTATATCAAGATAAAAGAATAGTAGATGACTTACCAATGGATGGTAGAGGCAAGGTTCTACAAATGATGCTCGCAATGGGCTATGACAGAAATCAAAGACTTGGACAAAATGACAATGGGCTTATAACACCTATTATTCTGGAGACGCAACCGATAACAAATCTTGGCCTTGGATGTACCCCTCCAAGTATAACCATATGTGGCTGAGGTCCTCCAATTAGAATAGTTAATAATCCTCCTCAGCCAACCCCAGTAGAACTACGCTTACCAGTATCTATAGGTAGAGTCATAGATAACTTTACATTTGATATAACAGATATCTATAGTAGTAGTGATGACGAGGATACCATGACCAACTTACCTAGGCCTTTTGAGGATACCATTCTTTGCATGATCAGCACCCTATATTTTGAATCAGACCACCAAAATCATGAGATCTACCTAGTATATCCCCAACTCATTAACTACGACCAATGAGGACCACTAGTTCTTGATACATTTAAAAATGATGAGGCACTCTGGGAATTCATGGGACTGTGGGATAACATTCCGTATGGGGATCACAAAGCAGGTTTCATAATGGAGTTACATACACATGCCTATTATGGTGAAATGATTGAATCCCTCAATCGTAAAAGTGAAAAATTAAGAATAATATCTAAGTCCTTGAGTGAAAACCACACTGTGGCACTCTCTAACCAGAAAAAATTAAAAAAGAAAGGATGCATCCAATGGTGAAAACCTCTCTGAAGCACTCAAGGATGGGGGATTCAATCTTCCTTTCAAAGCTCTTCATCAAGAAAAATCAGCAGTCCTGGCAGAAAGATGCAATCCAGTCAATCTAGGAAGAGAGGAAACCTCACATATCACATTCTATGTGAAATCATTACTATCAGAGGAACAAGAGCTCCTAGCAGCCTTCTTAAGAGAGAGATAGATAAACTTCACATGGAGTTATGCTGACATGCCAGGACTTGATCCAGAGACTGTGGTTCACCATTTAGCAATATATCCAGAAGAAAAGCATGTTAAACAAAAGCTTCAAAAAATGCACCCTCAGATCGCCTTATTAGTCAAAATGGAGCTAAAAAAGCTATTAGATGTAGGATTCATCCGACCGATAGATTATCTAGAATGGGTGTCAAACTTGGTACCTATTTCAAAACCCAATGGGAACATTAGAATCTACACGGACTTCAGAGACTTGAATAAAGCATGTCCGAAAGATGACTTCCCGCTTCCAAACATTGACATGATCATTGACATGACAACCGGACATGAAATGTTGTCACTAATGGATGGATTCTCAGGGTACAATCAAATCATGATAGTTTAAGAGGACCAACATAAAATAGCTCTCACTTGCCCATGGGGGACTTACTATTGGAACATGATACCATTCGGCTTAAAGAACGTAGGAGCAACATATCAAAGGGCCATGACATTGATATTCCATGTCATGATCCATAAGATGGCCGAAGACTATGTTGATGACATTTTAACCAATTCCAGAAAGAGAAAATATCGCATAGCAACCCTAAGTGCCATCTTTGATAGACTAGAAGAGTACAAGGTCAGATTAAACCCAAAGAAGTGTCTTCGGCATACAATCAGGAAAATTGCTAGGATATATAGTGTCAATGAGGGGTGTCGAGGTAGATCTAGCAAAGGTAAAAGAAATCCTCGAGATGGAGGCACCAAAAACATTAAAGAAATTGAGAGGTCTCCAAGGAAGAATCCAATCCATTCAAAGATTCATAGCACAATTGGCAGACAAACAGAACCCATATTCTCACCTACCCCACAAGGGAGTAGTATACAAATGTGATACCAAGTGTGGAGAGGCATTCAATAAAATCAAAGAATATTTACTAACACCACCAGTCTTAATGCCACCAATCCCAAGAAAACCATTGATTCTATATGTGTCAGCAACAACAACAGCCCTTGGAGCTCTCCTAGCTCAGCATGAAAAAAATGGAACAGAAAGGGATATCTATTACATCAGTAGAAAAATGGTTGGGCATGAGCTAAACTATTCATTCATTGAGAAAGCATGCCTCGCAGTAGTGTTTGCATCACAAAAATTTAGACATTACATATTAACACATAAAATAAACTCATTTCCAAAATTGACCCTCTCAAATACTTCTTGTCAAAGGAAATGCTCATAGGAAGAATGGCCAAATAGGTGATGATACTATCAAAATACGACATTGAATATGTAGAGAGGAAAGCAATCAAAAGCCAAGTCATCGCAAATCAACTTGCAGAAGCACCAATCTTTTCAGAAAATCCTCTCATTTCTGAGTTTCCAGATGAATCTATTTTCAATCTCAACATAGCTGACCACTGGAAACTGTACTTTGATGGCTCATACACGCAGCATGGATCAGGAGCCGGTGTCTTCTTTATCACCCCACAAAGGGATTGCATACCAAGGTCATACAAACTGGCATTTCCTTGCACCAATAACATTGCAAAATATGAGGCTTTAACCATAGGTCTCAGAATAGCAGTGCAGTGGAACATCATATCTCTCAAAGTATATGGAGATTCCCAATTGATAATAAATCAAGTGAACAATGAATACCAGACCAAGGACGACAAGCTCACTCCATACAAGAAATTGGTGGAGACTCTTAAAGAATCCTTTATCGAAATTACAATAGAGTAGCAGACACCATGGAAAAAATTGGATCCTTGCTTGATATCCCCCACAATGTTCAAAAATATGAATTCCTGATTGAGCAGCTTCTCGTGCCTACATTCGAGGTACCAGAATCAGAATATGTGTGCAAAATTGTTGGTCCTAGCGATCCTTGGTATCACAACATTTACACATACCTTCGAATAAGAGTCATACCCGCCGACTTGCCTTCAAACCTAAAACGAACCTTTGTAAAAAAGGCATCCAAATTTGTCATCGTAGGAAATACCCTATATCGTAGAAGTATAGAAGGAACCCTACTGCACTGCTTAAACACTGAGGAGGAATTAACCGCTCTAACTAAAGCACATAATGGTACCTGTGGTTCACACTCAAGTGGAATGACCATAGCCAAGAAACTGCTGAGGATGGGGTATTATTGGCCCACAATGGAACGAGAAGCACATGATTATGTTAGAAGGTGTCTACAATGTTAGCAGCATGGGGACCTCATCCATGCTTCAGCTCAAGAGCTTCATCCTATCGTCACACCATGGCACTTTTCACAGTGGGGACTGGATCTTGTTGGAAAAATCACACCCACTTCATCTAACGGCCACAAATTCATCATAACCGTAAAAAAGTACTTTACTAAGTGGGTGGAAGCCATACCAATGATGTATATAATTAGGAAGCAGATTTCAAAGTTCATCCCAAATTATCTCATTTGTCGATATGGTGTTCCACAAGCCATTATCTTAGATAATGGAACACCATTTAAGAATCAGGAAGTTCGTGACTTATGCAAAAAAATCAAAATCCAACATTGCTTCTCCACCCCATACTATCCCCAAGGCAATGGCCAAGTAGAAGCTACAAACAAAACCATTCTAAAAATCCTCAAGAAAATAGTCAATGACATAGGTCGTGATTGGCATTTGTAGCTTAATCCCACCCTCTAGGCCTATCAAACTAGCATCCACACACCCATCGGCACCACCCCTTTCTCCCTGGTCTATGGATCAAAAGTAGTACTCCCCATCAAGATCGAGATCCCATCACTCAGGATATCACTGCAAAACCTCATCATAGATGAAGAGTACTGAGTATCAAGATTGAACAAACTGGAGCTACTAGATGAATGACGTATAGATGCTTTGAATCATTTGCAAGTCTATCAGAATAGATTCAAAAGGAGCTACAATAAGAAAATCAAAGTAGGACTTTCCAAGTTGGAGAACTGGTGTTAAAAGAGAATCAAAAGAATGTCCCAAATCCAAGTAGCAAAGGAATATTTGAACCCAATTGGTTGGGACCATTCATTATCACAGTAAGTTACAAGTCAAAGGCATATCAATTATCAACACCCAAAGGGGAACCTCTGCAAGAGCCCATGAATAGCTCTCACCTCAAAAAGTTTTATGCCTAAATCTTTCAAGGTATAGAACTAAAAATCCAAAAAATTAGAAAATGTCCTAAAAAAATGGTTACTTTGGTGAAAACCTGGCAAACAGGTGTCTTGGTAACAACAACAAAATCAAAAAAGAAAAAAATCCAAAAAACGATTGAAAATAATAAAGAAAAAAACTCATCCTCTAGTGAAAACCACTTCAGTGGCATTTTGGGCAAGTACCTTGGTGAAAACCTGGAATACAGGCACCTTGTGTAAATAAGCACTTTCCTTCCACCCGGATCTCTACGGCATGTTCTACATCACCCATCCATCACGTTCCATCATCCATCACTCATCCACCCGCATCCGCATCATAGCTTGGTCTTGTGTTTGCATCATGATCCTTCCTAGTACTACTCAGCCCATCCTCAAGGTCAGTTTGGCCTACCTTTATCGAAGTACTCTATTACATCACACTGGGGGCATGTTCTTATCAGATCAGATTCGTGTATATTCTTAAAGTCCTAAAATCAGTTAATCCAAAAACATCCTAAAAATTAGAAAATCCAAAAACATCAAAACATATCAAAATCCCAAAACAAGTCAAAAAGTCAGAGAAAAGCCAAAAAAAAAGTCATCTTGTCTAGCTACGTCGTCTCTGAGCTTGAACATAGGAAAGGTTGATCTTTGATCATCCCCTAAGACACTTAGGTTAGTCCTATAGGAGTTCATCATAATAAACTGACATCTCATCATGTATATCATCATCTGTAAATCGGCCAGCTCGTCAGTCAAACTACGTGGTCATTGCGTATATAATGTAGGCAAGGCTCATTTGTTGATCAACCCCCAAGGCCCCTAGGATAGGTCTTTAGGTTACTCTCTTGGTCAAAATCTCAGAAAACTCCAAAACATTTAGAAAATCAAACATCAAAACATTCATAAAATCTCAAAAATACCAAAAACAACCTCAAAACATTGAAAAACATCAAAAACATCCAAATATTTGAAAAAAATTCATCCATCTCATCTCGCCTACACCTGCAATAACATCATTCATAATAAATGATCATCATCCTCAATCTTTGGTAAGATAATCAAAAACAAGTCTAGCAGATGAAAAGTGAAAACTCAAAACGTCAAGTCTTAGGTCTAAGTTAGTACATAAGCAAGTTGGTCAACTCTTTGTGTCAATAACTCATCATCCAATTGGTCCCATATCAATCATCTTTTAGAACACTTTGGATAAACGAAATGGCATGCCACCATCCACTAACATGTACTCAGATGTATCCTTCCTACAATGGGCATTATCTTTCGGCAATAGTTTTGGTTCTTATCCTTAGAAAACATCCTCTTTTGGTTAGCGGTATTGAAGAACATCAGCTTGTTTGTTTGCTTTGTCTTTTATCTTTTGACTTATCTTATTGCGCTCATTCCAAGGACTTCTCGATGATATCCGAACAGAGGATTTAGAGAAATAAGAATGGGGCAATGATCATTATCTTTTGTCTATTGTGCTTGTTGGGCGTTCTTGTAATATAACCTTGGTGAATACTTGCTTTGTTAGGTATGTATGGAGGAGGTTTTTGGAAACTTGTTGATTATTGCATTGATAGGTTATACCTTTCCATTTTTTGGTTCGAGGTGTTTGAAACTTCTAAAGTGCATCCTAGCAAGGTTTCTGTATGTCAGGTGTGAACAAGGATACTCCTATCTGCTTGTCAAGTCAAAGTCCATCACAGTAGGTACAACACCATCCTAGTTTTCTATACCTTGATGCATCGTACCATGTGTGTTATCAAACATAAGAAAATTGTCCCTTTGAAAATCCCAATTCCTTGGCAAGTAATCATTATCATTTGCATGTTCATCATCTTATGTCTTGTTGAAATGACGTCTTCTCTTCTTGCTCATTGCACTAACAAGGTACTATGATAGTTGATCACCATCATCATCACTGTCATCATCGATCCTGCATCCACAAATCATTTGCATATTGCATCAACATATCATATAGGAAACATATGAATTGCATTTCCATCATCATATAAACATGTTATTATAAGCATTCTTCATAGATAAGCACATCCATTCTTATTACATTGCATCACATTGTATTCATCACATAAATCATCTCATAACATTCATTTTCATTTCATAACCATTTCACATTACCACCTACTACACAATCATACATAATAGGTACATAAGCATAATAAGATAATCCATTGCATACATACTCACACACATTACGTTCATTTTTGCATAAAGCATCATCATATAATCACACATAGTACATCACATTAAAATGCATCACATACATACATTTAATATGTTTAGGATAATAATATTTTTTATTCTAAGCATCTTAAAAAACCATCTCATTTGCATCACATCATATAAAACATGACCATTACATTATATCATCCACTAAACATCCATTTCATCTCATAAATAGCATCATAATCAGTTTTTGCATTTCATTAATCATTCCACATTACTATAAACATAAATAGGAACATACAAGAATCCATCACATACAAAGCATACATCCATCCATAATCATTTCATTTTATAAGCATAGTATACACCATATCATTTTGCGCATTACATTTCATATCACATATCATCATCATAAATACATCATCATATATCATCCATTCACATCTGCATATCATAACCCAACACCATAATATAGATCTGTTAGTCATAATTACTACATAATGCATTCATTATCAAAAGGAAAAGCATCCATAAACGTATCATAGAAAGCATTATTGCACAACATATAGAAGTAGAGTCAATCATGCATGCATAAATAAATGGTACACATCGCATCGCATCAAAATCATCATATCATATATATCATCAATAATGTAACTGTCATAGTACAAAATAATTGAATCACTGTACATGTATGTCAATCAGTACAAAAATTCCCATCAGGCTATCAAAAAGGAGCCCATAAGGCACAAAAGTATCATCTCGATCAGCCCCCTTGTATGTTTCCCTCGCCCCTGTCACTGTGACCCTCTGCTAGTCTATGACTTGTCCACTACGAGTACTCTAGGACCCGTGCTGCTCTAGGTACGGACTTGTGATAATACATCCGATAGTACTCAGCCTCTCTAATGGCCTCCTAGTAAGACCTAGTGGAAACTATACCCTAAGAGGAGGAGGCTGCCATACTCTCTAACTGTTGTCTCTGACCCAACTCTGTGGCCTCCTGTAACTTTGTAGTCTATCTCCGCTGGATGGTTTGATCCCTCTCAGCCCCTATTTGCTCTCTCTCAGTCCTAGCCTAATCCTTCTCCGCTGTCACTGTCTGCACCTAGGCCTGTAACTACGCAATCAATGCATCTCGAGCATCCACCTACCCTACCAGCTACACTAGTGGTTGTGCTCATGGAGGCTATACCAGAGGCTAATCCTCAACCCCATTCCATGGTGGTGGACCTGCTACTGGTCTTGCATCTGTATGTCTGCCTGATCTAGCTGCACTAGGGACCCAACCGGCTAGTCTTGTCGTACATCACCACTCTGTCCTCATTCTCCCCCTCTGCCTCTAACCCTCCATCAATCAAGGTCTGCACCTGGAATAGTCAATCATAGGGGAGGTCAGAACTAATCCATGTATTCCTATGTTGTGCCTAGATCCACAGGCCCCTGATCAACTGTCAACGGCTTCTGAGGTAGGAATATACCACCCCCATGAAACCTATGTCATGGTGCGAGCGAAGATGGCCACATAGTCATCGTCAGGCCGATCCTAGGGCTCACCAAACTGGTGTTGCACACGCCCGAGAAAATATCTCTCGATCATCGTATGCTCTCGCCCCTGCATGTACTAGTCTTGGTAGGCATAAAATAGCTGATTTGCATCACCGGCCCATCTGGGCCGACCAAGGTACGGTCACCATGTAAACACCTACATCTCGTTGAGGACCCTCCTCCAATAGGGGATCTCGTGCTCACCTATGTGTGTAAAAAACATACCGCCTCTCTAGCACCATATGAGGGGATTGTCTGGAACCATCAGAACTGGAACAATGCATGGACATAGAACAAAAATGTGCTCCCACGCCCATACGTGGAGAAGTGTCACACTTGCTCCAAGTGCTCTACCATCCATGTAGACATAATCATGCAGATCTTTGTACAATGAGGCAAGAAGAATAGGCCCCCATGCAAAACAAATTGGCCTATCATGAACCATGCGCTCCCAGCAAAGTCCCCAACCAGGTCTGAAGTATCAGCCTCATCTGTCTAGGGCAACAAGACCTGAAATAACCACTACAACAACCAAGCGGAAGGGACCTACTAGGGTCCTGTGTTGCTCCAACTCGATCTATCCCTCGCAAATAACAATGTCCTCTATGGCGAGAACCCTGTGGCAGGCATTACGCCCCTCATCCATATCAAAAATGACACGCCAACCATGAATCGACAATCGTAGGATGCACCAAATGTCCTCCAAAGTGATGGTGGCCTCACCGGTGGGAAGGTGGAATGAAGATGTCTTGTTGTTCCATCTCTTGGAAAGCGCTAAAATCATCTCTAGGTGGGTGTGGATGGGTGTTGCATAGGCAATGTACCATAGCCCCATATCTCAAAGTTGATCCTGATCTCTGTCGCTGAGGTCCCGCAAATAACTGAACAAATCCTGCAACGTGTGCTCTTAGGAGTAGAGCTCCCTCCCTGTGTCCTACATCAAGGAAGGTCACCATGTTAAAAAAATTGAAAAATTCTTTGCCTAGTGTCCAAGAAACCACTTCAACATTGGAATTTGTGAAGGCATCACAGTTTGATTCTTTTCAAACTATGATGCTAGGGCACAAAAATCCAAAATAGCACCATTGCGGTGCACTTTGCAAATCCCCCCACCAACCACGAGCTCAGCGTTAGATTTTTCAAACTCAAAACTTTGCCACCACGGTTCAATATCATACCGAGTGATGCAGTTTTATTTATGAGCGACACTATATAGCACCGCTGCAGAATGAAAAACTTTGAAAGCATTAATTAAGCACAAAAAGCGAGAAACAAAGTTCAAGTAGGGATCACTTACCGGGGCGCCAATGTCAGGTGGTCACTGGTACATCTAAACTCAATCAAAAATGTGCATTGGAAGCTGTCATTGCACCATATCGTTAAGAGATTAGAGCTCAAATCTCAAGGTTGCTAATGGATGTGTGTGAAAATGAATTGAAAGTGACCCCTCGGGCCCCTTTTAAGCTTGAAAATTAGGGTTTTTACACCCTGATTCGCTATCCTCCTAGAGTTTTGGACCCTTGAACCTATTTTTGTCTAATTGAGGCCTGTTTTACATCATTTTATTGCATTTATACATGTTTTTGGCCCCCTGGAGCCTTTTTGGACCTGTCAGGCACCTTGTCCTCTTTTTTCGCGAGATCACCCAAAAATTAAAATTTTCATCTAGTCTCTTGAGGGGGCAATATAATGGCATGTTTTCTCTCGCCACACAACAATGGGGTAGGATTTTAAATAACAATTTTTTTTGGCTTTGATCAAGATCATTTATTCTTTGAACCAATGCAACAAGTGCATTGCTTCAAAGAGGGGAAAAATGTAGACACATAAAATGTACCGATTGACATTGTGCATCTGATCTTGACTACTAACATCATTTCATCCTGAATCATCCTTCGTTCTAACCATTTAATCAAATTCCTTATCTAATTAAATTCATCAATTTCCTCCCTTAATTAAATAAATCAGTTTATCTAATTAAGTCTCTCTCTTCTGTCAATTAAATCAATCAATCTAATCTAGTTATCCCTATTTAATTAAATAATCAATTTTATTTGATTAAATCTCTAAATTCTATCTATTAAATTAAATAAATTAAAACCTTATTTAATTTAAGTCTAACATCATCTCTTTTAATTAAATAAATCAAAATCTTTATTTAATTAATCTCTTATCACATTCTTCTTATTATTTGATTTAAATAAATCCTAAAATCTAAGTCAAATAAGTCACAACACCTAATCTCCTATTAAATTAATTAACCCTTGATTAATTTAATTCTAATTCATGTCCCATCCTCTCGCTTTTCCCACTTGCACATGAAAATAGATTTAATTGATTTATTAAATCCTCTATTTTCCTCAACAAGGCATCTTTTGGAATATTCCTCTAAGTTTGAATTCAAATTCCAAGTTGACATGTACATCCAACAAGGCATTTACTCCATCTTACATGTCCTTTTCCTTGAGCCAAGTGGCATTTATTGCATTTTCCCTTCCCTCTTGCTTGTCATTTCAACAAATTTGAAATTCAAAAATAGGCATTTATTGGCACAATCCTCAAAACTTGCACATCCTCCATCCACTCATAGGTTGACAAGTGGCATCTTTCCATTGGATGAATTTTAGTCCCACATTGTTCAAATTTGGACATTCATCCATCTTGGCATTCTATAAATAAAGAGATCATATCCTCATTTTAGCATCCACAAATTATGCAAAGTTACCATGCTCAAATATCTATCAAATTTCATCCATCATTCTTGAATCTTAGCTAGGTTATGTAGGTTTTTAGCTTGGAGTACTCTTCAACATCAACAAAGTGGATCAAATATCTTCATCACATCAATCTTGCATCATAGGAATTGGGAAATGGCCAATTTTCACATCAAATTGGCACCAATTCCCCCATGGGATCAAGAGTTTGCTAATTTAAAATAGGATTCAATCTATTTTGTTGTTTTCATTGTGTTCTTCATCATTGTTTTCCTAATTTGAACTTGGTAAATGGATTTCATGGGGAATCCTTGTTCTTTCTTGCAATCTCTAACTTAATGTGTTTGTTCTTATTATTTTTTAGGTATTAGGATTGGGGTTCACACAAATATTGATGAATTTAATCAAATAAAGGCATTTGATTAAAATGTTAGACTGAAGGATGATTCAGGATGAAACAATGTTAGTGGTCAAGATCAGATGTCCAATGTCAATTAGTACATTTTACATGTCTACACATATGCTCAATGCATGGTGTAACAGAAGATAATGTGGCTATTAGGTTTCTTTTTGCTTCCCTGAAAGGAAAAGCATTACTATGTCATAGAGGTCTTCCACCTAACACCATTCACAGCTGGAATGAATTAGGGGAGAAGTTATTCAAGAATTTTGAAGATGAAAGTGACCATATATCCCTAGTATAATAGCTAACAACAATGAAAAGAGCAGCTCATGATTTCATGAGTGACTTCAACTAAAAATTTCAAAGGACTTGGGATAGAATTCTTACCATGGTTAAGCCTTCACCCAAGCATGTTTTTTGGTATTTCTTGAGGGCTCTTAATAGTGACAGCTATTATGATTTAGTCAATGGGTGGTTTTACTTTACTTGGAGCATATGATCTTTCTATAAGGGCATAAAATTATTTAATACAAGCTAGGAAGATAGCTCCTAGACTACCAATGCCTTTATTTCTAGAGCTTCCTCTATAACCCACATTGGCTCCTATCCTGATGGCTACTTCTCCAGTGGTTCCCACAAACCAACCTTCTACTTTTGTAGCACTTCTAGAAGATTAGGGAAACTTTCTCTAAAATATGAACACCAAGTTAATAGCATTGGATAGGCAACAAGCTCAAAACAATAGGCCCTATCAGCTGCAAAAGCAAGGTTATTAGCAAAATAGGCCACCTTATCAAGGACAAAATCAGTGGAGTTATGCTAAGCCTTTGAATAACATGCATATGTTTGCTACTAGAAACTCTAAGGATTCGTTCCTAGTGAAAAATAATCTAGCACAAGAGAAAGAGTGGTGTTACCCTTGTGAGCAAGCTCATAATCAAAATGCTTGTCAAAATAGAAAGTTTGTGCAAACTTTGGTAGCTCAAAATGAGGCATCTACTTCGGAGTAGAAAATTGACATGAACCACACAACTGTTAATAATTAGAATCATGCATGAGGTGAATCTTCATTTTTCATTTGGGTTCAAGAAGATTTATGTGGTGTAAATCAAGTGCATACCGATGCAATAGCACATAATACAAGATTAATGAAAAGAGCAATGGAGGGTGGTGCATCTTCCATGGTTGGGCAGCCATCATCTTCCCAACCATCTCAAATTGTTGTAAATGTTGGACTAAAAAGTAGAACATAAGAGGTTGCATAATCAAATCAACATATTAATAGGCCTAAACAAGTGGTGGAGCAGCCTAAGATCACACAAGCAACAAGAATTGACCTTGTTCCAAAGGTTCCTTCTAAAGCTAGTCAACTTCCATTCAACATAGTAGAGAAAATGAAGAAATCCACTCTAAATATTACTATGTGGGAGGCTCTATCTATCCCATCACTAAGAGATTTACTACATAAAGCTTTGAAGGAACATAAAAAAATGAAGGATGTGCAAGAAAAAGAGAAGCCTACTCCATCAATCAACCTGGTGCAACCCAAATAGGAGGGGAATTCAAGAAAAATCAGTAAGCCACCTCCCTTCTATATTTCTTTAATTATTGGGAATCATATAGTGCATAATTGTATGATAGACTCAAGGGAAAGTAGCTTAATCATGCCTAAGGGGATTGCTGACATGCTTGGCATCAAGTATGAATCGGTGACTAGACAAGTTTTATAATTGGATGGCACTACTATCAATACAATGGGAGTAATTAAAGACCTAAATTTTTTCTTACATGCATGTCTTGGTTGTGATGTGTTGCAAGACACTTTAGTCACAAACCTCCCTGCTCACTTTTCCATTTGCTTGTCTAGGGATTTCACAGCTAAAATAGGTGGGTACTTATCTACTGATTGGTCTCACATGCTATTTAGAACTAGATATGGCACTAAAGCAACCATAAAATCTGAGCCTATAGCAAAGGATCATATAAAGCCTTAAACTCCTAGTCCAATAAACATTAACCTTACATTGCATGATCAAAAAGAGGAATTTTCTAGTCATGAGCCTATAAATCCTTTAGAGGAAGTAACTAATTGTTTGTTGGATGAATGGGGAAATGCTTTACATTTTCATCCATTTGTTGCTATTGAATTAGAGGAGACTAGTCTTGGCACTTATTGAAATTCATGAGGAGAATTCTCCTATCCCCAATTTCATAAAAGCTCAAGAGAATGTAGGAGGACTATGGCAGATGTTTTTTGATGGTTCTAGGAACATAAATGATGTTGGTGTTGGTCTCATGCTAGTATCTTCGAGTAGGGAAAATTATTATTTCTCTTTGAGGATTCAATTTAGTTGCATTAACTATTGGAAAAACAAGGATAGACAACTGGGAGGGGGGTGAATCAGTTGTCACGGAATATTTAAACTTTTTCAAACATTACTTAATCTCAAATATAATGAATGAATAATAAACCATGAACAAACAACATATCAAAAGCACAGAGAACACCAAGCTTTTTTATGTGGAAACCCTGTTAGGGGAAAAACCACAATGGATGTTAGTCCACAATATTATACACTGTTAAAAGTATAAGAAAAATAATGGGAATGCACATGCATTCAGGCACACTACCTAGAGCTCACTACTCAAATACAAGAGGGCTCACTTCCCAACAATACATAGAAATATGGATTAGATCCGTAGGGTGTGAACTGACGAAATAGCTTCTTTGTAAGCTTGATTACAGTTCTAGTTAAGCATAGAAAACCTTCTTCACACTTCGCTCAAACTTCTTCTCACTCTACTCTGCAATCGAATGATTTGGACACTATTTTCACATCTACACTTTCTCTAGCATACATTCACTCTTATGCACACACTAACTTCACTCAAAAAATCACTCTTATATATCCGCAAAATGGAATTTCATCAACAACCTTGTCGGCCAAAATATAAGACATATTTTCAATGTCAGCCCAAATTTACAAATAAATTTTTAATGTGGATCAAACACCATCAGGTAATATCATGATGTGACCCAAAAAAATATCCTTGTGCATGCGAAACATTCAAAATTAAATCTACAAGGATCCACAACATGCCACAACCACCATGTCGGCCAAGAACATGAAAACTCGAACATACCAAGAAAAATATTCAACCATGAGCACACCAATCAACGCGGACATGCAACAAAGATAAAGAATGATCTAGAAACATCCACAAGCACCAAGAAACAATAGAGAAACATCCGCAACAATGAAAATTACCAGAATCACACCAACTTTAATCAAGAACACTGACAAAGACCATAGAAACACTATCAGAACATAGATCTTTATAACTCGAACAAATCTTCACGTAGACATCTGAAACTTCCAGTGGATGGACTAGATAGACTTAGCAGTAAACCCTTTAGTCCACAACAACTGATCTTCAACATACAGAACAAGACACCTGCATGACCTTCACAGTTCCACTAGGAACTTTGAACTCTTTCTTTAACAATTTTCTCAATATCCTCGACATATACAGCCTTCAATAAAATAATTCTAATAGTGTTGACATCAATGACAACCACATATCAAAAACACAACCACAACATCCAAAAATCTCCCCCTTTGGCATTGATGGCAACACATGATGTGAAAAACACCATCAACCCAACTCTCAATCAGCACTTACTCCTCCTTAGATTCTGAATCTTCTTCCTTGACTTCTTCTACATGATCTTCTCCCCACAAGACTCTTTACTCTAGATAAGCAGCAATTTTTCACATGACTCTTCTCCCCCTTTGACATCAATGGAAAAGATAAGTATTATCTTTGCACATAAAAGCTCTAAACCACATATCTGTAGATCTGACTACTCCCCCTAAGTAGCAACCACAGAAACATCAATCTGGATCAGGAAATATCTATGAAGCACACAAATTGATGCAAGTAAATTCATCTTTAGTTCATATCAGGAGGGGTAATCACCCCTAGCATCCCTTTGAGATATTCAAAAGTATCCTTTGGCAATGGCTTAGAAAAAATTTCTGCAATCTATTCTTTGGTAGGCACATACTCCAATCTGACTTCTTTCTCACTCACTTTTTCTCTTAAGAAGTGAAACTTGATTGATATATGCTTGGTCTTAGAGTGTAGCACCAGATTCTTTGATATGTTAATTGCACTTGAGTTGTCACAGTATATGGAAATAGGTGCATCATATACTACTCTTATATCTTTCAGCATTTGTTTCATCCACATCACTTGAGTATAGTTATTTGCAGCAACAATATACTTTACCTCAACAGTAGATAGAGAAATGGAATTCTTCTTTTTGCTCAACCAAGACACCAGCTTCTTCCCTAGGAAGAAGGCATCACCACTAGTACTCTTCCTATCATCTACATCTCCTACTCAATCTGCATCAGTATATGCATTCAAAGTAAGATCATCATCCTTAGGATACCAAAGCCCAAAATCAACTATTCATTTTAGATGCATGAAGATTCTCTTAACAGTAGTCACATGAGACTCTTTTGGATCAGCCTAAAATCTAGCAACCATACATACAACATTCATAATGTCTGGTATGGTCTGAGTTAAATAGAGCAATCCACCAATCATTGACATGTATCTTGTTTGATTTTTGTTACGAGAATCATCATTCTATGTCAACATACATCTGCTTACCATGGGAGTACCAATAGGTTTTGAGTCATCCATTCCAAACTTCTTCAGTAGTTCTCTCACATATTTGGATTGAGCTATGAAGATCCCCTTGTCTAACTCAGTAACTTGCAATCCCATAAAGAACTTCATCTCTACAATCATACTCATCTCAAATTCACTCTTCATTTCATTAGCAAACTTCATTCATAGATTGTCATCTCCTCCAAAAATAATGTCATCAACAAAGACCTTAACAATTAACTCTTTCTCATGATCCAATTTGAAATATAAGTTGTAGCAGTACCTTTATTCAATCCAAACTTCAATAAATATTTGTCTAGTCTAGCATACCATGCTTTGGGGGCTTGCTTGAGTCCATATAGAGCTTTCTTCAATCGGAAAACCATGTTTTCCTTATCAGTCATTTGAAATCCATCATGTTGTTCAATGTATACTTCTTCTAACTCATCATTCAGAAAAGTTGACTTCACATCCATTTGATATACTTTATAATTTTTATATGCAGCATAAGCAAGAAATAATCTTACAGCTTCAATTCTGGAAACAGGGACAAAGGTTTCTTCAAAATCAATACCTTCCATTTGTGAATACCCTTTACATACCAGTCTTGCTTTATTCTGGACCACTTGACCTTGTCCATTCAGCTTATTTCAAAAGACCCATTTATTACCAATCACATTCTTATCTTTAGGTATGGGAACAAGTATCCATGTATCATTCTTTTCAATTTGCATTAGTTATTCCTTCATAGTTTCCATCTAGTGTTTATCATTGCAAGCTTCATTGACATCTTTAAGCTCAATCTTGGAAGTAAGGCAATACTCTTATGTAATCTTTCTTCTAGTTTGCACTCTTTTATTCTTGTCTCCTATAATTTAATTTTCAGAATGATTTAGCTTAACATACTTTAGAGTTTTAAGATTCTCTCAAACTTCTGATTCTTCTATTCTTTCTTCTACACTTGCACTTGTCTCTGCTTCCTGACTATCTTGATTTACCAAAAAAATTTGAAGTTGTCTTACCAGAACATATGGCACAATTTAAAGTTGACTTTGCATCTGAACATTATTCCCTTTGTTTATATTGTCTTCATTTGAATCACATCCACAATATATGGATGATCTAGTAGAATCATCATCAACTATAACATTTGCACTCTCAACCATTTTTCTCAATCTTCTATTATAGCACCGGTAGGCCTTGCTTCTAGTAGGGTAACCTAGAAAGATTCCTTCATCGCTTCTTGCATCAAACTTGCCTATATCATCATCTCTCTTGATGTAACACTTTCTTCCAAAGATCTTGAAGTATTTAACAATAGGCTTATAACCAAACCATATTTCGAAAGGAGTCTTACCAGAATTACCATTTACATTTACCTAGTTCAAAGTGTACACAGTAGTGCTTACAGCTTCACTCCACTAGATGTGAGGCACATTTCCTTCAATCATCATTGTTCTAGCAACATCCAGAATTTTTTTGTTTTTCCTCTCTACAACTCTGCTCTGTTGAGGGGTTCGGTTAGTAGATAACTATCTTCTGATTCCATGCTCTTCATATAAAGAATTAAACTCCCTGGAGGTGAATTCACCACCTTTTTCTGACCTTAGGCATTTTATTTTTAGAACTTTCTCATTTTCTACCATAGCTTTGAAACTTTTGAAATTTTCTAATGCTTCACATTTCCTCTTAAGAAGGCAACCCATATCATTCTAGAATAATCATCTATAAGCAACATAAAGTACCTTTCACCATGGAGACTTCTAACTCTAGAAGGACCACATAGATCAGTATGCACCAGCTCCAGTAATCCATTTGAATGATGTTTTTTCTAAAAATAAAATCTAGTTTTTTTTTCCCATCTGACACTCCTTGCAAATTGTGTTAGCAGGCTTTACTAGCTTAGGTAGATCTCTTACTACTTGAGTGGAGCTTACTTTGACTATGTTATCAAAATTCACATGACATAGTCTTCTATTCCATAACCAGCTTTCATCTACTTGAATAATTAAACAACTTTCACTAGTAGAATTCAGTTGAAAAACATTACCTTTTTTCTATTTACCTAAAGCAATTATATGTCCAGAACTTCCATATATCCTACATCTTCCATCTTTGAACTGAAGATCATAACCCTTTTCCACCATCTGTCCAACACTCAGCAGGTTGTCCTTCAATCCTTCAACATAAAGAACATCATCAGTGTTATGCTTACCACCAAGACAAATATATCCTCTGCCACAAATCACACAAGCATTATTATCTCCAAATCTTACAATCTCACTGTCATACTTCTCTAGACTTAAAAATTTTCTTTTGTCACCAGTCGTATGATGTGAGCATCCATTTTCAATGACCCACTCATCCTTTTCTTCAACTCCGACTGCAAGAGCTTTCTCAACTTTAGTAGATTCAGTAGCCACAAGACTATTTTCCTTGATAGCAATGAAAACCCAATCATCTTCATTTCCATTTTCTTTATTAGATTCTTCATCAGTCACACCTTCTTCAACAAAGTAGCATTTCTTTTGGAATCTAGATTTGTAAGGTTAGATCTAGGAACTCTTTCAAGACACCTTGATGCAAAATGACCTATTTTATTGCAAGAAAAACATTTGATAGACAACTTTCCTTTATACTTACCTTGTCCTCTACCTTCTTTCTTCACATTCAGTGCTTCCAACTCTTCTACCTCTCTTTTTTCATCTTGAAGTTGTTTCATTTCTTCCTCATACTTGAATGTCTTTCTAGAACTTTCTCCTAGATCATATCTTTGCTTGTTTCTTCCAGATATAGTAGCCTTGAATGCAATTTTAGTCTTAGGAGCAGATTCACCAAATTCGCTCAGCTCAAAGGTAGCAAGTTTACCAATCAATGTATCTCTTTTCACATTCATCAATGATCTAGTTTTTTCATTAGTATAATTGTTCACTTTGTAGGATAGAGGCAATGATGTGAGAACTTTAAACATAATTTCTTCCTATTCCAGGGTACCACCGACACATCTAATACCCCTCACTATTTCATTTACTCTTTGCATAAAAGAAGAAATATTTTCATCTTCACCCATTTTCAAATTTTCATACTTTCCTTTCAAACTCTGTAGCTTAGCCATCTTCACATGTACATCTCCTTCATACAAAGTTTCCAGCTTCATCCACATCTCATGAGTTGTCTTCAGACCTATTACATTTGTCATTTTTGAATTTGTTAGAGCACTCAAAAAAGCTTCCATAGCCCTAACATTATTCTCAACATCTTTAATCTCATTAGCAATGGAAGGACCATTCTAAGGAATAACACATATGTTCTTTGTAATCTTCCAGAAGGGTTCACCAATACACCTCAAATGACACTCCATCGTAGTTTTCCACAATGATTAGTTTGGTCCATCGAATCTAGGACTGTCCTTCTTGTATGATGCCATCTCAAATCACCTCAAGCTTTTAAACTTCTTTAGAGGAACCTACTCTGATAATTGTTGTCAAAACAAGGACAAACAACTGAGAGGGGAGGTGAATTAGTTGTCACAGAATATTTCAAAATTTTCAAACTTTACTTAACCTAATCTTAGATCTGATGAATGAATAGTAAACCAAAAAACAACACATCAAAAGCACAGAGAACACCAAGATTTTTTACGTGGAAACCCTGTTAAGGGAAAAACCATGGTGGATGTTAGTCCACAATATTATACCCTGTTAAAAGTATAAGAAAAATAATGGGAATGCACATGCATTCAAGCACACTACCTAGAGCTCACTGCTTAAATACAAGAGGGATCACTACCCAACAATACACATCAATATGGATTAGATCCATAGGGTATGAACTGAGGAAATAGCTTCTTCACAAGCTTGATTACAGTTCTAGTTAAGCATATAAAACCTTCTTCACACTTTACTCAAACTTCTTCTCACTCTGCTCTACAATCGAATGACAGGGAAACTATTCACACATCTACACTTTCTCTAGCATACATTCACTCTTATGCACACACTAACTTCACTCAAATAGTCGCTCTTATATATCCACAACATGGAATTAAATCAACCACCTTTCCGACCAAAATATAAGACATATTTTCAATGTTGGCCCAAATTTACAAATAAATTTTCAATGTGGATCAAAAAACATCAGCTAATATCATGATGCAACCCAAAAAAATATCCTTGAGTGCACCAAACATTCAAAATTAAATCTACAAGGATCCGCAGCACACCACAACCACCATGTTGGCCAAGAACATGAAAACCCGAACATACCAAGAAAAATCTTCAACCATGAGCACAACAATCAATGTGGATGTGCAACAAAGATAGAGCATGATCTAGAAACATCCATGAGCACCAAAAAAAAAGAGAGAAACATCTGCAGAAACTAGAATTACCAAAATCACACCAACTTTAATCAAGAACACTGATAGAGACTACAGAAACACTGTCAAAACACAAATCTTTATAACTCAAACAAATCTTAACGTGAACCTCTGAAACTTCTGATGGATGGACTAGATACACTCATAAATAAACCCTTTAGTCCACAACAATTAATCTTCAATGTATAGAACAAGACACCTTCATGACCTTCATAGTTCCACTGGGAACCTAGAACTCTTTCTTTCACAATTTTCTCAGTATCCTCGACATATACAACCTTCAATACAATAATTCTAATAGTGTTGACATCAATGACAACATATCAACAACACAACCATAGCATCCAACACTAACAACATGGTTTAGTATGAAGCACTCATCCAAGGTCTCCAACTTGCACAAAAAAGAATATCGAATTGTTACATGGTTTTGGTGACGGTGAATTGGTTTTTCATTAAGTCAGAACTCAAAGCTCAACCAAGAAAAATTTGCTCAAATCCTACAAGCATAGGGTTTGGGATTTAATTGAGGAATTTGAAGGTTTTAACACCCAAACAATTTTGAGAGATCAAAATAAACATGTTGATAGACTTTCTCCAATTAGTCCTCAGTTTTACATACCAACACATATTACATGTAAAAAGGAGCAACATATCATACTTGTGGTGAGGCTTGTTGTTCTGGATAATCAAGATCACTGGAAATTCTTTGAGAGTGACCAATAGATAGTAAATTTTCTACAAGATTAGGCAGAATTTTCTAAAAGAAATCAGTCCATAATGCAAAATTAGTATGGTGATCAAATTTTGCTGGGAAAGGTATGCTCTACCACTAACATGATATTTTCATAGATCTTTGCAATAGATGCAATGATGTAGTTTTTTGGACTTATGAAGATCTAAATGGTTTTTACCCAAGCCTTTTCCAACATACTATTGAATTAGATCTAGATGCCAACCCCTTAAGGCAAAAACAAAGGCCTATAAATCCTAAGATTGAAGCTTTGATGAGAAAAGAGTTGGCCAAATTGATTGAGGCTAGAATCATTTTTCCCATCAAGCATTCTTCATGGATTGCAAATATTGTTCTTGTCAAAAAAAAGAATGGGGAAATAAGACTTTGTGTAGATTTTAGAGATCTAAATAAAGCCTCCCTAAAGGATCATTATCCCATCCCCTCTATGGAGCAGATTTTACAAAGATTCAGTGGGTCAGAAAGGTTTTCTTTCTTGGATAGTTACTCAGGCTACAACCAAATTCTAGTCCAAGAATCTGATCAGCATAAGACAACATTTACTACAAAGGGGGGCACCTATGCTTATTGTAAAATGCCTTTTGGTCTAAAAAATACAAGTGCCACTTTTTTAGAGAGCCATGGATATGGTGTTTCAAGGTGTGTTTAGACCATTTTTTTTGGTCTACTTGGATGATATCATAGTGTTTTCAAAGCATGCAAAAGACCATTTTAGTCACCTTGAGCAAGTATTTCAAAAATGTAGGGAATATGTTATTTCCCTAAATCCAAATAAATGTGTCTTTGCCACTGATTAGGGCAAGCTTCTAGGGCACATTTTTTCAAAGGATGGCTTGGTCATTGATCTTGCAAGAGTAAAATCCATCTTAGCCATCCCACTTTCCAGCCACATGAAAGGATTAAAAAGTTTCTTGGGCACAATTAACTCTATGAGGAGGTTCATCCCAAATCTTGCCACTTTGGTAAAGCCTCTTACTTCTATGCTCAAGAAAAATATGGTTTTCAAATGGACCAAGGAAGGTAGAGATAGCTTTGAAGCTATCAAACAATAAATTTCTCAAGCTCCTACCCTTGTCAATCCTAACTATGAGGCAAATTTTATTCTTTATACCTTTGGAGGTGAGGAAAGTATATCAGCTATTCTAACTTAGCTAAATAAAGAAAATCTGGAGCAATCCATTGCTTTCTTTAATGAAGGGTTTAAATATTATGAGGTCAAGTATAGCTGCGTTGAAAAGGAAGCTCTTGCTACTGTTAGATCATTGAAAAAATTTAGACATATGTTGTCTAATAACAAGATCCAGCTAATGGTGCCCCATGTTAGCATTAAAGAGTTTCTTTTGAGTAGAAATATCAGTGAAAAAAGGGTCGGTTGGATCACCAAGGTGATGGAGTGTGATGTTGACATTAAAATCACCAAGCTAGTAAGAGGCAAAGGGTTATGTTAGCAACTTGTCTCAACTTTTAAGACTCCTACGAAGGTTTTCCTTGTGCTATAGGAACAACAAGCACCAAATGAAAACATACAAGGTATATAGGTTCATAATATGACTACCTTTTTACAAGAAGGTAGGTATCCTTTGGGTCTAGATAGGGCCAAAAGGAGAAATTTCAGATTATAGTATGTCCCCTATGTCATAGTGGATGGCATACTCTTCAAAAAGGATTTCAATGGAGTCTTATTAAGATGCATAGAGGCAAATCAAGTCAATAGATTTCTAAATGAATTCCATGATGGCTCTTCAAGTGGAAATTTTTCTACAAGGAATACTATTGCAAATATCATGAGGGCTAGTTATTATTGGCCAACCTTATTCAATGATGCCCAAAAATGGGTGAGAGATTATAAAATATGTGCTTTCTTTTCTATAAAGAAAAGGTTTGCTTCCCTCCCTCTTCACCCCATCCAAGTTGATCAATCATTTACATAGTGGGGTTTGTATTTTATTGGCATGATAATGTTGGCAACACAAGGGTAGACAACTAAGAGGGGGGGTGAATCAGTTGTCCTGAATATTAAAACTTTATTCAACTTGATCTAAATATTAACCATGAAAACATAAATCATAACACATCAGAAACACACATAACACCAATATTTTTTTATGTGGAAACCCTGTTAGGGGAAAAACCACAGTGGAGGTTAGTCTACAAGATTATACCCTATTAAAAGTATAAAGAAATGAAATATGGGGAATGCACATGCATTCAAGAACACTGCCTAGAGCTCATTGCTCAAATACAACAAGGCTAACTGCCCAAAGGAAGACACATTGTTTTACAGAAAGAATCAAATTACATCTACAAGGATTTGAACTGATAAAATAGCATTTGCTAATGCCTAATCACAGTTTCAGTTAAGCACATGAACATTTCTTCACTCTTCTTCACACTTTTCTCTTCCTTCAAATGATTAGGACTTTATTCACACATAAACACACACTTGGCATCCACTAGCATACCTCAATTCAAATAAACTATCACTTATTTATATATACGCAACAAGAAATTTCATCCCTTCATGTCAGCTTCAACAAAATAATAAAATGAATGTAAACTGTTGGCCCAAATCAATAATAATTATTAATGTGAATCAACCAAGGTCGAACACAACTTAGTGAAGACCCAAACCAACATCTCCAAAATTAAAACACTTCAATTAATTACTCCTCGAAGATCCACAACATGCTACAAACACCATGTCAACCAAGAACAAGAAAAACATGAACACACAAGAGAAAATCGCCAACCATGAGCACAACAATCAATGTGGACATGCAACAAAGATAGAGCACGATCTAGAAACATCCACAAACATCATGAATCACTAGAGAAGCATCCGCAGCAACTGAACTAACTAAAATCACATCATCTTCAATTAGTAACACCAACTGAAGCAACAACAAAATTATCAGAATATGAATCTTCATAACTCGATCAAATCTTCATGTGAATCTCTGAAAATCAATGTGGATAAACTAGATACACTCAGCAACAAACCCTTTAGTCCACAACCTTTGATCATCAACATACATAACTTACTGACGTACTAAACTTCACTTCACCACTGGTAATATGCAACTCATTCCATTATAATTTTCTCAACATCCTTGACATATACAACTTCTAGTCAATTAATGCTAATAGTGTTGACATCAATGACAACCACATATTAACAACACAACCAAAACATCCAACAATCTCCCCCTTTGGCATTGATGGCAACACATGATGTTAAAAACATCATCAATGCAACTAACTCTTGACACTTACTCCCCCTTAGGTTTTGACTCATTTTCTCCTCAACTCTTTCACATGATCTTCTTCCCCACAAGGCTCTTCTTCCCCAAAAAAAAATTCACATGACCTTCTCCCCCTTTGACATCAATGATAAAGATCTCTATGCTCCACACAAACTTTGAACCACATATCTGAGCATCTAAAGATTTGAATACTCCCCCTAAGTAGCAGCCACCACAACATCAATCTGGATCAAGATATAACTATGAAATGCACATACTGATGTAATGCAATGCATCCTTAGTTCTGATTAGGAGGGGTAATCACCCCTAACCTCCCTTTGAGATACTCAAAAGTATCCTTAGGAAACGGCCTGGTAAAGATGTTTGCAATCTACTCCTTAGTAGGCACATACTCCAATTTGACTTCCTTTTCACTCAACTTTTCTCTCAAAAAGTGAAACTTAATAGATATATGTTTTGTTTTTTAATGTAGCAATAGATTCTTAGAAATGTTAATAGAACTTGAATTATTATAGAATATAGCAATAGGGTCATTATACACAACTATGATATCCTTCAACATTCACTTCATCTGCAAGACTTAAGTACAATTGTTAGCAGCAACAATGTATTTGGCCTTTGTAGTAGATAAGGAAATGGCATTCTTCTTCTTACTTAACCATGAGATCAACTTCTTACCCAAGAAAAACTCTCCACCACTAGTAATTTTCCTATCATTTACATCTCCTACCCAATCAGCATCAGTAAAGGCACTCAAGGTAAGATCATCATCTTTAGGATACCAGAGGCCAAAGTCAAATGTTCCCTTCAAGTATTTGAAAATTCTCTTCACAACAGTCACATGAGATTCCTTCAAATCAGCTTGAAATCTTATAACAATACATACAAGATTCATGATATCAGGCCTATTTTGAGTTAAATACAACAATCCACCAATCATTTATCTATATCTAGTTTTATTTTCTTTCAAAGAATCACATTTCTTTGTCAACTTGCATCAAGTCACCATGGGTGTACCAACTGGCTTTGAATCTTCCATACCGAACTTCTTCAACAATTCCTTCACATACTTGGACTAAGATATAAAAATCCCTTTATCTAACTAAGTAATTTGTAATCCCAAAAATAATTTCATCTCACCAATCAATGAAATCTCAAATTAATTTTTCATCTCATTAGAAAACTTCATGCACAAACCATCATCTCCTCCAAAAATGATATCATCAACAAAGACTTCAACAATCAAATCTTTATCATCATTCTTGAAATACAAATTACTATTAGCAGTACCTTTGTTAAATCCAAGCTTCAACAAATATTTTTCTAATCTAGCATACCATGCTCTAGGGGCTTTCTTGAGTCCATACAATGCTTTCTTCAACCGACACACCATATCTCCCTTATCAGTCAACTGAAATCCATTAGGTTTCTCAACATACACCTCTTCTTCCAATTCACCATTTAGAAAAGTTGGCTTGACATCCATTTGATAAAACTTGTAGTTCTTGTAAGTAGCATAGGCAAGAAATAATCTTACAACTTCAATTCTAGCAACAGGGGCAAAAGTCTCTTCAAAATCAATTCCTTCCATCGGTGAATATCCTTTGCATACCAGTCTTTACTTTGTTTCTAACCACTTCACCTTTCTCATTCATTTTGTTTCTAAAGACCCATTTAGTTCCAATGACATTCTTATCCTTGGGTCTAGGAACAAGAATCCATCTATTATGTTAGTGCCATTTATGGTTTTCTCATTGTCTAGTTGTGTACTCTGGTTTTTCATGACTAAACTTTAGCTATGGGGTGTCTTTCATTTTAGCACGTGGGTTAAATGGGCTCCCACAAGGGTTGAGCCCAGTGTGCTAGTTTTGATCTACAAGGGGCAGCCTGTGTTAGGGTTTCTTGGTTTTTCTCTTTTCCTTTTTTTTGGGTTTTTATTCCGGTTCTCGTTTCTCTTTTGCTTGCTTTGGTTTTTCTTTCGAAATCGGGGGCGGAATGAATGATTGAAGGGAACTAGAACTTCTCCAATTTTGAGGTTCTAGTTCCTGTTCACACATCCATCCTGGTCCCAATTCTGTGTGTTTGGTGTTCCTTTTTCTTTCTGCCTTGCGACGGTCGTCGGTTCCTTTCCTTTGTCTCTTTGCTTGTCTTTTGTTTTATTTTCTTTGGCGGGGGCAGGATCGGGATGGGAATCATTTTTGGAACCTTCTTCATGTTTCTTGTCTCATGTTTTGTCCCGCTCTGGCCCCGCGGCTTCTTTTTCTTGTGTCGATTCTAGCTCTGCCTCCACAGTGTTTTCTTTGGTGGGGGCAGGATAGTTTTCAGCCCTGGTCCCTTTTGTTCCTTTTGTTCCCTGTCTCTTTCCTAGTCCCAGCTCCGGCCCTGTTTGGTTCCCATCCCATTTTCCTTTTTGTTTCATTGATCTATCCGCCCAATTTATTCTAACTTAAGTGGTTCCCCTGAGCCCCATTTTCCATTCGTTACCGACCCATAGCTACCATTTTTACCGGCCTCGCTTCTTCTTCGCTATGACTTTTAGCTTTCGGTGTAACCTCTCGGCGACTCTTATATGTCCCCCGAGGTTCTCTTTTTTTTTGGCCTGGGTTGCTTGTGTCAGGGAGATGTCTCCCCGACTCCTTTGTGTCTCACCGATGGGCTTTCCTTTCGCTGTGACGGTTCCCGTTCGGGGTGAGGTCCTCTCGACTCCCCTTGGTTTCCCCAAGTTCCTTTTTGCTACCCTCCGTTGTGCCTTCGGCATGACTCTTTCGGTTCGGGGTGACATCTTGGCGACTTCGTGTTCTCTCCCTAAAGTCTCTGTCGGCCTATGTTCTTTGTGTCGGGGAGATGTCTCCCCGACCCCCGCTTGTCTTCCCGACTGTGGTGGCCCCCTTTGCTCTTAGATGTGACTTCCCTTTGGTAGGACTTGGAACTCTTGATATATCTCTTGGCAAATATGTTATGTCTTGCCGACGGTGTCTTGTGGTTTGCTTTCGGCATGGGTGGCACCTTTTGTTGAGATGTCTTGGTGATGTCATCTTGCTACGCCGACCGGTGATGGAAGACTTGATGCTTCGGGGAGACTTGTGTTTCGGTGTATGTCATAGCGATGGGGTCGTGTCTTGTCGACGGTGATTCAATGTGTGGCTTTCGGTGAAGCTCTTATCTTCTCTCGGTGAACAAGTTTCTAAGGGTCTTCTCGATATAATAGTGAAGTGTCTACATGACTTCTCACCGATGATTGTGTGCTACAGCGACATACATTTGGCAGGTGATTTCATCAGTGAAAGAAGTTATAGGACACAGTGACTTAAGTGGTGTATAAAGATCTCTTCGGTATGAGCTTAGGTCTTCAGTGAGTGACGTTCGGTCTCGCCAATGGAACATAAAGTGGTATTTGTCGGCATGAGTTTTGAACCATCTTGGTGACACTGCATGAAGGAAATATCTTTCGGTAACACACTGTGACTTCGCCGTGATGTCTGGTTGACTTGGCCATCTCTCCCTGACTCTATGGTGTTTTCAGTGTCACATGTGGATTTTGCTGTATGGTCTCGCCGACATTGTGATCTCCTGCGACTTTGACGAGTGTTTGGTGCAGCATGTTTCCTTTGGCCAGACATTTCCACAAGTTCCTTCTGTCTGGCCGATATGCTTGGCTGTTTGTTGTAGCTATTTCTCTTTGCCTTGAGGTCTTCCCAACACTGCTATCTCTCGCCGATATGAGCCTCTCCATGCGGTGCGTTAAAGCCCAAGCTACTAATGGAACATCAATGTGCACATGCAGATGATGAACGGTGATTTTTTAATTTGAGCGATAAAGGTGCCCAATGTTTGTTTGAAGACCAGTATGCAGTGTGATCTAGTGGAGGACTTGTCTCAGCGGTCCGATGAAGATTTAAAGGCGACCGCCCGATCTCTGATGATCAACAGTCGAGTTTCATACTAGACCACTGTTAGGGTTTCTGTATTTGTGCCAGAAGCCTGGTGCATTCATGGTGACAGAGGGTTGGTCGCTGGCTCCACTGAACCAGCATTCATGGTGATGCAACTCTGGTACAAGGATGGCATGGCTCGAGTATGGACATGCAGATTTGGCGGCGGATTCGACATTGATTTCCTGACTTCTTTCGTGCGGGAATGTCTTTCCTACAGCAACCCAACCAATGATATTTGTGAGGCTAGAGAAGTAGTTCAAGAACATGGCGATTAGGGTTTGACATGGCATTGATGTGGCTCTGAGCTAGATGGCATTTCTGGAGCTATTTAAAAGGAACTTTTGAATCATTTGGAAGGGTCAGGGGCCAGAAGTTAGAACAAAAATCTAAAGAGAAGAGCACTAAGTCACAGAGTCAGGTTTTTACCAAATTTTGAGGTTTAGGGTTACAGTCTGTAAATTGTGAGGTCTTGGACACATGTATGAAGCTGAATGTATAGATTGAGATCTTTAAGTCTCTCCTTTGTATTGTGCATATGGATTGTTAATGAAAGTTGATCAAGGATCACTTATTTAATCATTTTAATGTAACATTTTAATCTGTGTTCTGGTTGTTGCTCTTATTCAAGGAATAAGTTAAATGCTTTAATCATATCAGAGATTCATATGTATGATAGGAGGATTTGATAAGTAGTCTTATAGATCTTAGCACTAGTTGTGAGACTAAGAAGGTTAATCTTGCAAAGACTTTAATGTCCAGAGTAATGGCTCCTTCTATTTGCAGATTATTGTGACTCCTAGCCCAATGGATATGGCACTAATCTGATATATGCCATTTTTCTTTAGGGTTCTAGTCTTCTTGCTCAAGATCAATCATTTTATTTAATCAATCTTGTTTGATGTCTTGCCCTACCTCTTGGTTGCTGCAAGTATTGTGTTACTGGGAATCTAGCCATATTTAAGGTTCTCAATACTTAGCATCAGGAGTCATCTGCTATAAAAAGCAATGTCTAGTCTTATTTGAGGCATTGTGTGGGTATACCCGCCCTGGTTCTACATAGCCTAAAGTGCAGAAGATCTCAGTCTTTGACTGAATCTTGTTAGTTGGTCCAAGTCCTCCGAGCTGCCCTTGACTGGAGATGGCTACTCCATAGGTAGAATAGGAGACCAACCTGGTTGCTCATTAAAAACAACCAACAAGATGGGGACTCCACTGGGGATTGACTAGAATCTTGCCTTATCAAAGAGTCATATCAATTGCCATGTTGGTTAGGTTCAAAGTTTGAAGAATCTCAGGCTTGGAGAAAAGCTTTATTGCAGTGAACCTGAAAGCTACAAGATCTATGGTGCTCTGTTGGATGGAACTCAGAGAAAGATTTACATGTAAGTGAGCTTCATATCATTTGAAGTTATGTCCTCTACAAAGAGGTGGCGACTCTTTCAAGGTAAACCCATTAAAGATTCAAAGAATAGTTCCATGACAGCAACGTATCCAGGTATTCTTCATGCTTTTTTTTTTTTTTTTAAACTTTATTCCCCTTTATTTGGTGAGATCAAGCACTAGCATCAAGGGAGGTTTGATTATTGCAACTGGATAGTTGTAGAGGGATAGGTTTCATTTGCAAAATGCATTGTTTTCATGTTTCTCCCTCTACAAGATTTGATACCATGATTAAGGCACAGTCTTGTCCTCATAAGAGAGAGTATGATAAGGAAAGATACAGCCCTTTGGATTTTGATAAAATCCAGGGTTACCCACATGCTGCCCCTAGGGGAATCAATAAATATTTACCCAAGTTTAAAGGTGGTGTTGAGGAATCAGCATCAAGACATATTCAGCTTTTTATTGATTTCATTGGACACTCTCAGGTTGAAAAAGAGGATGTGGTCATGAAGCTATTTGTCAGATCTTTAGAAGGTTTGGCTGATGATTGGTTCACTTGCTTACCAGTGCACTCCATTGTTTCATGGTATCAGCTCATAACTTTGTTCCTTGATACCTTTAGTAATGTATCTAGTCCTGGTAGAGGTCAAGAGGAGGAAGTAGTGGTTGAGAGGGTAGGACAGAGCACTGGCCTACTAAGTTGTAAACAAATATCAGATTTTCTAACCACAAAATATCAAAGATGTGCACACAACAACTCTAGGTTGTTGTGGGAAACTCATATCCATCTTGACAATGAGGTCCTGCAGGATGCAAGGTATGATGCAAGTGATTCTGATGCCCCTTCTAATGGTGATCTTGCAAATCATGATGACACTGATTTCAGTTTGAAATTAGATTGTGCTTCTGAACAAGAGTTGCTCAATGGTGAGCAAGATTGGGATGATGATGATAGTTGGACAGCCCATGAAGATGAGTTAGAATCCTTTGGTGACTCTCATTGCTAGCATGATGAAGAACAGAGCCAAGTGAAAAGAGGAAGTGGGAGTAGTAGTTTAATCCATCATTGCATTAATGATGTGCCTCCTCCTACTAAAAATGATACAAAGCAGTTGCAAGATGTGTTGAATGGTGAGTGTATCCCTTTGTATACACTTGATGAAGTTTTCATAGAATGTGACAATATGCAGAGCACTAGAGCTAGTTATTTTCAGCTTCAAGGTAATGTAAATAGTGAATATGATAGCTTGTTGTCACATAATAGTCAGCATTTTGGAAGTATGCCTAACTTTCAAATGCATAAGGATCATGTACATGTTTATAATGATGAATATGATAGCCTGTTGAGAGGTACTAACATATTTTGTTAGGTAGCTAATTGTGATCAGACTATGTTTTTATGCAGTCCTAATTAGTATTCACATGTATTGCCACAAGATACAGAATCAAAGAATCAAGAGTGTGGCAATAATAAAGTTTATTGGATCTGGTTGCCAGTTGAAGATAAAACTAAACAAAGAGCAAGTTTTCACTTGCACAGAGGCAACCTGACACTTATGTTTGTAGAGGTACATTCATTCATACTACTACAGATTGGCAGAGGCAAGCACAAGTTAGGGAATGTCAGCTCATTTAGTAGAATTGTGTTTGACAGAGGTAAAAGTTGGCTCTCATTTTTCATTTGGTGGCCTAGTGTCATCAGATGAAACAAAGGAATCAACAATGTGACTCTTGAATTGCCTGTTCATGGACAATTCTTAAAATGGTGCTTCATCTAAAGCATTTCTTTTTCCATGAACATTAGGTTAGGTTTTTTCTTTTCTGGTCGGTTTTGTTTTGTTGTTTCTACTAACCTTGTTTGGTTAGCTCCTCATTGTTTCTGGTTTTTTTTTGTTCTGGTCTGCTCTCCTAGTGATCTGAATTCTTGCTATGCCCACCAGGGGCATACATTCCCCAATTGGAGCCTATGTTAGTGTCATTTCTAGTTTTCTCATTGTCTAGTTGTGTACTCTGGTTTTTCATGACTAAACTTTAGCTATGGGGTGTCTTTCATTTTAGCACATGGGTTAAATGGAATCCCACAAGGGTTGAGCCCAGCATGCTAGTTTTGATCTACAAGGGGCAGCCTATGTTAGGGTTTCCTGGTTTTTCTCTTTTCCTTTTTTTTGGGTTTTTATTCCAGTTCCTGTTTCTCTTTTGCTTGCTTTGGTTTTTCTTTCGGAATCGGGGGCGGAATAGATGCTTGAAGGGAACTAGAACTTCTCCAATTCTGAGGTTCTAGTTCCTATTCACACATCCATCCCGGTCCTGATTCCATGTGTTTTGTGTTCCTTTTTCTTTCTTCCTTGCGACAGTCGCTGGTTCTTTTCCTCTGTCTCTTCGCTTGTCTTTTGTTTTGTTTTCTTTGGCAAGGGCAGGATTGGGATGGGAATCATTTTTGGAACCTTATTCATGTTTCTTGTCTCAGGTTTTGTCCTGCTCTGGCCCCATGGCTTCTTTTTCTCATGTCGGTTTTGGCTCCGCCTCCGCGGTCTTTTCTTTGGCGGGAGCGGGATAGTTTTCGGCCCCAGTCCCTTTTGTTCCTTTTGTTCCCCGTCTCTTTCCTGGTCCCGGCTCCATCCCTTTTTGGTTCCCATCCCATTTTCCTTTTTGTTTCATTGACCTGTCTGCCCAGTTTATTCTAACTTAAGTGGTTCCTCTGAGCCCCATTTTCCATTCATTACCGACCCATAGCTACCGTTTTTATCGGCCCCACTTCTTCTTCACTGTGACTTTCAGCTTTCGGTGTAACCTCTCGGTGACTCTTATCTATCCCCCAAGGTTCTCTTTCTTTTTGGCTTGGGTTGGTTGTGTCGGGGAGATGTCTCCCCGACTCCTTTGTGTCTCACCGATGGGCTTTCCTTTCGGCGTGACGGTTCCCGTTCGGGGTGAGGTCCTCTCGACTCCCCTTGGTTTCCCCGAGTTCCTTTTTGCTACCCTCTGTTGTGCCTTCAGCATGACTCTTTCGGTTCGGGGTGACATCTTGGTGACTCTGTGTTCTCTCCCTAAAGTCTCTGTCAGCCTATGTTCTTTGTGTCGGGGAGATTTCTCCCCGACCCCGGCTTGTCTTTCGGACTATGGTGGCCCCCTTTGCTCTTCTATGTGACTTCCCTTCGAAGGACTTGGAACTCTCAATATATCTCTTGGCGAATCTGTTATGTCTTGCTAACGGTGTCTTGTGGTTTTCTTTCGGTGTGGGTGGTACCTTTTGTTGAGATGTCTCAGCGATGTCATCTTGCTACAGTGACCGGTGATGGAAGACTTGATGCTTCGGGGAGACTTGTGTTTCGGTGTATGTCATAGCGATGGAGTCGTGTCTTGCCGACGGTGATTCAATGTGTGGCTTTCGGTGAAGGTCTTATCTTCTCTCGGTGAACAAGTTTCTAACGGTCTTCTCGGTATAACAGTGAAGTGTCTACATGACTTCTCACCGATGATTGTGTGCTACAGTGACAAACATTTGGCAGGTGATTTCATCGGTGAAAGAAGTTATAGGACACAACAACTTAAGTGGTGTATAAAGATCTCTTCGATATGAGCTTGGGTCTTCGGCGAGTGACCTTCGGTCTCGTCAATGGAACATAAAGTGGTCTTTGTCGGCGTGAGCTTTGAATCATCTTGGCGACACTGGGTGATCCCATAATAGTGGTTTACAATTTTTGGCCAAACTGGACACAAAAATTATTATTTTTAACTAAATCTTCACATTCAGGCACCTATAGTGGCTAAACTATGAGGAATTTGGAGATGGTGCAAACTAGAGTCTCATCAAATTTTGTCTGTAGATTCTAAAAATATGTTTTTAAAAAATTTTGGAATCAAATTTCACTTCTTTTTCCATCTCCCACGAAAAATTGATTTTTTTCAGAAAACAACATTTTTAAAAAGTGACGCACACCGTATAATGCATAACTTTTTTTCCATGAAGGATAAAATTATAATTCTTTCAAATTTAGATTTGTAACTCTGATATCTAGTGCTTCCACTTGGTTAGATAGTTTTTTATTGAATATTTTTTCCTTAATCAGGTTTCAAAGTCAAACAAATTACAATTCAGACACAGTGCGACTGTATAATGCGTAACTTTTTTTGTATATGTCAAAATTTAATTTTACTTTTTTTGTTGGATCAAGGACTTCAATGTCTGGTGCACTCATATTTTTAATTTTTTTTTGGATAATCTTCTATTTTTCCACATGTGAAGAACAAATAAATTCATTTTCGATGAAAAACCTATGTTTAATAAAACTTAAAAAACAAATACATAACAAAACCAAAACATATTAAAATTATATTCATTTGATAGCTTGTTCTGAGGAATACCATAATCATTTGAAATAAATTTTAAATGAATTCATTTGATCCCCAAAAGCTAAATCAAAAGTGATTTTTTATCAGCATTTTGATAGGTGTAAAGGAGACGATTTATAGGTATGGTTTAAAACTAGCAAGGTTCTATCCAAGGGGGTTTGATCTAAGGTGATTTGATCAAACCCTCTTCAATTGGAATCCTTAAAATGGAACTTTTTAAGGCTTAAATCATTATATTTTCTAAAAATATGTGATTTTAGCTAAAATTTGTTCCTCTCAGGAATTGTAAACCACTATTATGACAGCACCCCACTGCAAGAAGGAAATATCTTTCGGTAACACACTGTGACTTTGCTGTGATGTCTGGCTGACTTGGCCATCTCTCCCTGACTCTATGGTGTTTTCAGTGTCACATGTGGATTTTGTTGTATGGTCTTGCTAACATTGTGATCTCCTGCCGACTTTGAAGGGTGTTTGGTGCAACATGTGTCCTTCAACTAGACGTTTCCCCGAGTTCCTTCTGTCTGGCCGATATGCTTGGCTCTTTGTTGTAGCTATTTCTCTTCGCCTTGAGGTCTTCTCAACACTGCTTTCTCTCATTGATATGAGCCTCTCCATGCGGTGCGTTAAAGCCCAAGCTACTAATGGAACATCAATGCGCACATGCAGATGATGAATGGTGATTTTTTAATTTGAGCAATAAAGGTACCCAATGTTTGTCTAAAGACTGGTATGTAGTGTGATCTAGTGGAGGACTTGTCTCAGCGGTCTGATGAAGATTTAAAGGCAACCACCCGATCTCTGATGATCAACGGTCGAGTTTCATACTAGACCACTGTTAGGGTTTCTGTGTTCACGCCAGAAGCCTAGTGCATTCATGGTGATGGAGGGTTGGTCGCTGGCTCCACCGAACTAGCATTCATGGCTATGCAACTTTGGTACAAGGACGGCATGGCTCGAGTATGGGCACACAGATTTGGTGGCAGATTTGACATCGATTGCCTGGCTTCTTTCGTGCAGGAGTGTCTTACCTGCAGCAACCCAACCAATGACATTTATGAGGCCAGAGAAGTAGTTGAAGAACATGGCGATTAGGGTTTGACATGGCGCTGATGTGGCTCTGAGCTGGATGGCATTTCCAGAGCTGTTTAAAAGGAACTTCTGAATCATTTGTAAGGGTCAGGGGCCAGAAGTTAGAACAAAAATCTGAAGAGAAGAGCACTAAGTCATAGAGTCATTTTTTTACCAGATTTTGAGGTTTAGGGTTACAGTCTGTAAATTGTGAGGTCTTAGACACATGTATGAATCTGAATGTATAGATTGAGATCTGTAAGTCTCTCCTTTGTATTGTGTATGGATTTTTAATGAAAGTTGATCAAGGATCACTTATTTAATCATTTTAATGTAACGTTTTACTGTCTGTTCTAGTTGTTTCTCTTATTCAAGGAATAAGTTAAATGCTTTAATCATATCAAAGATTCATATGTATGATAGGAGGATTTGATAAGTATTCTTATAGATCTGATCACTAGTTGTGAGACTAATAAGGTTAATCTTGCAAAGACTTAATGTCTAGAGTAATGGTTCCTTCTATTTGTAGATTATTGTGACTCCTAGCCCCATGGATATGGCACTAATCTAATATATGCTATTTGTCTTTAGGGTTCTAATCTTTTTGCTCAAGATCAATCATTTTATTTAATCAATCTTGTTTGATGTCTTTCCCTACCTCCTGGTTGTTGCAAGTATTGTGTTACTAGGAATCTAGCCATATTTGAGGTTCTCAATACTTGGCATCAGGAGTCATCTGCTATAAAAAGCAATGTCTAGTCTTATTTGAGGCATTGTGTGGGTATACCCACCCTGGTTCTGTAGAGCCTAAAGTGCAGAAGATCTCAGTCTTTGACTGAACCTTATCAGTTGGTCCAGGTCCTCCGAGCTGCCCTTGACTGGAGATGGCTACTCCATAGGTAGAATAGGAGACCAACCTGGTTGCTCATTAAAAACAACCAACACATTCTTCTCAATATTCTTTAGCTCCTCTTTCATTGCTTCAACCCAATTTTAATCTTTACATGCTTCGTTCACACTAGTAGGCCCAGTCTTTGAAATCAAGTAGTATTCTTCTGCAATCTTTCTTTTAGTGTAGACAACTTTGTTTTATCCCCTATAATCTAATCTTCTAAATGATTCAATCTCACATACCTTGGGGTCTTCTTAGGATGTTCTTCATCTTCAAGATCTTGTGTTCTCTCTTCTAGAATTTCACTATTTTCTTCCTCTTCATTTTCCTAATTCACCAGAATGATTTGCACTTGATTTGTAATCTGAACTTTCTTTCCTTTGTTTGTATTATGATCATTAGAATCATATCCATAGGTTTTGGATGGTGTACCTAGGTCTTCATCAATCTTGACATTTGCACTTTCAACCATTTTCATCAATCTTTTATTGTAACATCAGTAGGAATTGCTTTTAGTAGAATAACCCAGAAAGATACCTTCATCACTCCTAGCATCAAACTTTCCTATGTCTTCATCTCTCTTGATATAACATTTGCTTCCAAATATCTTGAAATATTTAACAATAGGATTTTGACCAGTCCATAGCTCAAAAGGGGTCTTACCAGTATCTCCTTTGATTTGTACTTGGTTGAGTGTGTACACAGCAGTACTCACAGCTTCTCTCCAGTGGATATGAGGGGAATTTCCTTCTAGCATCATAGTTCTATCAACATCTTCAATTGTTATGTTCTTCCTTTCCACAACTCCATTTTGTTGAGGGGTCCGTAGTGGAGATAATTGTCTCTTTATTCCATGTTCTTCACAAAAACAATTAAATTCACCAGAAGTGAGTTCACCACCTCTATCTAATCTCAGACATTTAATCTTTAGACATGTCTCTTTCTCAACCATAGCCTTAAAGATCTTGAACTTTTCCAGTGCTTCAAATTTCTCCCTTAAGAAAGTAACCCACACCATTCTAGAATAATCATCAATGAGTAACATGAAATATTTGTAACTTAGTAAACTTCTGACCTTAGAGGGACCACACAGATCGGTATGCACAAGCTCCAATAATTCATTTGAACAATGTTGTTTTCTTTGAAATGAAATTCTAGTTTGCTTTCCTAACTAACATTCCTTGCATATGGCATTAGTACATTTTAGCAACTTACGTAGATCTCGCATAGCCTTAGTAGAACTTATGTTGATAATATTATCAAAGTTAACATGACATAGTCTCCTATGCCATAACCAACTTTCATCAACTTAAGCAATCAAACAAATTTTACGAGCAACACTCAAGTGAAGGATATTTCCTTTTATTTTTGTACCTGATGCAATTACATTTTTGTAACTCAATATTCTGCACTTTCCATCCTTGAACTGAAGATTGTATCCCTTATCAAACAACTGGCCAACACTTAAAAGATTATGCTTCAAGCATTCCAAATATAGAACATCATCAGTATTATTCTTACCATCAAGAGAAATGCATAATCTGCCATAGATCACACAAGTTGTATTATCACCAAATCTCACAACACCACCATCATGCTTTTCCAAGCTTACAAACTTACTTTTGTCTCCTGTCATATGATATGAACATCCATTTTCAATCACCCATTCATCTTTCTCTTCAACTCGAGTAGCTAGGGCTTTCTCCACATTTGTACAACTAGCAGATTCAGTAGATACAGGATTATTTTCCTTGATAGCAATAAATACCCATTCATCATCACTTCTATTTCCTTTATCAAATTCATCATCTGTCACACCTTCAACAGTAGCATAGTAACACTTCTTTTGAAATATAGGCTTGTTTTGTCTTGGTTTAGGAGCTCTTTCCGGACACCTTGATGCAAAATGATCTATCTTATTGCAAGAAAAACATTTAAGAGGAAATTTTCCTTCATACTTACCTTTTCCTCTTGGAACTCTTTTGACAATAAGTGCTTCCAGTTCTTCCATCTCTCTTTCTTCTTCTTCAATCTATTTGATTTCATCCTCATACTTGAATGTCTTTCTAGATGAACTCTCACCCAAATCATATCTTTGTCTATCTTTTCCAGAAGTAGTAGCCTTCAATGCAAATTCAACCTTAGGAAGGGCATCACCAAATTCACTCAACTCAAAAGCAATAAGCTTACCAACCAACATATCTCTGGTTACATTTGTTACAGTTCGGAGCTCTTCAATAGCACTAGCTTTGAGTTTGTAAGAATCGAGCAAGGATCTAAGCATTTTAGCAATAATCGTTGATTCGTCTATCTGTCCACCGGCACATCTGATACGACACACAAGTTCATTCTATCTTTGCATAAAATAAGTAATGTTCTCATCATCACCCATTCTCAACTTTTTCATATTTCCCTTTCAGACTCTACAACTTAGCAATATTCACATTAGCATCACCTTCATACAATGTTTCCAACTTTTTCCAAATCTCATAAGCAATCTTCATATCCATAACATTTGTCATCTTAGAATCTATCAAGGAACTCAACAATGCTTCCTTAGCCTTGATATTATAGTCAACATCCCTAATCTCAGTAGTACTAGTAGGACCATTCAGAGGAATAACAAACCTATTACATGTAATGTTCCAGAAGGGTTCACCAATGCATCTCAAATGACCATCCATTCGAGTCTTCCATAGAGAATAATTTTTTCTATCAAATCTCAGACTATCCTTCTTGTATGATGCCATCCTGGAATCACCTCAAGCTATTAAACTTCTTCCAAGGAACTTAGCTCTGATACCAATTATTGGCAACACAAGGGTAGACAACTAAGAGGGGGTGAATCAGTTGTCCCGGATATTAAAAATTTATTCAACTTAATAACCTTATTCTCATATCTAAATATTAACCATGAAAACATAAATCATTAACACATCAAAAACACACATAACACCAAGAATTTTTATGTGGAAACCCTGTTAGGGGAAAAACCATGATGGAGTTTAGTCCACAAGATTATACCTTATTAAAATTATAAAGAAATGAAATATGGGGAATGCACATGCATTCAGGCACACTACCTAGAGCTCACTGCTCAAATACAACAAGGCTAACCACCCAAAGGAATACACACTGTCTTACAGAAAAAATATGATTATATCTGCAAGGATTTGAACTAATAAAATAGCATCTGCTAATGCCTAATCACAGTTCCAATTAAGCACATGAACATTTCTTCACACTTTTCTCTACCTTCAAATTATTAGGACTTTATTCACACATACACACACACTCAACATCCACTGGCATACCTCAATTTGAATAAACTATCACTTATATACATACGCAACAAGAAATTTCATCCCTTCATGTCGACTTCAACAAAATAATAAAATGAATGCAAACTGTCAACCCAAATCAATAACAATTATTAATGCAAATCAACCAAGGTCGGCCACAACTTAGTGAAGACCCAAATCAACATCAACATGAAAACACTTCAATTAATTACTCCTCGAAGATCCACAACCTGCTACAAACACCATGTCAGCCAAGAACAGGAAAACCATGAACACACAAGAGAAAATCGCCAACCACGAGCACAATGATCAATGCAGATGTGCAACAAAGATAGAGCATGATCTAGAAACATCCAAAAACATCACAAATCACCAGAGAAGCATCTGAAGCAACTGAACTAACTAAAATTGCAACATCTTCAATTAGTAACACCAACTGAAGCAACAAAAAAATTGTCAGAATATAAATCTTCATAACTCGATCAAATCTTCACACGAATCCCTGAAACTCGATGTGGATAAACTAGATACACTCAGCAACAAACCCTTTAGTCCACAACCTCTAATTTTCAATGTATAGGACTGATTGACATACTCAACTTCACTTCACCGCTAACAATCTACAACTCATTCCATTACAATTTTCTCAATATCCTTGACATATACAACTTCTAATGAATTAATGCTAATAGTGTTGACATCAATGAAAAGCACATATCAGTAACACAACCACAACATCCAACAAATAAATCCACCATAAAGTGCTTGTCATAAGTGGATTTTAACAACCATGGATTAGTTTACAAGGTGGACAAAGGCAGTTTCTTTGAAGGATGCCACGAATGCTTCAGTTTTAAAATTCTTTGATGGAATTGTTACCAGATTTGGTACCCCTTCCACCATTATTTTAGATAATTCAAAGGCTTTTACTAGTGCTCAAATCCTTGATTGGGCAATGAAGCATGGCATTTACTTGAAGACTTCATCTAATTACTATCCTCACAGAAATGGCTTGGCTGAGTCTTCAAATAAAAATCTTATCAAAATTATCAAGAGGACCTTTGAACACAACCAAAGGGTCTGGCATGGAAAGTTGAAGATAGCCCTTTGGGATAATAGAATTACTCTAGAAAGAGAGATTGGTAATTCTCCTTTCATGTTAGTTTATGGAAGGGAAGCAAGTTTACCATTATCATTGGATTTTCCTTCTCTTGAGTTGGCACATCAGCTGGAGCTAGAAGAAAATGGTGCTATTATAGTAAGGTTGGATGAGCTCTTGGAGTTGGAAGAGACAAGGAACAAGTCTATGCAAGTCATAGAATCACATCAAGCATAGGTCAAAAGACATTTTGACAAGAGGTCAATCCATAGGACATTCCAATAGGAAAATCTAGTGTTGAAATGGGATGCAAATAGAGCCAAAGTTGAAAGATATTCCAAGTTTGATGCCATGTGGAGTGGTCCATATGTCATCACCAACTGCAAGGATGCTAATGCATTCAATATTTCCAAGTTGGATGGTGAGATTCTTGTTGCAATTATGAAAGAGTATGGTGGTGTTGTCATTAATTTCGTCATTGATGTGAACACGATATGGTTGTTGCAGAGAAATGAAACAAGTGATTGCAATTTGTCAATGTATAGTTGAGAAACTGTAGATATTTTGTGAGTACATAGAGCTATCTTTATGATGGTGCAGGTGTGTTGATATGATGAGTTACCAAGAGATTTTGAGAAATAGTGAAGACAAAATTATGTGTTTGTTTAGAATGTGCTTTTATTTTTGCTCTGCATTTCTTCTATGTTGATCCTACACTTGTGTGGATCTAAAGTGTTCTTTATGGGAATCCTTGGGTGATATATCCTAGATTAGAGATTCTATTTTGATGAAGAGTGAAAGTTGTGTTCATCGATTTATGAACTGGTTTGACAGAGTTGTTTGTCTGTGGACTAGAAGAAATGTATTTGCTTCATAAACCTTTGTTGGTTTGTTTTAGGTCTTGCAGATCTGGTAGAAGGCTTTTAGTGGTGTTATTTATATTTTTTCAAAGGTGTTTGTGGTTTGGTGCTCCCGAAGACTAGGTTCAGAATTATTGTGTCTCTATACAGTTCGAATGGACTGATGGAAATTATTTTGTGTATGAAGGTTGTTACATTTGTTGTGGATGAATTTGAAGGTGTAGAACCCCAATCCTAGACCTACACAAATACAAGAAAAAAACATATCATTAGATCAAATGCAAGTGAGAATCAAGATTCCCCATGAAATTAATTTAAATTGAAAAGAACAAGAAATGAGATGAAGAACATAAGAAAACATAAACAAAAGTTATCAAATCCTATTCAATGCAAAGAAAACTCTTGATCCCATAGGTGAATTGGTACCAATTTGATGTGGAAATTGTTCCTTTCCCATGAGTGATCCACTTTGTTGAAGATTCAATTGAGCTCCATGATGAAAAATCTGCATAACCTAGCTAATACCTTGATAAAATTAATGAAAATAGATATGCTTGAGGATGAAATTGAGTATAGTAAGTTTACTCAAATTTTGGATGATCAAAATGAGGAGAGAAGCCTCTTATTTATAGAAAGACAAGATGGAGGAATGAGAAAAATAGAGCAATGTGGGATCATTCAACATCCAATAGGCAATTGTCACTTGTCAAGATGTGAATGGAGGAAGCTTGAGCACATTTTGATGAACGTGTAGAATAAATGAAATGAGGTGGAATTTGAAAATCATGAAATGACATGTAAGAGGGAAAAAGAATGAATTAAATGCCACTTGGCTCAATGCACAAGGACATGTAAGAGAGAATGAATGTCTTGTTGGAAGGAAAAATCCACTTGGAGAGATTTTCAAACTTGGCGAAATATTCCCCAAAAGATGCCAAGTTGAAAGAAAATAGGGATTTAATAAATCCATTAAATTTATTTTCATATGCAAGTGGCAAAATCTAGAGAAATTGGATGATTAGGATTAAATTAACCAGGGTTTAATTAATTTAATGAGGGATTTAGATGATGTGACTATTTGATTTAGATTTTGAGATTGATTTAAATCAAATCTAAGAGGAAAATGATTTAGATTTAATTAAATAAGGATTTGATTTATTTAATTAAAGAGGGATGATGATGTTAGATTAAATCAAATAAGGTTTAATTTATTTAATTTAATAAGATGACTTTAGAGATTTAATCAAATAAAATGAATTATTTAATTAAATAGAGACAAGAGGGTTAATTAAATAACTTTGATTTATTTAATTAACAAGAGAGAATGACTTAATCAGATAAATGATAATTTATTTAATTAAGGGACGTAAAGTGATGATTTAGAATGAAAAGGTGTTAGTAATTAGGATCAAGTGTGTCGATACATTTTTGTGTCTACATTTTGCCCCTCTTTGAAGCAAAGTACTCGCTGCATTGGTTCAAAGAATAAACTGTCTTGATCAAAAGCCAAAAAAAATCTGATTTTCAAATATTTGCCCCACTATTGCCCTGGCAGATGAATTATATCGATATACTGCCCCCTCAAGAGATCGAACGAAAATTTCAACTTTTTTGGGTGAGCTCGTGAAAAAAAGAGGACAAGGTGCTCGACAAGTCCAAAAAGGCTCCAAAAGGTCAAAATCATGCCAAAATGATGCAAAAGAGCCCACGGATGGACAAAAACAAGCTCGAGGGGCCAAAACCCTAGCTAGACGGCTAAATGGGGTCAAAAACCCCAATTTTTAGGCTTAAATAGGCCTCGAAGGACCACTTCCAATTCATTTGCTCATTCAGCCTTTAGAGATTTTACAATTTTGAGCTCTGAGCCTTCGCAAGATGGTGCAATGATAGCTTCCCCACCACATTTCAGATCGAGTATGCACACACCAGAGGCTACCTGGCACTGGACCACCGGTGAGTCAACTTGACCTGACCTCATTTTTTGATTTTTGTGCACATTTATTAGCTTAGGAATTTAGGTCTTTAGTAGCGGTCCAATTTAGCACAACTTGAAGGTCTCTTTTGGCACCACACGGCCTCAAACTGTGCCGCAATCGCAAATAGCAATGTCGCAGCGCAGTTTGGAATTAAGGTTTAAACTCCAAATTGAGCCACATATGAAAAGTGCACCATGGTGGGCCTCTTTGCAAATTAGGGTTTAGTGCTAAACTGGGTCGCTCCTCAAACTACAATGTCATGGTGGAGTTTGAGGGCCAAAGGCTCCTAGCGGCACAATTTGGAGCTTTCAAATTGTACTGCACCCACAAACAGTGACATGTAGGTAGTTTTGGGTATGCCAAGACAAGTCAGGATCACGATATTTGATGAATTTTAATGTGATGAATTTTCTGATGTAGGAGGTAATGATACTTCATTCACATGAGCATAGTTCCTAGGAGCTTTTCGGCTTTTTGCAGGCTATGCCCAAGTGACAATAGGAGCGCCTAGGCACGATTGGACTATGGTACATTGCTTATGTACTGCCTATGAGCACACATTTGGGGATGATGACAGCGCTTGCTAAGTGATGGCATAGCGAGACATCCTCCTTCTGCCTTCTAACAGGTGAGGCCACGGTCACACTAGAGGACGTGTGGCGAATACTAAGATTTCCCATCCATGGAGAGCATGTGATTTATGCTGTGGATGTCAGGAGGGAGGCCTGTTATGACATTATGAGCCTTGATGAGATTGTCTTTTATGAGGTCTAGATCAAGTTGGAGCATTATAGGCTCATCATGTCACCCTTTTGATTAGTTATTGTAGCTATCATATCAGGTCTCGTTGCACTAGATTCGTGGGGCTGATATTTTAGTCCTAGATGGGGGCTCACTTGGGAGCACATGGTCTAGAGATGAGTAAGCTTTGTGTGGGGGCTAGTACTGTTGGCCTCATTGTAGAGATATTTGCTTGAGTTTTCATACACTGACAGCAGAGCCATTGGGGCAGGGGTCACACTCCTTCATATCTGGGCTTGGGAGCATATTGCTTGATTTGTCTAAGGGTTGTTCCAATTGATATGGAGCCAGATGATCTAGTTGTTTGGAATATAGAGGAGGTGTCTCTTTCACACATAAAGGATAGCATGGGATTCCCCATTGGAGGAGATTCTTGGATGATATGTGATCTTTCACATGGTGGCCATTTCTTGGATGGCCCACATGGTATGATGATGTGTAGTAGCTATTTTTTGCTCAATAGGAAAAGCTCATGCAAGGCAGGGAGCATATGATGTTAGAGAGGTACCTACCAAGTAGAGTCCAAAGATAGTTCGGGGAGCCCCAGGACAGGCTTGATGATTAGTATGTTGCAATATTTGCACATATGATGAGTTAGACCTCATGGGGTTGATACATACCCGCAGCTAAGGTGGTGTAGAGTTTCATGTAGCTGGTGGCCAGGCCATGTCCATATGACTAGGGGAAGGCCGATGTAGGTAATACATAGGCATATAGGGATTGGTTACAGCCACCTGTTAGATTGACAGTACCAGGCACACCATCTACTCGGCATAGGGCCAAAGGCAGAGGAGCAAGTCGAGGCCAGGACTAGGGAGGTCGAGGAGGCAGAGACAGAGACGGGGATGGAGATGGGCCACCACATTAGCCAAATCAGGACAGGGGCCCATAGGATCGACCATAGCCAAATCCATAGGTGGATCAGCAGAGATAGGATTTCCCTAGGCAGGATTAGGACTAGGGATGGCAGGATAGGTAGGATAGGGTTCTGACACCACCCAGAGATGGGGACCATGATTAGCCACCCATGCAACCAGACCCCATGGATGGTCAGATTCTCTAGCTACAAGCAGAGATACAGGTACTTATGATTGAGAGTGATCAATTATGGGTAGAGTGGGACCAGGTAGTCTAGTAGAGATAGGCTGTGGAGCTTAGGGCTACACGGGAGATGGGTCACCGTCAATAGATTGAGAGCATGTCTGCCTCTTCCTCTCAGAGTTCAGTTTCGCTATGAGCATATAGAGAGGTAGTCAAAGAGGTGGATTATTACCGAGTCCAATAAAATCAGGCCATGCCCCAAGCATCCCAGGTCCCAGATTACTCTCAGCAAACAAGATACAACCTCTTGAGGACCACGGAGAGAGACAGCTTGGAAACAGTGATAGGAGCTAGTAGGGTTAGAGTAGTTTTTTTATTAGAGACGAGGTTCTTTTTGCACCCTGCAGGCTCATTTTTGATAGCCTCGTGGGCCATTGTACTTTATGTATTTGATACACACTTGATCCTATTTGTACCATGGTATTATATTTGATGATATATATGAGATGAGTTTATTTTGATTCGATGTGTGGTGTCCTATTCTATTTCATGCATTATGGATGGATTTTACTTCTATATGATGTTATGTGATGTATTGCATTTCTTTTTCACTATCTTTCTCTATGCCCTTTTTATGATGATGGATGTGAAATGTTATGATATGCAAATGCTTAGACTAACAAATCCATATTATGCATTTAATGGATGATGATGAGATGTAATCTTTTCTTTTCAGTACTTTTCTCATGTGTGATATGGTGATGCACTTATGATGTTATGATGATGCAAATGGATGGTGATGCATATGATATGGTGGTGATATATGATGTTTATGATATGATGTCTATGTTATGGTAATGTAAATGTATGTGTATGATGTGATGGATGTTAATATTGCTTATGTATATGATGCACATGATATGCTCTTTGTGATTATGCAATGGATGTTTTATGAGGTATGTGATATGAGTTAATAATTCATTTGGGATGATTCCTTTTATGCTTATATAATGAATGAATATGGTTTATGAGATAGTTAGAATAACCAATCTATATTATGCAATGATGCAGGTGATATGATAAATGCTTTCTATATGATATGATATGTGTTTATACAGTATGATGACAGTTTGTGGATGCAGGATGAATGCATATATGATGAATTTTGATTAACTGCCATGGTACCATGTTAGCACGGAAAAGGAGATAGAAGAAAGTAAGAGATTCCAATACGACATGAGATGATGATGATGGTGATGATAATGATGATTTTCTCATTAAGGAGTTAGGATTTTCAAAGGGCCAATTACCTTATGTTTGATTACACATGTAGGCATGAACCAAGATGGAATTACACCTAGTGTGATGGACTTTGACCCGACAATCAGATAGGAGTATTCCTATTCAGACTTGGCATACAGAACCTTATTCAAAATTTAGTTTGAATATCTCAAGCATCTCAGACCAAAACATAGAAAGGAAAGCCTTCCCATGTGGTCAACAAGATATTCAAACACCCTCCCTACAACCAAACAAAGCATGCATGACCAAAGTTATATTACAAGAATATCCAACAAGCACAACAGATAAAAAAGATCATGATCATTGCCCCATTTCTTTCTCTCTAAATCCCTTCGTTTGGGACATCATTGAGAGGTCATCGAAATGAGCGCAAAAATATAAAGTAAACAAACAAGCTAATGTTCTTTAATACCGCTAGCCAAGACTAAACTACGATGATACCCGATGTTGATGTCCATTGTAGGAAGGATGCATCCTAGGATAGTATGATATCAGATGATTGATTTAGGACTGATTGGATGATAGGCTATTGACACAAAGAGTTGACCAACTTGTTTACGTACTAACCTAGACTTAAGACATTGACATTTTGAGTTTTCACTTTTTAACCTGTTAGACTTGTTTTTGATTGTTTTACCAAAGCTTGGGGATGACGATTGATTTATTGTGAGTGATGTTTATTGCAGGTGAATGTGAGATGGGGACGGATGGATTTTTTCAAATGTTTTGAGGCTATTTTTGGTATTTTTCAAGATTTTGAAAATGTTTTGATTTTTAAATTTTCAAATGTTTTGGGGTTTCTCTGAGATTTTGACCAAGAGACTAACCTAAAGACCTATCCTAGGGGCCTTAGTGGTTGATCAACTAGATTAGCCTTTCCTACGTTATACACATAGAGACCACATAGTTTGACTGACATGGACTCGATTATTGATGAGATATGAACAAATGGACTACAAGTTTATTATGAAGAACTCTTAAAGGATTGACCTAAGTGTCTCGGGGGATGATCAAAGATCAACCTTTCCTATGTTCAAAGCTCAGAGATGATGCAGTTCAACAAGACGACTGTGTTTCTGACTTTTTGACTGACTTTTGAGCTAATTTTTGGATTTTGATATGTTTTGAATGTTTTTGGATTTTCTAATTTTGGGGACTTCAAGAACATACACAAATCCAATTTGATGAGATCATGCCCCCAGCACGATGCAATAGCCTAATCCGATAAAGGCAATACAAACTAACCTTAAGAATGGTCCGAGTATGATGCAGAGCATCATCACCAACACTCAACTACATCATTTCTTCAAGGGATTTCAATTCCAAATTGAATCAGGAGAAGATCAAATATGAAAACATCAACTTTCATTAAAATCAAACTCATTTCACTATCTTTACAACATTCATCAAGTTCTCAAACTCAAAACCATACAGTGCTTCAAGCAATTCACTCATTTTCTAGGGAAAAAAAACACTTATGCCAAATCCTTTATCAGATTCATTCCATGTCAATATCTAGTTACTATTCCTTTAATACACAAGGCTCTTCATACTTTGATTGAATCAATTCAAAATATTAGTGAATACATCTCAGATCTACCTACCCTACAATTAAGGCACCCAGACACACCATAGAATCACCATTACAAATCTTCAAAACAATATACACTGCCTCTATACCTTATCCAAGCATAAATACAAGTATAGTAACCTTAATAAAACAAGATTCAAACCTTTATAGTCACTTGTTTCCATTGTTCATTAGATTACTATTAACTATGCAAACAAAGCACCATTTCTCAAGTAGGTTTCCATACCCTAAAGTGGGTAAACTCACAAATCAAATGCAACTCCAAGAACCGATAACACAATTAGAGACATCTTTACTATCCACATCATCATAAGGAAAGCTTTCAAGGATTTTTTTGAAAAGAATTGTCAAATCCTTTGACTGTACGCTAGGAAGGGCTACTAGATTAGGCCTTCTTTTCAATGGAAGTCATCTTTATTCCAATACCAAAACAAGAAACAAAAAAAACTCACAAAACATACTATGTCCATTGGACCCCTAGGTGCTCCTGCACCAGAGTAGTACTAGGAGGTATCATGACATGAACACAGGACCAAGCTATGATGTGGATGTCAAACGGATGATGGATTGGGATATGGAATGTGATGAATGATGGAAGCATGATGGATGGATAATGAAGAATGAGTCATGAAGAGCCTAGTGGATGGAAAGTTCTTATTTACACAAGGTGTCTGTTTGCCAGGTTTTCACCAAGGTACTTGCCCAAAGTGCCACCGAAGTGGTTTTCACTATAGGATGATTTTTTTCTCTTTACTGTTTTTTATCCCTTTTTTGCTTTTTTTATTTTTTGGTTGTCACCATCACGCCTATTTTCTAGGTTTTCATCAAGGTAACCTTTTTGTAGGACATTTTCTTTTCTTTTTTTTTTTGGTTCTATATCCTGCAAGATTTAGGCATAAAACTTTTGAATATGGGAGTTGTTCATGGGCTCCTACAGAGGTTCCCCTTTGGGTGTTAATAACTAATATGCCCCTGACTTATAGCTTGTTGTGATGACAAATGGCCCCAACTAGTTGGGATCAAATTTTCCTTTGTCATTTGGATTTGGGATGTTCTTTTGGTTCTCCTTTAGCACAAGTTCTTCGACTTGGAAGGTCCTACTCTATTAGCTCTATTTGGTTTTCCTTTGTTGTTTGGATTTGGGATGTTCTTTTGGTTCTCCTTTTTGCGCTTAACTGGAAATGTAATTAGGCTTGTGTAGAAGCTATTTTATGATTTCATACTCTATGGATCTAATCCATATTGTTGTTTATTGTTGGGAAATGAGCCCTCTTGTGTTTGATCAGTTAGCTCTAGGAAGTGTGCCTGAATGCATGTGCATTCCCATTATATCTTTCATTATACTTTTAACAGGGAATAATCTTGTGGACTAACATCCACCGTGGTTTTTCCCCTAATAGGGTTTCCACACAAAAAAATCTTAGTGTTCTCTATGATTCTAATGTGTTGATATTTTATGGTTTATTGTTTATTCATCATATCTAAGATTGAGTTAAATAAATTTTGAAAAGATTTAAATATTATGTGACAACTGATTCAACCCCCCTCTCAATTGTCTTTCCTTGTTTTTCCAACAATTGGTATCAGAGCAGGTTCCTCTGAAGAAGTTTAAAAGCTTGAGGTGATCTGAGATGGCATCATACAAGAATGACAGTCCTGGATTTGATGGAACAAATTACTCATTGTGGAAAGCTCGGATGGAGTGTCATTTGAAGTGTATTGGTGAACCCTTCTGGAAAATTACAAAGAATCAATATGTTATTCCTCAAAATGGTCCTTCCACTGCTGATGAGATTAAAGAGGCTAAGAAAAATGTCAGGGCTATGGAAGCTTTATTGAGTGCTTTAACAGATTCAGAAATGATAGATGTATTAGGTCTGAAGACAACTCATGAGATATGGATGAAGCTAGAAACTTCATATGAAGGAGATGTACATGTGAAGATGGCTAAGCTATAGATTTTGAAAGGAAAGTATGAAAATCTGAAGATGGCTGAAGATGAAAATATTTCTTCTTTTATGCAAAGAGTAATTAAACTAGTGATGGGTATTAGATGTGCTGGTGGTACCCTGGATGAGGAAGAAATTGTGGCTAAAGTGCTTAGATCATTGCCTCCCTCCTACAAAGAAAAATCCCATGCTATTGAAGAAACTAGATCATTGACAAATGGGACAAGGGATATAGTGATTGGTAAACTTGTTGCCTTTGAGCTGAGTGAATTTGGTGAATCTGCTCCTAAGACTTAAACTGCATTTAAGGCTACTGTATCTAGAAGAAACAAGCAAATATATGATCCGGGAGAGAGTTCTAGAAAGACATTCAAGTATGAGGAAGAAATGAAACAATTTGAAGATAAAGAAAGAGAGGTAGAAGAGTTGGAAGCACTGATTGTGAAGAAAGAAGGTAGAGGACAAGGTAAGTTTAAAGGAAAGTTTCCTATTAAATATTTTTCTTGTAGTAAAATAGGTCATTTTGCATCAAGGTGTCCTAAAAGAGTTCTTAGATCTAAGCCTTACAAATCTAGATTCCAAAAGAAATGCTATTTTTCTGAAGGTGTGACTAATGATGAGTCTGATAAATATAATGGAAATGAAGATGATTGCTATCAAGGAAAATAGTCATGTGGCTACTAAATCTGCTAACATTGAGAAAGCTCTTGCAAACCGAAATGAAGAAAAGGATGAGTGGGTCATTGACATTGGATGCTCACATCATATGACTGGTGATAAAAGAAAATTTGTAAGTCTAGAGAAGTATGACGGTGGGGTTGTAAGATTTGGAGATAACAATGCTTGTGTGATTTGTGGCAGAGGATCCATTTTTCTTGGTGGTAAGCATAACACTGATGATGTTCTTTATGTTAAAGGCTTGAACCACAACTTGTTAAGTGTTGGATAGATAGTGGACAAGGGTTATGATCTTCAGTTCAAAGATGGAACATGCAGGATATATGGAAGTTCTATAAATGTAATTGCCTCAAGTAAACAGACAAAAGGCAATATTTTTCACCTGAATGTTGCCAATGAAAGTTGTTTAATTTCTCAAGTAGATGAAAGCTGGTTATGGAATAGAAGGCTATTTCATGTGAATTTTGATAACATTGTTAAAATAAGTTCCACTCAAGTAGTAAGAGATCTACCTAAGCTAGTGAAGCCTGCTAGCACAATTTGCAAAGAGTCTCATATGGGAAAATAGACTAGAGTTTATTTTTTATGCAAACAACATCATTCAAATGGATTGTTGGAGATGGTACATACTGATCTATGTGGTCCCTCCAGAGTCAGAATTCTCCATGGTAAAATATACTTTATGTTGCTTATTGATGATTATTCTAGAATGATATGGGTTTCTTTCTTAAGAGAAAAAAGTGAAGCATTAGAAAATTTCAAAAGTTTCAAAGCTTTGGCAGAAAATCATAAAGGTCTAAAAATCAAATGCTTAAGGTCAGACAGAGGTGGTGAGTTCACCTCCAAGGAGTTTAATTATTTTTGTGAAGAGCATGGAATCAGAAGACAGTTATCTACTCCCTGAACCCCTCAACAGAATGGTGTTGCTGAGAGAAAGAACAGAACAATTTCAGATTCTACTAGAACAATGATGATTGAAGGAAATGTGCCTCACATCCACTGGAGTGAAGCAGTAAGCACTTTTTTATATACTTTGAACCGAGTAAATGTAAATGGTATTTCTAGTAAGACTCCTTTTGAACTATGGTTTGGTTATAAGCCTATTGTTAAATATTTCAAGATCTTTGGAAGCAAGTGTTATATCAAGAGAGATGACAATATAGGCAAGTTTGATGCAAGTGATGAAGGAATCTTTCTATGTTACTCTACTAGAAGCAAGGCCTACCGGTGCTATAATAGAAGATAAAGAAAAATGGTTGAGAGTGAAAATGTCACAGTTGATGAGGACTCAACTAAATCATCTAGATATTTAGGATATGATTTAGATGAAGACAATACAAACAAAAGAAAGAATGTTCAGACACAAAATCAACTTCAAATTTTTCCTTATGTTTTGGTAAGACAACTTCAATTTGTTCTAGTAAATCAAGATAGTCAGGAAGCAGAGACAAGTGCAAGTGCAGAAGAAAGAATAGAAGAATCAGAAGTTCGAGAGAATCCTAAAACTCTAAGGTATGTAAAGCTAAATCATTCTAATAATAAAATTATAGGAGATAAGAATAAAGGTGTGCAAACTAGAAGAAATATTGTAGAAGAGTATTGCCTGATTTCCAAGATTGAACCTAAAGATGTCAAAGAAGCCTACAATGATGAACATTGGATGGAAGCTATGAAGGAAGAACTAATGCAGATTGAAAATAATGATACATGGATACTTGTTCCTAGACCAAAAGACAAGAATGTGATTGGAACTAAATGGGTCTTTCAAAATAAGCTGAATGAACAAGGTGAAGTGGTTTGGAATAAAGCAAGACTGGTATGTAAAGGGTATTCACAAATGGAAGGTATTGATTTTGAAGAAACCTTTTCCCCTATTGCTAGAATTGAAGCCATAAGGCTATTTCTTGCTTATGCTGCATACAAAAACTATAAAGTCTATCAAATGGATGTGAAGTCAACTTTTCTTAATGGTGAGCTAGAAGAAGAAGTATATATTGAACAGCCTGATGCATTTCAACTAATTGACAAAGAAGACATGGTTTTTTTATTGAAGAAAGCTTTGTATGGACTCAACCAAGCTCCCAAAGCCTGGTATGCTAGATTAGACAAATACTTACCGAATATTGGATTCAATAAAGGTACTACTGACAGCAACTTATATTTCAAATTGGATCATGATAAAGAATTAATTATTGAGATCTTTGTTGATGACATTATTTTTAGAGGAGTTGATAATCTATGTATGAGGTTTCCTGATGAAATGAAGAGTTAATTTGAGATTATTATGATTGGAGAGATGAAGTTCTTTCTGGGATTGCAAGTCACTCAGTTAGACAAGGGGATTTTCATATCTTAGTCAAAATATGTGAGAGAACTACTGAAGAAGTTTGGCATGGATGACTCAAAACCTATTGGTACTCATATGGTAAGTAGATGTAAGTTGACAGAGAATGATGATTCTCCTAAGGAAAATCAAACAAGATATAGGTCGATGATTGGTGGATTGCTTTATTTAACTCAGACCGTACATTATGAATGTTGTATGTATGGTTGCTAGATTTTAGTTTGATCAAAAAGAGTCTCATGTGACTGTTGTTAAGAGAATATTTAGGTATATGAAAGAAACAGTTGATTTTGGGCTTTGGTATCCTAAGGATGATGATCTTACTTTAAATGCATATACTGATGTGGATTGGGTGGGAGATGTAGATGACATAAAGAGCAATAGTGGTGGTTCTTTCTTCCTAGGGAAGAAGTTGGTGTCTTGGATGAGCAAAAAGTAGAATTACATTTCTCTATCTATTGTTGAGGCAGAGTATATTGCTGCTACAAACAACTATACTAAGGTGATGTGGATGAAACAGATGCTGAAAGATATCAGAGTAGTATATGATGAGCCTATTTCCATATACTGTGAAAAATCAAGTGCAATAAACATATCAAAGAATCTAGTGCTACACTCTAAGACCAAGCATATATCAATCAAGTTTCACTTCTTAAGAGAAAAAGTGAGTGAGAAAGAAGTTAGACTGGAGTATATACCTACCAAAGAACAGATTGCAGACATTTTCACCAGGTTGTTGCAAAAGGATATTTTTGAGTATCTCAAAGGTATTCTAGGGGTGATTACCCCTAATAATTTGAACTAGAGATGCATTTTTCTTGCATCAATCTATGCACTTCATAAATATTTCCTGATCTGGATTGATGTTTTTGTGGCTAATACTTAGTGGGAGTAGTTAGATGTGCAGATATGTGGTTCAGAGCTTGTATGTGGAAATCTAATGTTTATCTTTTCCATTGATTTCAAAAGGGGAGAAGATTCATGTGAAAAACTATTGCTTATCTGGAGTAAATATTCTTGTGGGGAGAAGATCTTGCAAAAGAATTCAAGGGAGAAGAGTCAGAATCTAAGGAGTAAGTGTTGATTGAGAGTTGGGTTGATGGTGTTTTTCACATCATGTGTTGCCATCAATGCTAAAGGGGGAGATTGTTGGATGTTGTGGTTGTGTTGTTGATATGTGGTTGTCATTGATGTCAACACTATTAGCACTTCATGTATTGAAGGTTGTATATGTTGAGGATATTGAGAAAATTGCAAAAGAAAGTATTGTAGGTTCCCAGTGGAACTGTAAAGGTCATCAAGGTGTCTTGTTTTGTATGTTGAAGATAAATTGTTGTGGAATAAAAGGTTTATTGTTGAGTGTATCTAGTCCATCCACTAGAAGTTTCAGAGGTCCGCATGAATATTTGTTCAAATTATGAAGATTTGTGTTCTGACAGTGTTTATGTGGTCGTTGTCAATGTTCTTGATTAAAGTTGGTATAATTCTGGTAATTCTAGTTGTTGTGGATGTTTCTCTATTGTTTCTTGGTGTTTATAGATGTTTCTAGATCATGCTCTATCTTTTTTGTACATCCACGTTAATCGGTGTGCTCATGGTCAAATATTTTTCTCGGTATGTTTGGGTTTTCATGTTCTTGGCTGACATGATGGGTGTAACGTGTTATGGATCCTTGGAGATTAAAATTTGAATGTTTGGTGTGCTCAAGTATATTGTTTTGGGTCTTATCATGATATTAGCCAATGGTGCTTGCTCCACATTGAAAATTTATTTGTAAATTTGGGCTAACATTGAAAATATGTTTCATATTTCTAGCCGACTAGGTTGTTGATGTAATTCCTTGTTGCAGATATATAAGAGTGATTGTTTGAGAAAATTTAGTGTGTGCAGAAGAGAGAATGTATTCCAAAGAAAGTGCAGATGTGCAATTAGTGTCCAAATCATTTGATTGCAGAGTAGAGTGAGAAGAATTTTGAGCAAAGTGTGAAGAAGGTTTTTTGCGCTTAACTAGAACTATAATCAGGATTATGTAGAAGCTATTTTCTCAGTTCATACTCTATGGATCTAATCCATATTTCTATGTATTTTTGGGTAGTGAGCACTCTTGTATTTGAGTAGTGAGCTCTAGGTAGTGTTTCTGAATGCATGTGCATTCCCATTATATCTTTCATTATACTTTTAATAGGGTATAATCTTGTGGACTCACATCCACTGTGGTTTTTCCTCTAACAAGGTTTCCACAAAAAAAAATCTTGGTGTTCTCTATGATTCTGATGTGTTGAATGTTTATGGTTTTTTTTTTATTCATCAGATCTGAGATTGAGTTAAGTAAATTTTGAAAAGGTTTAAATATTCTATGACAACTGATTCACCCCCCTCTCATTTGTCTATCCTTGTTTTTCCAACATGGGTATGGCTTCCACCCACTTTGTGAAGTACTCAGTGGAAGTAATGATAAATTTGTGGCCAATGGATGAGGTGGGGGTAATTTTTTCCAATGAGATCGAGACCCCACTGCGAAAGGACCAAGGTGTGACAATAGGATGGAGCTCTTAAGCTAGAGCATGGATGAGGTCCCCATGTTGTTGACATTGTAGACACCTTCTGACATAGTCATGTGCTTCTCTTTCCATAGTAGGCCAATAATACCCCATCCTCAACAATTTCTTGGCCAAGGTCATACTACTTGAGTGTGCACCACATATGTCGGTATGCACCTTGGTTAAGGGGGTCAATGCCTCCTCAGTGTTTAGATGCCATAATAGGGTTCCTTCTATGCTCCTACGGTAAAGGGTTTCTCCTAGGATGACAAACTGGGATGCTTTCTTGACAAAGGTTTTCTTAAGGTTTGAGATTATGTCAGCTAGGAGGACTCCTATTCTTAAATAAGTGTATAAGTCATGGTACCATGGATCACCGAGACCAATGATTTCACACATAAATTCTGACTCTGGTACCTCAAATGCAGGCACGAGAAGCTACTCTACCAAGAATTCATGCTTTGGGACATTGTGAGGGATATTCAAAAGGGATCCTATTGTTGCCATGGCATCTATCACTTTTTTGTTTGCTCTGGGTATCTGCTCGAATGTGATCTCAATGAAGGACTCCTTGAGACTTTCTATTAAATTTTTGTATGTATTCAACTTATCATCCTTTGTTTGGTACTCATGATTTGCTTGGTTTATTATCAGTTGTGAGTCTCCATAAACCCTGAGGGTCATGATATGCCATTGCACTGCTATTTTGAGTACTATGGTTAGAGCCTCATATTCTATGATATTGTTTGTGTAGGGAAATGCCAACTTGTAGGATATTGGTATGCAGTCTCCCTGTGGAGTGATGAAAAAGACCCCAAATCTTGATCCATGTTGTTTGTAGGAGCCATTTCCAATGGTCTGCTATATTCAAGTTGAAGATGGATTCATCAGGGAACTCTAAAATAAGTGGATTCTCTGAGTACATTGGTGCTTCTGTCATTTGGTTTGAAATAGCTTGTCCTTTGATGGCCTTACATTCCACACACTCAATTTCATATTCTAATAGGATCATGACCCACTTGGCCATCCTTCATGTGATTACTTCCTTGGAAAGTAGGTACTTGAGTGGGTCAATTTTGGCAATGAGTTTGATTTTGTGTGTTAACATGTAGTGTATTAACATCTGTGAGGCAAACACCACTACTAGACAAGATTTTTCAATGAATGAATAATTTAATTCATGCCCTACCATAGTTCGGCTGATGTAGTAGATGGCCCTCTCTATTTTTTTTTCATCGTGCTAAGCTAGGAGAGTACCGAGAGCTACTGTTGTTGTTGATATGTAAAGGATTAGAGGTTTTGTTTGGATTGTGGCATAAGCATTGGAGGTGTGAGAAAATACTCCTTTTTTTTAAAGGCCTGCTCACACTTGTCCTCCCATTTGTACGCTACCCCCATGTGGAGTAGGTGAGAATATGGGATTGACTTGTCTACTAATTGGGCTATGAACTAACACATTGAATGGAGCCTACCTTGTAAGCCTCTCAACTGTTTCAATGTCTTAGGTGCCTCCATCTCGAGGATTGCCTTTACTTTAGCTAGATCTTTTTTAATTCCTCTCATGGACACGATGTATCCCAATAGCATTCTTGATTTTACCTTCAAGATGCACTTCTTTGGATTAAGGTGGACCTTGTATTCTTCAAGTCTATCAAAGATGGCACTCAATGTTGCCATGTGGTCCCTTCTCTTTCTATATTTTTCTAATATATCGTCAACATAATCCTCCATAGTCTTATGGATCATATCATGAAATATTAAGGTCATGGCCCTTTGATATGTTGCTCCATCATTCTTTAGGCCAAACGACATCATGTTCTAGCAATATGTCCCCCATGGACAAGTAAAAGTTGTTTTGTGTTGATCTTCTTTGGCTATCATGATTTGGTTATACCCAAAGAATCCATCCATCAGTGAAAGCATCTCATGTCTCATAGTCATATCTACAATAATATCAATGTTGGGAAGTGGGAAGTAGTCATTGGGACATGCCTTGTTTAGGTCTCTAAAATATATGCATATATGGATGCCCCCATAGGGCTTTGAAACAGGAACCGGATTTGATACCCACTCTGGATAGTCGATTGGTCATATGAACCCTACATCAAGTAGCTTCTTCAATTCCATTTTGACTAGCAAGGCTATCTGGGGATGCATTTTTCTAAGTTTCTATTTGACGGGCTTTTTCTCAGGGTAAACTGCTAGATGGTGGACCACAATCTCTAGATCAATCCCGAGCATGTCGGCATAGCTCCATGCAAATTTTACCTTTCTCTCCCTTAAGAAAGAAGCTAGGAGCTCCTATTCTTCTAACATGAATGATTCAACATAAAATGTGATATGCATATTTTCCTTTGTTCCCAAGTTGATTGGGTTGCACTTCTCGACTAGAACTGTTGACTTTTCCTAATGTAGAGCACTAAGAGGAAGATTGAATCCTTCATCCTCGAGTGCCTCAGACCATTAGATATGTCCTTTCTTTTTACCTTTTTCTAGTTAGAGAGTGCCACGGTGTGGTTTTCTCTCAAAGACCTTGAGATTATTCTCAAGTTTTTGCTTTTTCGACTAAAGGATTCAATCGTCTCCCCATAGTAAGCTTGTGTGTCCAAAATTATATCAAACCCAACCTTGTGATCTTTGTATGGTGCCATGCTCCGCAGTCCCATGAATTATGAGACAACTTCATCATTTTTTAAAGTGTCTAGAATTGGCAGTCCTCGTTGGTTGTAATCGATGAGCTGAGGGTAGACTAGGTTGATCTCATGGGCCTGATTGGTTGACTCAAATGACACGGTACTAATCATGAGGAGAGAGGAATTCTCAAAAAGCATAGGTAATTCAGTTATGGCATCTTCCTCATCACTACTACTGCAGACATCAATTATGTCAAATGTGAAATTGTCTAAATGCAGGCTAGTGGATATGGGAAATTGAAGGGAAGTTGTCATTTGCTGAGGAGTTTTGACCCTCTTAATTGGGGGATTTCGGCCACGTATGGTTATACTCAGAGAGGTACATTCAAGGCCAAGATTTCTCATTTGTGTCTCAAGAATGATGGGTACTAGAAGCCCATTGTCATTTTGTCTAAGCTTTCTATTTCTCTCATAACCCATGGAGAGCATCATTTGTAATCCTTTACTACTATCATCCATAGGTAGATTGGTTGTCGGTCTATTGTTTTGGTACAGGAGGTGGGATGGGTTTTCTTCTATTACTTTCCAGCCGAGGTCTCCCCAACTTCTGAAGCTAGAGGAACCTGTTGTGAAGGTTTGGGATGAAGAAGCATCATTTCATTATGGTCGTCCTCGTGACCTGAGAGATTGTGGTAACTCTCCTACCACAAAAGAATTTTTTGGAATTATATAGTGTGCACACCCATTTCCCTAGATAATGACCTTAATATTAGAGATGGTGGGGATAGCATGTGTCTCTATTGCAAAAGTGTAGGTGAGAGTAGCTGGATCAATGTATGGAGTTGAGGGGCCCTCATCGTTCTTTGGCACTTGGGGGATTTTGTAATATTTTGCTTCTAGGCTCTTGTAGTAAGAAAAGGGTTCAGGATCCCAATGGATAGTGACCTCTTGGCCTTGGTATGTCAACTTGACACATTGGTGGAATTTTGATGCCACTACTTGCATCCCATGGATCCATGGACACCACAGGAGAATGTTGTAAGGCAAATTGAGATCAAGGACCTAACAGGTGGTTTCCATAATTCCTAGCCCTACTTGAATAGGGAGTTGGATAGTGCCCTAAGACACTCTTTCTTGATCATCATAAGCCCTGATTATGATGCCTTTTCCTTTTCCAATGGAATCCTCTAAGATTCCCAAATTCTTTATGAGCTTGAGGGAACAGATGTTTGAGCCTGCAACTTCATCTACCAAGACTCTCTTGACTTTGTTTTTATGCACTAGGACCTCCAAATGGAGTGCATGATTATGAGATGGTTGGGTGGGAAAGTCTTGATCAGAAAATGTAACATGATTTTGGGTAATGATGTTTCCGACCATATCTTGGAATTGTTTAGCATCAGGATTCGTGGAGACGATGGATGAAGCCAATGCTTCTTCCAAGATTTTCCTATGTGTGGGGGATGTCTTCAACAAATCCATGATGGAGATCTGAGCAGGAGTTATTTTTAGCTGGTTGAGGACATTGTAACCATGAGGGGTGGATTTTGGATTGGAGGTGGATGCCCTAGGTGGTTGGGATGGTCCAACGATGGTGACTTTTCCACTGCGTGTGGTGACTCTACAATCGGCATTGGCTCCCTTAATGCTAATGATGGTGACATATTCCTCGAGTTTTGTGACAACATGTTCATACACATGGTTCACATTCTTATATTTTCCTTTGCCCTTATCATTGTTCCCTTTGTTATGGTTAGGCATTGGATTTGTGTATATCTTCAAGTCCTGATTTCTAGTCGCTTACTCAACATTTATAATCCTATCATCAATGAGGTCCTGGATTAGATTTTTCAACCTCATGCAACTATTAGTGGTGCTCCCCTTGATTTTGTGAAAATCACAAAGGTGGTTCTCATTGTACCAAGGTCGTTTTACTTGGGGTTCCTAATAGTTTTCATAAGCGGGTATCGTGATGAGATTTTTGTTAACCAATTTCTTCATAACTACCTCGATTGGTTCCCCGAGGGTGGTGTACTTGTGCTTGGGGAGATTTTTGTTTCATGAGAGTGGTCCCCCTTGATTATTTAGGTTATTGATCTGATTGTTGACTGGTTTTTTTTGTGATACTACGTTGGTTTACATGTTATTTCGATTGTTATTTTATAGTTGCTACTATGTTTGGGTTTTTTGCTTCAAAGCACTGATTAGAACCTTGGCATCCACCACACCATCGTTTGTGACATTTTTGTTTCTTTCCCATGTGCAAGGTTTCTCATTATAGCTAGTGGATGGGTGATTGTTTTGTTTTTTTGGATATGTAGGTGTTCCCCTTTGTGAGACAAGGGCTCATTCAATATTAAATGATTTAGAGATTAATTGGTCATATGTGGTGATCCCTTGACCTTAAGATGCAATGCCAAAGTTCCCTCCAAATTGGAGATGATGGCATAAACTTGTTGTTCTTCTAGCATGACCCATTTACTCCTATTGGCCTTGGATTGCCATTGTTGTAGGAAAGAAGCAAATGATTCGTTCTTACCTTGTTTAAGAGTTGATAGTTCCTCTAGACTGACATCCATACCTATATTGAATGCGTATTTTTTTATGAATGTGTCTACTATCTCTTGGAAATTTTTGATGCTAGGAGGAAGGCGAGAGAACCACTCCATGGTGCCACCATCCAAACTTCTAGAAATAGTCACATTAGATATGTATCATCATATGTGACTTCCATGCAATGAACTTGGAATTCCTTGATGTGATCTTCAAGGTTTCTCGTCCCTTGATATTTATCAAATTTTGGGATATCTAATCCCTTTGGGAATGGTTTCATTACAAGACTCATGTCAAATGGATAGGGACACAAGTTGTTGTTTGTCTTTGTGGTTTTCCCTGATTGAAGATCAAGCACTTGTTGTGAGAGCAACTTGATTTGTGTTGTTACATCATTTTGCATATCAGGGGGTGGGATGAAGGTGTTCTGTGGTGGTTCACTTCTTGGAGGGGTGGGTGAACTGGTTGTTGTGTTGGTGGATGGTGTCTACATGTTTTGTTATGCCAGGTATTCAACAACGCTTGTTGTTGTTCTTGTTGTTGTTGCACTAATAGTGCCTGTTGTTGAGCTTGTTGTTGTTGCTACACCAACAATGCTTGTTGTTGGGCTGCTAGTTGGGTTTCTTCTTACTGCTATTGGTATTGCTTCAGCGCTTTCCAATATGCTTGTTGTTGGGCTGCTTATTGTTTTTCAAGGTATTTTTCTTGTGCTTGTGCTTGTTGAGCTTGGTATTGGGATCGAGCTTGCGCTTGTGCTTGAGCTTGGGCTTATGCTTGTTGGGAAGCTTGTGCAATCCGTGTAGCTTGTGAAGCTTGTGCAGCCTACACGGCTTGAGCTACTTGAGTGGCTTGCTATGCTTGTTGGGCTTGGTGTGCGGCTTAAGCTGCTTGGGAAGCTTGCACTGCTTGAGTAGATTGTGCTACTTGTTGTCCTTGTTGTGTAGCTAATTGTATTTGCGCTTGTTGAGTGGCTAGTTGTGTGGCTTGTCATTTTTGGATTTTTTGAAGTACCTTTTGATAGGCAACTTGTTGAGCAGCTTGTAACGCAATGCTATATTGGCTTGACATATTTTTTTTGAGTGGTGGAGGTGGTGGTTGTGGTGGCAGATCTGGTATGGTGTTTGTTGTCATGATGAGAGGTACCATTGTATTGATGATTGGGATTTGTGTAGTGGATGGTGTGATTGATATGCTTGGTCCTTGAGAGACCATGTTTTGAGGTATTTGGGGAATGGTTAATGATGTGGTGGTTTCTTGTGTTACTGGGATGGTTTCCATCTGTTGTTATGATATCGATGGCAAGATGGGAGGATTTGGTATGATGCTTTGATTGATGTTTGTGGGATTGTTTTGAATGAGTGGCAGCAATGGAGGTAACCCCAAACTGAGATTTGATGTTGATGTTGGCAACAAGGGTGAAAGTGGTGGAAAAGTGAGTGGCAAACTTCCTTGGGGAAATGATGAAGATGAAGGGTCAAATATTCCCTTTGGTCCAAATAAGTCTCTTTCTCCTTGTGAGGTCATAGGGAGTGAGGTTTGAGGTGTTGCATGAAATGATGATGATGGGTCATTAGGATCATGAAAGGTGAGGGGGACATATGGGTGTGATGGATTTTGGGGTATGGATTTCCCTAAGATAGTGCTTGCATCCAAATCTTGGTTACTCACAAGGGGGTTTGTTTGTAGTGCATTGAGAAATGTGCTCCCTTTATTAACAATAGGTTGAGTTGGAGCAATGGATGATGTAATTTTGGGGATGGATTGGGTGATGTTTTGGAATGGAGGTGTGGATGAGATTGGAGACATGACCCCAAATTTTTTTTCCAAAATAGTGCTCACATTGTAATTGGAAGGGAGTTTATCCTCTTGTTTTGCTAATTCAAGCATGTATTATGAAGGATGGATCTTCATCATGATGTTGACAATTCTATGATTCTCAAGATTTTGGACCATTTCAGTAATCTCGTCTTGTGTCATCTCGAAGGCATTATTGGTGATATCCTCTACTTGACCTTCCTCTTGTGGATTTTGTGATCATGAAGGAAGATTAGTTAGGGGATTTCTTGATACAATGGGATTCATCTCAAAATTGGTTTGGCTTAGGTCACTTGAAGTTGATGTTTCTTTGTTGGTCTCCATGTTCTTCTTGTGTTGTGATCTTGTTTGAACCATAAAATGAAGCTCAAAAGAGAAGATCTAGGATGATTAAGGATCAAAGTGTGATGGTGAAATGTGTGAAAGGTGAATGATATCGATGATTAAACTCTTTAGAAGATCTTGAGGGGGATGCTAGACTTTTGGGACTTTTTGGATTCTTGGATTTTTATATTGACCTTGATTTGGTTTTTGGATTGTTTTGATTTTTTGGATAATGAATAAATAGATCCCAAGATGTTGGATGTTATCTATGGGATAGAATTTCTCATAAGATGATAATTTGACTAAGTGTAGGGAGAATAATACATCTACCCACACCTAACCAAACAAGATGATTTGATGGTAATTCAACTAAGCATATGGAGAAGGATACATCTACACATACCTAGCTAAACAAGATGATTTTTTGATGTTTTGATTCAAGGACTTTGATTCAAGGATTTTTATTCAAGGTCTTTGATTCAAGGATTTTGATTCATGGATTTTTCCAAAAATTCTAGCATGAAGGATGATTTCAAGATTTTCAAGAGTTGTTTGGTAAGATGATCTTGGTTTGATGTTTGAAATATGGATGAAGTTTTACTTTAATCCTACGTGTTCCTAAAAAGACTCTTGTTTACAAGACCTTAGTTTTGAAGAACATTATTTACTCTAAACAAGGTGCTCAAATTCCCAAAAAATATTTGGATTTTGACAATAATAAAACGAGTAAAAATTGGGATTGTTTCTTGAAGCTCTTTTGTAAAAGTTGAAAAGCAACCTTTGTCTAAATTTGTAGAGCGTTGAGAGACACTTTTGATGATCTTTTGGACTAAGAGATTTTGACCTTTTTTTCTAGATTTTACCTTGCATGAAATCATTTGAGACACATGTGTGGGGTTCAATTGTTCTTAGCTTTGCTTAGTGAGTTCTTTTTACCACAAACAATTCTTTGATTAGGTCTTTGAGATAGATGTCTAATGTCTTAACTTCTTCTTATCCCACAAAGTATATTATCTGGAACTTCAAATAAATCAAGGAAAAAGTTACCTATTGTTGACTTTAGTAAGAAATTAAGATATAAATCCAAATGTTTAGAAACCTCTAGAGATAGAATCCCTAGGGAAAGCAATAACACTTGAATTTTGTTCAAAGATATTTCCTAAAGGGTCTGAAATTTGATGACAATGTTGAATGTTTGTTTTCCCAATGTTTATGATCAAGCAAAGTGTTTTTTTTCCAAGAACATGGACAACCCTATGGCTATGAAAGACTATATTTGTTGAATCCTCACTTGGACAAGTCTAGCTACACCTACTTCTAGTGAATGGTTAGATGCTTGACGACACAGGATCCCCCTTACAGTGCACTCGCTTCTTGGTTCAGCCAAGCAGCAATACCCATGAATCTCCCATGGCATACTTTCCATTTCTACTAAAAGTCGTAAAAGTGTGGGGCGGCTTCAGAATGATTTTTCTTGCACCAACAAATAGATCAAGGATTTTGATGAGGGAATTCTATTCATGGGTGACCATCCATGCTGCGAGAGACCATTATTGCCCTTCTCATCAGAATAATCCTTGTGATACTTTCCTTTCAACAAGTACCCACACTTATATACCAGTTGGAAGTCACTTGGTTTTAGTGTGTTGTTGGTTGGGTCATTCCATTGGGTGATTACTTTTCCCCACAAGGCAGGCCCTCTAAGATAATAAAAAGTGAGCAAACATATATGTAGTTCGATTGATCCTTGTTGAGAAACAAAGAGAGAACATACACAATATGTTTCACTCACACCCGCAAGACATGTTCAATTTTTAATCCCAAATGAAATGTGGAGGAAATCACTTTACCCAACTTAAGATCACCAGAAAAAAATTTTGATTCTCAAGATCGCTGTGAGGTGCGAGAGAAGCGCATATGTCTTTTTGATGGTATTATTTTGGGTAAATGATTACAAGACAAGGAAGCACATGTACATTTTGTCCTTTCAAAGCAAGAGTGACTCATTTTTAAGCACAAAAGGAAGTCTGAAATTTTGATTGTTCAATTGTTAACCTTTAAACAAAATCTAGTGGATTTTCCAAAAGTTCTTTTTAAACCCTTTGTAGCAAAAATTGAAATATTTTTTAGTGTTCTTTTTAGAGTCCAAAAGAAATTTAGTGTATCCTAAGAGCATGAAAGATAGAAAATCCTTAAGAGAGATTTTGAGTTCTCCAAAAGTGTTAAGAAAACACTAAAGTGTTCAAAAACACTTGATGTAATGAGATGATGATGTCATTATGAAACCTCAACTTGGTTTCCCTTCTTCACCTTTGATTAATCTAGCTTGCAAAAAACTAGTTAGCAACCAAAATGAAAAAGTACATGTTAAAACTGAGCCATATTTGAACTTTTTACTTCACTCCAGTAGCACAACCCACATATGCAGCACTGTTTGAAGAACTCAGTGGCATTGTATAGAACTACTAGGTCTGCAAGTGGTGCTCTGCGGTAGACAAAAGAGCATGATAGCGATGCAGTTTTGCTTAGCGACATAGTTTGCAATTTTGAATTTCTGGGTGGGAAGGTTGTAGCGGAAAATTTTGGAGTTTGTAGTGTCGATGTATGGTGTTGATGGACTGATAGCGACACAATGCCCTAAAGACACTGAAAAATAGAGAAAAACATAGAATTTTGTTAAAAAACATTATTAGAACTTGAGATTTTCCCTCCTAGCACCAAATGTAGAACCCCAATCCTAGACCTACACAAACACATCAAACAAACATATCATTAGATCAAATGCAAGTGAGAATCAAGATTCCCCATGAAATCCATTTAAATTGCAAAGAAAAAGAAATGAGATGAAGAACATAAGAAAACATAAACAAAAGTTATCAAATCTTATTCAATGCAAAGCAAACTCTTGATCCCATGGGGGGAATTGGTGCCAATTTAATGTGGAAATTGGCCCTTTCCCAACTCCTATGATGCAATGTTGATGAGTGATCCACTTTGTTGAAGATTCAATTGAGCTCCATGATGAAAAATTTGCATAACCTAGCTAAGACCTTAATAAAATTCATGAAAATAGATATGCTTGAGGATGAAATTGAGTATAGTAAGTTTACTAAAATTTTGGATGATCAAAATGAGGAGAGAAGCCTCTTATTTATAGAAAGACAAGATGGAGGAATGAACAAAATGGAGCAATGTGGGATCATTCAACATCCAATGGGAAAGTGCCACTTGTCAAGATGTGAATGGAGGAAGCTTGAGCACATTTGATGAATGTGCACAATAAATGAAATTAGGTGGAATTTAAAAATCATGAAATGACATGTAAGAGGGGAAAAGAATGAATTAAATTCCACTTGGCTCAATGCACAAGGACATGTAAGAGAGAATGAATGTCTTGTTGGAAGAACAAATCCACTTGGAGCAATTTTCAAACTTGGAGGAATATTCTCCTAAAGATGCCAAGTCGAAATAGGGATTTAATAAATCCATTAAATGTATTTTCATGTGCGAGAGGAAAAATCTAGAGAAATTGGATGATTAGGATTAAATTAACCAGGTTTAATTAATTTAATGAGGGATTTAGATTATGTGATTATTTGATTTAGATTTTCAGGTTGATTTAAATCAAATCTAAGAGGAAAATGATTTAGATTTAATTAAATAAGGATTTGATTTATTTAATTAAAGAGGGATGATGATGTTAGATTAAATCAAATAAGGTTTAATTTATTTAATGTAATGAGATGACTTTAGAGATTTAATCAAATTAAATGAATTATTTAATTAAATAGATACCAAAGGGTTAATTAAATAACTTTGATTTATTTAATTAACAAGACAGAATGACTTAATTAGATAATTGAGGATTTATTTAATTAAGGGATGAAAAGTGATGATTTAGCTAAGAAGATGATTTAGGATGAAATGGTGTTAGTAATCAAGATCAAGTGTGTCAGTACATTTTTCATGTCTACAGAAGGAATTTGAGATGTGTTCCAGTGTATGATGAAGCGTGTTATGTGGTCTGTATGTTATCTTATTATTGCGGAAACATGTACTTCAAAGTTCATTTGTGTTTTCATTAGGATTGGTCGATCTAATTTCTTCATGTCATGCGAAGGATAAGTATCAATTAAGGAAGTGTGCGATTGATCTAAGATGTCTTGGGTCTTGGTTAAGTGTTGGTTTGTTCTTCTCTCATTCTCTTCCACTGTGGGAATGTTGAGTTGCTAACCTAATTTTAATTTGTAATATGAAGTGTATGTAACCGACCTTGGAGAAAGTTTCTAAGGTTGAAGATAGTATAAATACAAGTTGAGATTTAAAGGATTGAATTTCAATGGAGGAAAAAGTGTGAGAAGCAAGAGTGTGTGAAAGTGAATTAAGGTAGCAATACTTTAATGTGTTAGACTCCTGAAAGTAGTGAGTTGATGGTGTCTGCAATCTTCTGATCAAGGCTGCGGATGTGTGTAATTTGCTATGGTGGATTTTTTGTTATCTTTTGTATATGTAGGTAGTGAGCCTCCCTGTTGGACAGTGAGTCCTATATGTAGGCAGTGAGCCTCCTTCTTGGGTAGTGAGCCTATTTGTAATTGGTTTTGCTATTACTTTATATTGTGAGTTAATCCTCACCATGGTTTTTCCCTTATTGGTTTTTCCACATAAATCTCGTGTTTCTTGTGTTGATATTGATTTTTGTTATTTGCACTTAATATTCATACTTAATAATAGATTAAAATGGATGTGGAGTTAATGATTGTTTGTGATTTGTGATTGGATTGGTGACAATTGATTCACCCCCCTCTAAGTTGTCTTGTGTCTTTCAACAATTGGTATCAAAGCTTTGCTTCCTTGGAGAAGAGCTTAACCACTTGATGTAGATTTTATGGCACACAAATTGTCAATCCCTTTGTTTGATGGATTTGACTGCAGTGACTCGAAAGCTCGAATGAGAGGTTACTTGATCTCTCTTGGGTACAAGACTTGGAAAGTTGTTGAGACAAAATATGTTGCATCGGCAAGTGGTCCTTCTTCTGTAGATGAGATTTTTGCCTATGAGGAAAATGAAAAAGCAAGGTATTCAATCTATAGTGCTTTATCTAAGACTGAGTGGACAAAAGTTATTTCTTTGGGCATTGCTTTTGAAGTTTGGAAAAATTTGGAAGATATCTATGAAGGAAATGATAGAGTCAAATTGTCAAAGAAGCTAATAGCTAAGCACGGATATGAGAACTTGAAAATGGAAGAAGGTGAAGATATTGCATGCTATTTTTAGAGGGTTGATGTTGCAATAAATGAATTCAAAAATCAAGGTGGTACTCTGACAGATGAAGATGTAATGGAAAATATTTTGATGACCCTACTAGAGAGTTATAGTGATAAAGTTTTAGTTATTGAGGAAGTTTATGATCCTAAGAAGTTCACTAAAGGACAACTATTTGGAACCTTGACCATATTTGAAATGAGTAAATTTGGAAAAGAAAAGGAGAAAATAAAAACATCCTTCAAAGCCACTAAGATAGAAGATGATTCAGATAGTGAAGGTTTAGAGGAGTTGGAAGCAAACTTTACAAGGAAATTGAAGAAAGGTACTGGTAAGTACAAAGGTATGTTACCTTTTAAATTTTCAATTGTGGAAATATTGGTCATTATGCTTCAAGATGTCCAAATAGAGCTATAAACAAGAAGAGCAGAGACAATAAAGACAAAAATGATAAGAAGTTCAAGATATTGTACTATGTTAGAGAACATGCAAGAATTTTTGATGATGAATTTGATTTAGAGGATGATAATGATGAATGCTTGTTTCTAGCCTTAGAGAATAAATCGGTATCTACTAACCATGAAAGATGTGCAAGGTAAAGTGGTCTAGAGAAAAAGAAGGAAGAGATGGAAGGTACTTTGGTTATTTCCTTTCATGCTAAACAAGATGAAGAATATTGGGTGATTGACAGTGGCTACTCAAATCACATGATTGAAGACAAAATTAATTTTACTAAACTTGAAAAGTATGATGGTGGATTAGTCATGTTTGGAGATGATTCTAGTGCAAAGATTGTTGGAAAAGGAACAACTAGTTTTGATGGAAAACATAATATTGATGATGTCTATTATGTTAAGGGCTTAAGGTATTGTATACCTTGGAATTTATCCTACTTTAATGCACAAAATAACTAAGAAATGCAAGTGATAAAAGACTAAGGACACTTCAAGATTAGCCAAAAGAGAGATAAAACAAGAAGGAAAATGGATAAAACAAGATACAAACGATTTCACCTTCCTTGCTGTTGATGTCTCCTTGATTGGCCTTTGCTTGGGATGATTTTGTGTGCTCCTTAGATGGTTTGTGATGTAGCTAGATGAAAGATTGAATGTGCAAAATGATCAAAAGGATGGCTAGATGATAGTGAATGATTGAGAATACAAATTGGCAGCATGTAGTTATCCAATGACTAAGTGTTTAAAATGCCCTTGGGGAGGGTGTATTTATAGGAGAATTTGAATTCTCTAGAGAATTCAACGGTCAAGATTGATCCAACAAGGCCAAGATGAAGGGCTATGGTGGGTTGAGAACCCTTAAGCCCTCACATCTTGACATGTGGAGGGTGAAGTGGACAAGGGGATATGAGGTGTGAGTGAGGTGTCAAGAAGGTACATGAGGTGGAGGAAGGACATGCACCTTGGGGAGTGAGGAGATTTCCTCAAAAAGGGATTCCTTGTCCCCAAGTGGGAGTGAAAGGGACATTTGAGGAATTTTGGAATTCCTCAAAAATCTACATGGGAAAATGAAAGGTGGTTGGGGATATAAATGTGAATTAAAAATTCACATTACTAGGATGATCTATAAAAGGTGGGACTTGGTCACATGTGGAGATTGTGACAAGTCCAAGGTTCTAGAAGCCTTGGAAAGACAAAATGTGAATTAAAAATTCACATAAGGAGGAGAGAGACATGGGATAAATAAATGAGAATTAAAAATTCTCATGGGAAGGAGAGTCAATGTCCAAAAAGGAAAAATGGAAGAATTGACCAAAAAGTGGTGCTAAAAATGGCTAATGACCTTGGTTAAGGTTGTGCAAATATTGGGTTATAGTAATTAATGGAATATTAGAGGCAAGTGGCAAATGTAGGAGGATGTGACATTAATCTTTGATTAAGAGGATGCACATCATAATCATGAATTAATTAAATTAATTCAGATTAGGGCAAGGTTATGGAGGATGTGACAAGGAGAGAAAGTGAGGAATTTTAAATTGATTTTAAATCAAAAGGGGGAAAATGACTAAATTAAATAAATTAGCGTATTTATTTAATTTAGAGAGGAATAAGGTGAAAGAAAAAGTATTAATTATTAAATTAAATACTTTACCGATATGAGACAAAAGGTGTAATATTAATTTAATAAATTAATATTAACACAATAGACGGAAAGGCAGTAAATTTATCCATATGGAAGTGATTAAATTTAGATGTCTACAGGTATAATCTTTTGAGTGTTGGACAAATGTCTAGGAAAGGATTCAAGCTTGTGTTTTAGGATAACACCTATGAGATTAGAAAAGGGTTTGGAACTATGGTTGTTATAGGAAGAACATAAGGAAACATTTATCAACTTAAGGGTGTTGATGGTTGGTGTTTTGTGTCTCAAGTTAATGAAAGTTGGATATGGCACTAGAGGATGGGACATGTGAACTTTGACAATTTGATTAGGATTAGTTCAAGAGAAGTTCTCCAGGATCTACCTAGAATCACAAAGCCTACCAATTCTGTTTGAAAAAGTTGTCAGTTGGGAAAAAAAAGATGCATCTTTAAAGGAAAAGAGCAATCAACTACCAGAATGCTAGAATTGGTTCATACATACCTCTATGGTCCCACAAGAATAGGAAGTCTTAATGGTGATAGGTATTTTATGCTTTTAATTGATGATTATTCTAGAATGACATGGGTTACATTTCTTAGGGAGAAATCTCAAGCTCTAGATAGATTTAAAGTGTTCAAGGTTATGGTAGAGAATGAAGTGAACCTGAGAATCAAATGTTTAAGGTCTGATAGAGGTGGAGAATTCACTTCCAGTGAGTTTAATACATTTTGTGAAGAGTATGCATAAAAAGACATTTTTCTACTCCTAGAACTCCTTGGTAGAATGGAGTTGTAGAGAGGAAGAACTAGGTTGTTCAAGAGCCTGCAAGAACTATGATGAAAGAGGAAAATGTACCTAATGTATACTAGAGAGAAGCAATCCACACTATTGTTTATATTCTTAATAGAGTTCAGATCAAAGGTAACAACACAAAGACTCCTTATGAGTTGTGGACTGGCAAGATTCCTATTGTTAATTACTTTAAGGTGTTTGGAAGCATATTTTATATTAAAAGAGATGATCAGAACCTTGGAAATTTTGATGCAAGATGTGATGAAGGATTTTCCTTGGATATTCAACTAATAGCAAAGCTTATAGATGTTTCAATAAAATATTGAGAAAGATAGTTGAAAATGCAAATGTAAAAGTTGATGAAGATATGCACAGACCATTTGAAATAAGTGAAGTTGAGCCAGATGAACCTATTTGCAAACAAGTACAAGAAGATAATAAGGAAGAAGAAGATGCTTTGGAACCTACTCCTAAGACCCCAAAATATGTACAAAAAAATCATCTTGAAGAATAGATAATTGGAGATAAAAGTGAAGGTGTAAAGACAAGAAGCAAAGTGATGGCAGCTGAGGTAAATCTATGTTTGCTTTCCAAGATAGAACCTAAAATAGTGTGTGAAGCATGCAAAGATGAGAATTGGGTTACAACAATGAAAGAGGAGTTGTAGCAGATAGAGAAAATTCATACATGGGAATTGGTTCCTAGACCTATAAACAAGAACATAATTGGTTCAAAGTGGGTGTTCAGGAATAAGGTGAATGAGAATGGTGAAGTAGTAAGAAACAAAGCAATTCTTGTATGCAAAGGTTATTCACAGGTTAAAGGAATAGACTTTGAGGAGACATTTTCCTCAGTGGCAAGAGTGGAGGCCATTCGGATGTTTTTGGCATTTTCTACTCACAAATATTTTAAGGTATACTAGATGGATGTTAAGTCTACATTCTTGAATGCAGAATTGGAAGAAGAGGTGTACATGGAAAAACCAAAGGTATTTTAGTTATCAAATAAACTAGACATGGTCTCTAAGTTGAAAAAGGAATTGTATGGACTTAAACAGGCTCCTAGAGTATGGTATGCAAGGTTGGACAAATATTTGACACAACAAAGGTTCATCAAAGGCTCCGCAGATAGTAATCTCTATTTCAAAGTTGAAGGAAACAAAATATTGATAGTGATTGTGTATGTTGATGATATTATCTTCGTAGGAAATGAGGGTATGTGCAAGAGATTTGTAGAGATGCAAAAAGAGTTTGAAGTGTCTATGATTGGTGAGTTGAATTTCTTTCTTGGACTTCAAGTGAATCAAACTAATAAGGGAATATTCATTTCACAATCAAAGTATATTAAAGAATTGTTGAAGAAGTTTGGAATGGATGACTCCAAACCGGTCTGTACCCCTATGGTGACTGGATGCAAACTAAATAAAGAGCATGTACAAATCTATGATTGGTGGATTGTTATATCTTACTGCTACTAGACTGGATATCATGCATGCAGTATGTTTGGTTGCCAAATTTCAAGCAAAACCTAAAGAAGCACATGTTACAGCTGTGAAAAGGGTATTCAGATCTCTAAAAGGCACTCTGGATTATGGCTTGTGGTATCATAAGGATATTAATTTCACTTTGAGTGATTACACTAATGCAGATTAGGTTGGTTGTGTGGATGACCAGAAGAGTACAATTGGTGGTGCATTCTTTCTTGGAGGAAGAATGGTTTCATGGCTAAGAAAGAAATGGGATTAAGTTTCTTTATCCATTGTAGAGGCTGAGTACATTGTAGCAGCATCTTGTTGCACAGAAGTATTATGGATGAAGCAAACATTGAAGGATATAGGAGTGATATGTGATGAACCTATCCCTATCTTTTATGATAATACAAGTGCAATAAATATTTCAAAGAACTTGGTAATGCATTCAAGGGCAAAGCACATATCTATCAAATATCATTTCTTGAGAGAAAAGGTATTAGAGAATGAAGTCAGGCTGGAATATGTGCCCAAAAAGGATCAAATTGTCAATATATTTACTAAGTCTCTTTCGAAGGATACTTTTGAGTATCTTTGAGAGACGTTGGGGGTTACTACCCATCTTTTTTGAACTAGGTGCACATGCAAGTGCATCAATCCAATAGATCTATAGATTCTTCATTGTTCTTTACTAATGACTAGGGTCTCTTCCTCAGGGGGAGTAGGAAGTATCATTGTTGTAGTATGATATGTGGGTGTACTCCTAAGGGGGAGTGATCAGATTCTTTGGCATTGATGTCAAAGGGGGAGAGAGAGTCATGTGAAAAAGGAAAAAGTTGTAAGGAAAAGAGAGAGTAGGAATTTTTTGTAGGTTGTCTAATCTAGAAAATAAAGGAGAGTGTGTATTATGTCTTTGATAGTTTTTCACATCATGTGTTTCCATCAATGACAAAGGGGGATATTGTTGCAAATATGAATGAGTATAGTGGTGTTGTCATTTATGTTGTCATTGATTTCAACACAGTATAGTTTGTTGCAGAGAAAGGAAACAAGTGATTACAGGTCGTACATGTATAGTTGAGATACTATAGATATGTTGTGAGTACATGGAGCTATCTTTATGATGAGTTACCAAGAGCTTCTGAGAAATAGTGAAGACATAATTATGTGTGTGTTCAGAATGTGCTTTGATTTATGCTCTGCATTTCTTCTATGTTGATCCTATGCTTGTGTGAATCTGAAGTGTTGTTTATGGGCATCCTTGGGTGATATATCCTATATTAGAGATTTTGGTTTGATGAAGAGTGAAATTTATGTTCACCGATTTGTGAACTGGTCTGGTAGTGTTGTTTGTCTATAGACTAGGAGAAATGCATCTGCTCTGTAGTCTTCTACTATTTTTTTCAGGTCTTGTGGATCTGGTAGAAGGCTTGTAATGGTGTTATCTATATTCTTTCAAAGGTGTTTGTGGTTTGGTGCTCTAGAAGACTAGGTTCATAATTACTGTGTGTCTGTATAGTCCAGATGGACTGATGGAAACTATTTTGTGTATGAAGCTTGTTGCATTTGCTATGGATGAATTTCAAGCCATTTGATACGTGTTCAAGTGTATGATGAAGCATATTATGTGGTCTATATGTTATCTTCTTGTTGTAGAAATATGTACTTCAAAGTTCATTTGTGTTTTCATTAGGTTTGGCTGACCTGGTGTCTACATGTCATGTGAAGGGTAAGTATCAATTAATTAAGTGTGTGATTGATTCGAGATGTTTTCGTTGGTCTTGGTTAAGTGTTGGTTTGGTCCACTCTCATTCTCTTTCACCACAAGAATGTTGAGTTACCAACCTAATTTGAATTTGTAATATGAAGTGTGTGTAGCCGACCTTGGAGAAAGTTTCTAAGTTTGAAGATGGTATAAATACAAGTTGAGATGTGAAGGATTGAATTTCAATGGAGCAACAAGTGTGAGAAGCAAGAGTGTACGAAAGTGAATTAAGGTGGTAGTACTTTAATGTGTTACACTCCTGAAAGCAGTGAGCTGATGGTGTCTGCAATCTTTTGATCAAGGCTGCAGATGTGCATAATTTTTTGTGGTGGATTTTTTGTTATCTTTTGTATCTATAGGCATTGAGCCTCCCTATTGGATAGTGAGTCATATCTGTAGGAAGTTAGCCTCCTTCTTGGGCAGTGATCCCTTCAGCAGTGAGCCTCTTTGTAATCGGTTTTGGTATTACTTTATATTGTGAGTTAATCCTCACTGTAGTTTTTCCCTTATTGGGTTTTCCATGTAAATCTGGTGTTTATTATGTTGATATTGCTTTTTTTTATTTGCACTTCATGCTCATACTTAGTAATAGATTAAAGTGGCTGTGGAGTTAATGATTGTTTGGGATTTTTGATTGGATTGGTGACAACTGATTCACCCCCCTCTCAGTTGGCTTGTGCATTTCAATAGTTCTTCAAATCTTAGTCAATGGGATTCATCTCAAACCTTATTTCTCATAAGTTTTGAGTTTTCAAGTACATATTGTATATATTTTTTCTTTCCATGAAGTGTTGTGTGCACCCTACATTCTCCTTAAGGGAATGTATGTTCCTAGTTTGCATATGTTTTTTTTTCTTTGAGAAGGCCCAACTATTGATGTTTTACCCTCATGACCCCATGCCCAATGGGTTGATAAGGCCTTTGGACTTCATGATTAGCAGGTAATCATCCCACAAAAATTGCCAAAATTTTGTCATTTTATGCCCCCCTTTGATGACCCATCACTGATATCTGATCTGAGATATCTTACATGCAACATATTACATGATTTTTTCCTTGGAGGTTCCCAAAATTGGCTAAGTCCCAGAATTTTTAGTTTCCAGATTGTCCCTTACCTGCTTCCTCCATGCCTTCTCCATCGCTCCCTTCCTTCCCTTTCCTCTTCCATTTTACCTTTCTCTTTTCAGCCTTTGGCCTTCGGTCCTCCCTCTTCCCTCTTCCCTTTCCTCTTCCTTTACACCTTTCTTCTATCGGCCTTCAGGTGTCGGCCCTCATGCTTACATCTTACCTCTTACCTTCTTTAATTCGCAAGGCATAAGACTTCATTCTAACCTCCGACCTTTGAAGGTCCAAGGTCCAACCTTCGAATTTGCTTTCTTTTCACCCTTCTCCTTCCATCTCTTCTTCCCACTGATGTCTTGATCCAATAATTTGACTAAGTGTCGAATGCTTCAGGCTTCGTGGGTATGGATTCCTCCTTACCTCTAACTTTCAAAGGTAAGCCTTCCCTCTTACCATTGATGTCTCCTTTCTTTATTGTAGTTTCCTCCTCTTTTCTTCCTTTGGCATGCGGTAAGGCCGACACCCAACTCCCAACTGCCCAATCATCGACGTCTGACATGTGCTATTTTTGGGCCTCTAGACCATTTTTTTCAAAGGCTTATAGAGATTTCCTTTCGGGCACAATGCCCTGACAATCCACAAAATGGCACATTTTTTGTGCAATGATGTCATTAATGTGCATCTACTTCCTAGCTACTAAGTGTACTTTATTAAGGTTTGAGGATAAATTTTACTATTTTCCATGACTTCTCAAGGTGATTGTGTGGAATCCATGCTCATTCATTGTTTTTGTCTTACTCTTTCTGACAATCCCTTGCCCAAATCATAGATTTAGGGGAGGATTTTGGATGGCTTTTTCCAAGAAATCTTCATGACAGGGGAATGGTGTGTTGGTTTTGATCTCTCCAAGCTCTTCTTGGTGTGATTTTCATAGTAGGTATGGGTGCCCATGCTCATTCATTGTCTCTTGTTGACCTTACTAGTGGATCTATGCCCTAGTCATGGTTTTCATGAGATAGCTCAGATCTTTCATGCCCAGACTTCATTGCTAACCCTAGTTAGGGTTAAGGCTTAGTTATTGTTCATCTCAGTTATGTCTAAACTATAAAGGAAATACTTGTATATTTTTTGGGGTTCTACCTTTGGCTTCTCTATGGTTCTCTCTTGTAGACACTATATTTTTTATATTTTTCCATTGTAAGAATTTCTTCTATTCTTTTATGTTAATAAAATTCAGCTATTATCATTGTATCTCTTGCATGTTTGAGTAAAATCATCTTACCTTCATTTCTAAGTATATGTTTTAGCTATTTTGTTGACGTATTATGTTGTTTAGAAGTAGGAAGAAACACATTTCTACCTTGGTGCATCACCTTCTTCTATTTTCATGTTTTCCTTCTATCCCCTTTTCCTCTATGATTTGTTAGATTAGGGTAGTGATAGTTTTCATGTGTTGGGTTAGACCAACACATTTTCACTTAGTTTAGAAGAGGAATTCATCCTTATCTAAAGATTCAACCTCATTCACACAAGGTCCCACAACCTCGAGGTTGTTTCCATTGTGTCATTAGAACACTAAACTCTTGTTTAGTAGGATTGATCTGTATAGGATCTAGACTATTTGCAGAATTGAATGCTTAATTAAAACAACTTTGCAAAATTTTAATTCATACATACATTAGTAAAATTATGCATCAAAAATTAAGATGAGAAACAGAATTTAAAGAGAAGAAGATAGAAGGTGCAAACAGAGTTTGATTACGGAGTTCGCCACAAACGTGACTACATCTCTGGGTCCGCTCCAATGGAGTGTGACTGATCTGATTAATCTCCAAATCAATTACAAAAATGCACCAAGACCATTTCTTCTAGCACTTCCGCAGCATAACAATACTCTGATGTACGAAAATGGCTCCAAAAAATCTCCTAGAACTCCTCTCTGTATCACCTAGCACCTGTTTCACTTGAAAATTATGAGTCTCCCACTTAGCCTAACTCTCTCCCTTTCACCCCTTTTTATACAAAAGTTTCACCCAATTTGGTGAAAACCATAAAATTTATTAAAATCCCCCATATCTTCATTTTTACACAATAATCCCTCATTTATACATAAAAAATCTATAATAATTGATTTAAGCCCTTTAATCTTATCATTCCTGGGCTTATATTGTTTTGGAGGTTTTGATTTAATCTTTAAAAATATTATTGTTTATTTTTATTTTTAAATTAGGAGAGTTGTTTAAAATTTATGGCTATCGGTTTTTTATCAATTATCAAGACTAACTGATATCTAATTATATTGCAAAGCTATTCGATGGCTTAGCGGTGAGTAGACGTTTTGGCAACCCGACCGGTGCAGGGTTCAACTCCCGCTGGCCACACATTTTCAACAAACGGGATTATTAACTCAACAAAAAAAACTGGTCACCAACAATAGATAGACTCGCGGATTTGGTGGAATGGCCGAGCACTTAACTCGCGAGGGAGAGGTTCAGGTTCAAATCCCCCGAAGGCCTTTTAACAAACAGAACAACTTCCAACCTGCCAGAGGATGAAAGAAAGGCCATGTGGCATGCCGAGGAGGTGCCATGTGGCGAATCCTGATTCATCGATGTAGCTGACGTGGATGCCAACTAAAACACTAACGTGTCTTGCCAACTGTGTTATCGACTGTACGTTGACTGTGCCAATGATTGCACGTACGGATGCCACGTGTCCCTCTATGATTGGGTACGTACAATGCTAACATGGATGACACATGTCAGATTCTGACTGGTCCACCTCACTGTCCATACAATACGGAATGATAATGTCAGCATTCTGTATGGTCAAAAGTCAACATTCCTTGCATGAACTTTGACTGACGATATCTTGGACCTACAATGTCAAATTTCAACCAAATGAGTTGTGTTGGAAAGCTAGCGATGAGCTCTTCATGATGATGCCAACTTTGACAACTTTTGATGACATCATTTTTTTCACTTCCTGGACGCCCCCTAATCCCAGTTTGACCCGAAGGTTTGACCGGCCATAACTTGCACAAACAGAATCCTTTTCGCTCCATTCAAGTTGTGCTAGAATCAAGAAATCAAGCTCTTTCTGATGGTGCTAAAATCTAGAGATTTGGAGACACTTCATTTTTCACTAAAAATATCCACCAGATCAAGGATGTAGTTCTATGTGACAACAATGTCTAGGTTTGTTGTGATTGTAGCATACAACATTTTTCTAACCAAACTAACTTCTATTCATTCTTGATTTGCACTAGTTAGCCTTATGTCCAAATACATTGCATGTATAATAGTAGCCATTAAAAGATTGATAAATTATACTAGTATTGAATCTATTCATCATTTGACTTCTACACTCGGTAGCTCTATGTCCAAAATTCTTGCATACAAAACATTATCCAGAAAAGGATCTAACATTCCGATTCATTCTACTTCTACATTCTATAGCCTTATGTCCAAATTTATTGCATGAAAAAAAATACCATTAAAAGATGGGGTACCTTTGAGCATTTGGTTGTCTGATAGGAGGTCTTCTAGCATTGCTTCTTTGATTCTTGATCTATCTACTATTTCCTTGAGTCTGGTTTTGATTGTCAACCTTGTTATGTATCTGATTTTCCTTTGAGGTTTTTACTTCTTTAAGTCCCAAACCACCTTTATCCTTAGATGGCATTTTTCCTATAATTAGTTCATCAAGCATAGTAGTACTTATTTTGAATTTTTCCTCATGGTCGCTTGCTTTTTCTAGATCTGATCTTAGGGTTACCACTTCTTTTTCAAGATTTTTGCATTCATCAGTCTTGCTTTGTATCTTAGCATTCAGAAAATCCTCAATTCTCTTCTTTTCTTCCACCTGTACTTTCAATTCGGTAATATCTTCATTTTCCTTCTTCAACTGTTCATTAACTTCTCTACGTCTTTCTCTAAAATTTTTGATTTGTTCTCTCAACTTTTTGACACATTTATTTTCTTCCTCTAAGCTTTCCTTCAAATTTTTGTTTTCACCTTCAACTCTATCAATATCTTCAAGAGTAGCTTTAAGTTCTTCTTTTTCAAACATGCAGTCATCTTCTATGTATTCAATTGTAGAAATTTCTTTTGAAGGAATAGGATACCTTTTATCAACCATGTGTTCAAACTACAAGATTTTCCTCAAGTTGTTAGGCTTCTCAGGAGGAACTAGGCTATGATACCAATTGTTGAACACCTAGAATATTGAGAGGGGGGTGAATTAGTATTCTATATAACCAATTAATCACAAACCATCCAATTAACAAAGTGTATCTAACTTTAGTAATGAATAAAAACATGAAAGATATCATAACACATGAACACTAGGACTTTTATGTGGAAAACCTTAAAAGGGAAAATCCATGGTGAGGATTAGCTTACAATATATTATAACCAGTTATAAGATATTACAAGGGCTCATTGCTAGGACTCACTGTCCTTATAAGGCTCAAATCCATAATTAGATACAAAAGAAAAGTAGCTATATAGCCAAAGTGTGAACTAATACAAAGTGGACCTTCCTTTTGTTGAATTCAGTTCCTATGAAGCTCTAAATACAAAATACTGCTCTGCTCCACTATTGCTCAACATTCACAATAATATTTCCCTTATTTTGATCTCACACATACAATTTTGCAATTTTGCACAATATCATATCACACAAACATCAAATTACATTGCTAACACACTATGCAACTCAAAAATGTCCCACATATATACCCTATTACATTCCCATACATCAATCAGGTTGGTCTAATTAGATGTAGCTCTATTTTAATCCAAAATAGATTTGTTGGCTCCACACTTGATTCAAAACCATCTTCTCACTCAATTCAAATTTGCAAAACTTTATTTAGGTCAGAATGGACCTAAAATAGGTCTTATTAATATCTATAGTACTTACTTATTCTTTACAACACATAACATGTGTTAGGTTGGCAGGGAATTAGACCTAAACAAAAAATAAGCCAACCGATCACACACCAATGATCCATCTAACCAAATAAACATGCACCATTTGGAATATATATAGTACTGACACTTGTAGGTTATCTCCCAAAATTGTAAAGATTAAATCCAAATTGTGAAAGAATGTTAACTAGATAACTCATACCCATTTACACTATATATAGCCAGAAACTGTATGTCAAAATTTTGCTACTTGTAACTTTCAGCCTATTCATCCAAAATCACTAAAATATTGATCATAGATGCCTTTAGTAGTCCTAAATAACATTCTATAACTACATAAGCTGATCTTATAACACGAGCAATTCCAGACCAAATTACCGGATCAAGATGTCGCCAAACATTGTTTACCGGATCAAACAATATTGTCAACAATCAATGTTGGCATCAATGACAACACATCAAATTGTTCCTTCTTCATTCTTTCAAAAATTGTAACTTGTAGGATTGACTATTTTTTTAAAACAAATAGGATGAATAATATTTTATTTTGAATCTTATTTCATAAAAGTGTGTGTGTCTAGTTTTCTCTTAAAATAGAACATTGACCGTTAGTGGTTAATAAATAGATAATTATATACATTGGAACATTGATTTGAGAAGGTAGATTTATCACAATGAAACCACATGATAGGTGAGGATCATGTGCTGAATTTCATGACATGAGCCAATGATGTCAATGAATCTAATGAATAGTTATGTACTCTAGTAACTCACAAAATATAGTAATTCATTGATAATTATTTATTGGATGATGGAGAATATAGATAATTCACCAAATAAATTAATCATATATTTTTCTATCAAATAATTTTTTCATCAAAGCTGTATTTTTTAATATTAATTAATAATTCATCATTTAAATAATGATATTTTTTAAATTTCTCCATAATTTACTAGGAAAATTTAAAAAAATCTATTAATATGCATAAATTTACCATGGAGATTAATTATTTTCCAAAAAAATGCCTTGATTTTCCATGATAATTAATAAACCCCACAAAAATTCTATAGGATTTTAGGAGCATTTTCTTAATGTTATCACTAACCATATGGTGTGAATAAGGAATTGTAATAAATTTGATGAAACCTACCTCTATTATCTCATTAACCATCTTCTCAATTTTATTACTATGTTTAAAAGGATATTAGTAAGGCTAAATATTTAGAGGTTCACTACCAAGTATTAGACATGGTCATGTGACTGTTGTGGATGAAAAATTAGCGTTCCAACAAAAATTAGCTATATTAATATAATATCCCTACAAACATAAAGGAGAAGAAGGATTTATGTTTAAATGGGGGTAATTTTATTTACCTAGGTGTGTTAATTCTTCTACAACTAATCTAACCTTACACCATCTAGACAGGATTAAACAAAATGAAATTATTTTTTTATTTCTCTTTTATAAATTTAACTATTTTTATTCTAATAGAAAATTAAATTTAATCTTTTCAAGAATATAATCTTTCCTAATTAAAATATGTTAGAAGAAAGAGAGAGAGTTGGGTTGGAAATATGCCAAATTTGGAAAACTAAATATAGAATTGGAAAACTACTTTCAAAATTAGAAATTATAGAAAGAAAGGAATGTGGAACTAAATGATGGAGCTCACTGTCTAGGATGTAAGTAAGATGTGTCGACATAAATTTAATGTGCTATTGTCTAACTCATGCATTGTAGTCCAAGCTATATATTTTCATCCTTGAAAGTTTAAAAATTCAACTACATGGTCAAATTATTAACTATCCTACATAATATGGAACAAGAAAAATAACAATAGTAGATAAAGGGGATACCAGATGATATGGAAATGATAAAAATTGGTCTAAACTTATAAGAAAATGTTGTAAAGTAACAAAAATATTAAGAGAAGAGAAGAGTTTGATCAAACCTTTGTGCATTCAAATGTTTAAAAACATATATCTTAAACAAGAAAGAAGGCTTAGACTACTTGGAAGCTTTGTATTAATGGTCAAACTCTATTTACATTTTTGCTTCCATGTGCATTTATATTATAGATGAAATAGAAAATGTTTTTGTATTGTTTCTAGAACTAGACCATCAAAGTAAACATGCTATAAATATTACTTCTAGGTCTGCAATAAAAAATAAACTAGTGTGTATGAGTATCAAAGAGGAAACTAAAAACCCAAAAAGTTCTAAAAACACCAAAGAGTCAATAAATTCTATCAAAAAAAATAAAGAGCAATTTTTAAACAAAATCATCTCATAGCACAAATGAAATTGATACAAAAACCACAAGAAATTTATCCTAAATCATGCAAGGATGCTAAGTAAAATGCACACTAGATAGCAAAGTGATCAAAGAATCCTTCAAAGTGTCGATAAGCTCTTATTGGTGGTAAGTCACATCAAAATTAGAAATAATTCAACGCTTGCAAAGAGTGTAATGAGCTTGAATATTTGGAAGATTGAGTTCTTGAAAATGGGGACCAAAATGGAAGATAAAGATGTTTTAGACTTGATATGTCCATTGATATTTATCCTAGGTTGATTATAAGCCTTGATCAATGAAATAAAGGTTCAACAAGATTCAAGAGAAACGGTTGTTGCATGTTTAAAATTTTCAATGGACGTTAGTGCATCAAGTTGTTTTCTAAATAAAACAAGTCATTTGAATACTTCATACTTCAATACAACTTGATATGAATGCAAAATTACCATTTTATAACATAGAAAAGGAGGAAAATAAATGAAAATATATAATATGAGTTTGAACCATGGTGGGAAAAGGCTAAGACAAGGTTGAGGGAACCTAAAAATACACTAGGGGATACAAACACTAAATGGTGCCCAAAAAATAACATAAAAATTGTAAGGATGTGTAATTTTAAAAATTACACTAAGGGGGTTTGAGATTCAATAGAAAAAAAGTATGTAATAATATTATAATTCTCTTTCTTTAACAATTTTTCCATGTGGTAAGAAATTGCAAAGTATATTAATTTCCCTATTGATGAGATTTTATTCAAAATTTAGAATAATCATAAATTATTGGACCTAATATTTACAACTATTGCACTTCCAAAAAAAATTAACACCACCCAAGTAGATATTATATACATCTTAGAGGCTATCTAAAATTTCCCTATAGTGATTTTAACATTATGACACTTGCAATCATAGGAAATAGTACTCCAATTAGCTATCTTAATTTTAAAATGGATGTAGCAACAAATATGGTCAATAATATTCCTAATAATCAAGTATGAATGCTAGCACCATCAATTAGGGAAACAAACTATTGGTGATTTATGTAGCAAGTGAATTTCAATGTCTAGGGGAAGAGAATCTTACAATATCATGAATAGAGATGTGACATTACTTAGTTTACTCACTAATATAAAGATATGTATCCTTCCTCTTTTAGAGTATTTTTAGTTTCACTTGAAACACCTATAGAATCAATGATATATAATCATTGTTTCCTACATTTATAGCCTTCCTCTCTTTTTATTCATAGTTGACACAAATTTTCTTCCCTTTTTCCTTAGCCAAGTCTTCTCTAGATAACCTTCGAATAGTGGTGTCTTTTTTCCTCTATATATGGAATAATTATTCTATCTAAACGATTGAGAAGAGAATACTAAATCTATTTTTGGATGCAAGCTTGTCTTTGGAAATAATATATTCCATCAATTATGAGTTATTCATCTTAACCTCACCTTGAATCTTAATTTTTAAGATAGAAATAAATCAATTATAAAAAATGAAATTGAGAGGCCTTGTGTACAATTAGAATCCTTCTTAAATTTACCAATAGAGTTGGTAATAGTTCCTATCTAGACCAACTTGAAGAGCATTCCTTTCATGTCGTCATAAATATCAAAGCAAGCTAGAAGAGATTTATAAAATTTGTGACATCTTAAAATGATAAGAAAATATGTATAACATTAATATCATTGAGTTACTACTTCCTCTAAATAAAATCTTTTCAATAAGATATACTCCTTAGGAGGAATTTGATGAATATAAAGGTAAGAATTCATCACACATAGCAATGTTCCAACTATATCTCAATAAAATTTAGGCATTTTAAACTTTTGTAGCTTGGGAGGGTTGGCCTATAAGCTATTGAAAAATTAATACTAATAGACAAATAGGAGCTAGAGTGAGTGATGACCAACTAATTGAATGTAGCATTCAAATACTAAAATTTACTTATCCCAATGTAGTAGTGAGTTAATTCAATTAATCTTAAAGGGTAGCCATGTGAGACTATAGGTCTTATATGTTAGATTTGATCTTGTGAGGTATTGTGCTACTACACACCAAGCTAACTTAGGAAGCATACACACCAAGCTAATAATAACTAATCTCAATACATATATCATAATGAGGGTTCCTAACTAGACAAGACATGATCTCCACACTTCAACACAAAGCAAACCCCATCATGTTTTTTGGTACATATTTTTAGTTCTAGGTCAAAGGATACATATACATTAGTTTTTAAAGTTTATATCAACATTATATTAAGCCTTAGTATCTTCACAATATGATTTATTACAAATATCATCACCATTTCATATTCAATCAATATTTTATTTTTAAACTTAATCATTTTCTATAGCACACCTATAAATTAACATTATAATCTAAAACTTATCATATTATTCAAAAAAATAACCTCATTAGCTTTCTTCAAATATTTATTTCTCAATTCATTTAATTTAAATTTAATTATACATTCATTACTTTATTATTAAGTTATATATATATATATATATATATATTATATTGAAAATCTTACAATTTTAAAATTTCCAATTTAAACCAAATGCTTCATGTTTATTGAATGTCCCACTTAAAAATGGGGATTACATAGATAATTGACCTAATTAAAGCCTTACTATTGTATAATCTATCTCTTAAGAGATATAATGACTTTCCTACCCATTAAAACAGCCTGTACCATCCAAACACCTATTTTTAGTGTATATATATATATAATGTGGGGCTAGGGTAAAAAAATTGCAAAAACTTATATAGATAACCATTTGAGAGGTTCAATAACATCAAAAAAATCTCTAAACAATGAACTAAAATCTCCACACGATTTTTTTCCAATTCTTTCGATAAACTACTCAACAAATGTGGGACTTTGCAAAAACTTATGTAGAAAACCATTTAAGAGCTTGAAGCACATCTAAATAATCCCTAAATAATGAACTAAAATCTCCTCACATAATTTTTTTATATTTTTTTAAGTGATTGTTTTTAATAATAGTGTTAAAAGATCTAATTTTCCATATTTGATTAAAAAATTATTAAATTATTGAGAGGTTTGAAATATTTGAACTTAGTCCTTAAGCGCATGCATTCTTATTTTATATATTTAATATATATGTAGAGTGATAGGGATATGTTTAATGATGTAACATATGATGAAATAAAATTAATGTAATCAAGTGTCCACTATTAACCTAATTAGTTGAATATATTATTATAAACGATAAATTAGGTAATTCTATTTTCTTATTTTAAGAAATTAAATAATAGGATAGATGTATTTAATTTGATAATTGAAGAGTGGTTTTTAAATGAACAATAATTTATAATGTGTTTGATAGTAGATTTAGGAATAATCTTTTTCTATAAGTGAATTATCTAGAAGTTTGTGTTAGACCTTTTTACAAAGAGGATACTCCCCTCATGTAAAATTAAAAATAAACAACATTATTCAATTCTCAAAATACCAAATACACATTGGCATGGGACAAACTCTACCCCAACATGATCCAAAATTGCAGAAACATAAAATGGATTTTATTAATTAACTCTAGCACATTACATACGGTATTCAAATGACTTTTATCCAGCATACAAAATAATCCTCTCTAAATTTCATGGCCTCTATTCAAGATTTAATCTACCAACACTCCACTTCTATAATGGTGCAGCACTTCAAATCTCTAGGCACTTACTTCATTCAATTTTCAACTTATACACTATTTTTTTATGGCTACTCTTCTACTATCTAACTCTATTTTTCTCCTACCATGCACCTTCTTAACTCTATCTCTAAGAAAAGATGAAATTGCCCCTTTAGCATTCATAAGCCTATCATCTTGCATGACTCTGTAGCCTCACATCTCCTTATCCTCTTATGCAGACCCACTCTTCAATCATGGGTCTTGTCTCTTATGTGCAACCTTTCTCTCCCACGCTAGCAACTACCCTCATGGCTTCCCCTTTTTGTAGTAGCCCCTCCAATCTATATGTAGAAATTCCCCCTCCCTCCTTACATTGGATTCATCTTATCTTTTTTTTGTTAACTCCCTTTTTTTCCTTCCTTGGTGCTAACTTCTCTACCTAGCCTACGCCCCTTCATCTTTTCACTTCCTAGCATTTATTTTCTCCTTCATGGGAAGCACCATTTTCTCTACATCCTTCCTACCATTTTAAATATAATTTTATTATTTTATAGCTATTCATTTTCCCCTCTAATGTGCAACCTAATATGTCTTATATGGGTATTTTCTTTCCTCATGGGATTCTAGGCCATTACATTAATTGTGTACACACCATATGGTTTTATTCATGTTTATTTTAAGGTAGAAATATCTCTCATTTCCCCAGTTACTCAATACATATTGACCAATATGTTATATTAGATGTAATGTGTGACCTATTTTACATATTTTTGGTACAACAATCTCAAGAAATTCTTGCTAGCGGTCAAACCAAGATTAACACAACAGCATAAGATCTTAGAAAAAGGATGTTACACCATCAAAGTAATATTGGTGCAAGATCTATCCTTTTATGCTTGGAATTGGATTTCGACAAATGTATCGTTGAAAGAAGTAATTATGTGGGCTATACCAAACAGTGTAATACGAGATTTTACCAATGAGGCTGAAAACCAATTTCGACCATAATTTTCACCAATATCTCAAAACCTCACCAAAATGGACAAGAATAAGCATCTCAATATTCCTAAAACCTATGCCAAACCATTTGGCTTCAAGTGCCACAAAAATTAAAAAATTAAACTTTCACCAATCTGCCAACACAAGTCAAAAAACCATTAAATCTCAAAAACTAGGAAGCGCTTGACTTCAAAACCTTCATCAATAATTAAAGAATGCTCCCATAAATTTTCTTGTATGAGGATTCATTAAGAAATTTCACTGAAATCCCAAAAAAAAAAAATTGTGTAATGTTGATTGTGCATTCACCTGGGTGCTCCTACATCAAACATGTAAAGTAGAAAGATTGTGAGCATAGGATCACAATGGCAGAGTTGAGTAGTCGAACTACTCTTCCAATTTTCAACCAACCTATAACAAACTCCATCACTAAAGATTGTGCACCAAAACTATGTCTTTCTCTTCTTCTAGCACCTCTTTGGAACATGTGTTATCTTCGTTTGAAAACACTACATTATCTTCCTTCTCCCCCTTGTGGACTCATATCCACCATTACCTAACCTCCTCCACCAAATACCCTTTATTGTCTTTTTCTCATTCCTGGAATCCATTCCACCAATAACTATCAACCTCCACCAAAACACACCTACAACATCCTCTACCATTTCTACACACAATTCTATAATTTCATCTTCTACTTCCACTTTTACAAAAAAAATTAAATATACATTTACCTCTTTATTTTTTGTAGTTGCAATATTAATTTCTACTACGACATCTTCCACATCCTTTTTAGCTACAACTTTTCATTCTTCTCCCTTTGTTGCAACAATGATCTTCGACATTCACTCTTCAATTTCCAACATTTGTGCTAATAAATCTCCTTCACCTCTGTCATTTGTTGCAACCTCTTCGTTGCTCACTTCATTATTTTCTTTATTTTCCTCCATACCTTCCTCATGGCATGTCTTTGCTACAACTTCTTTAGCAGGGGCTTCTCTCACCTCTTTTCCAACATTCTTCTCTTCACTATCATTGATCTTCTTATCACTCCTCTTTACCACTTTCCTCTCACTTTTTCCAACATTCTTTTCCAATTTCTCAATCCTCTCCTGGATCTTTCCCACTTCCTCCTGAACTATCTATCTCATCTTCTCAAACTTCTCATTTCCTACCTTCTCCCAATATTTTTCCTAGAACAATATTCTCATAGGTCTCCTCATGACCCATCCCATCTTCATTTGTTGCAATCTCACCTCAACTCACTTGCTTTGCATCTCCATGGCTTGCACACCTACAACAATTCTCTCAAGCTTCTCAAACAACTCTATCACTTCACACATTCTTTTAAGTGTGAATTGTCTCACGGTCAATGATCTGTTCACACAGCTCCACTTGTAGTTCCTAATGGATCCTCTCCACTCTCAAGACTACCCAATTGTTAGTGAATGGATTGGACTTTTTAAGATAATTATTAACTTTGACTCCATTTTTCCCTTAAAGCACTAGGGCCAATTGCAAGCAACTCTAGAAATATCACAATTGCATTTGTGAATTTCCTCTAAATTAAAGAGGTACAACTCCTGTATGATTTTTCTAATAATATGGTGGCTTTTAACTAGAAAGTGATAAGGTGACAAACACTAGTTCATAAAAATGACACTACTGTGGAAGACATTGTAGAAAGCCATAAATCCACAACACACAGATTGAAAAGACCTATGACTATCATGCTAGGAAAGAAGAAATTATACTATAATAAATGGATGCAATAAAGTATATCTCACATAGAAAATATGCCTCTATTACACGCTTGGCACACAAATCAATATGCTAGACATCACATTTAAATTCATAACTCAAAGATTACAAACCATCGTAATATAAAATTGACAAAAATGAAAATTGTTCCTTCTCAAAATACAACACAATGTATCTGTAGAGATCAAACCCTTTATCCTTCTCCTTCATCCTAGATATAGCAGTGAATTTCACCCAAAAAGGTTACCAAAACTATTACTAAAATTAGTGATGCTTCTTGTCATTCAACCGTCTTCTTGAAAAAGGCTAAGAGAACATGATTGGTGAGAATAATTAAACTAATGAATGAAAAGACGTTAGGAAAGAAAACTTGATCTTGCTTCACACCAACGGCTATCAAATGATGTATCCCACAGCCATGCAATTAATGAAGGTTTAAGGAGATATAATATGATCACACATGTATGTTATCTAGTAGGGGATGTAATTTTAAATTGGTTCTGTAGATACATAAAATTGGTCATATCTAATTAATCCTGGCATTTAACTAAATATTTATTATTTAATTAATTTCTCTAAAGTCTTCTACATATGATTAAATTTAATTAATTTCATTATATTGTTCATTCAATTTATTCTTCTATCATAATTAAATAAATCAATTTTATTTAATTATTTCACATTCAAATGTCCACTTGATTAATTAAATAAATACATTTTATTTATTAATCATCACTTTTTGAATTTAATTAAGTCTTTTTTATTTAATTAAATTTAAATATTTCTTTTCAAATCTTTCTTCTAGTTAATTAAATATCTTATTTAATTAATTTCATTTACATACCATTTCTTAAAAAGTTTAATTAAATATCTTTATTTAATTGAATATCTTCCATATCTTTTCAAAATCATAATTAAATATTTTATTTAATTATGAAACCTTCCATTATTCTTCAAAATCTGGGGTAAATATTCTATTTTAAGAAAAACCTATGTGTCACCCATAAATAAATAATTGAATTTAACAATTCATTATTTATCTTCTTCAAAATATTTCCATAATCTCACAAAAAGATAATTTTTTAACAAATCATCTTCATCATCTTATCTTACCTCTTTTATAGAAAAGAAAACAAATCTTGCTTTATGTTTTCTTTTGTTTTTCTTTAGTCTTATCCATCCTCAACCATTCGATCAGCCAGGAATTTTCACAATCATTGATCATATCAGCCAATCAGAAGCTTTTGAAAAACTCTATAAATAGCACTGCCAATCCAAGCAAGGGTTACACAACACACATCAGAGGAATTAGAGATTAATTGCATTCTAGCATTATAGCATTATATCATTATCATTATAGTTTTATTATTCATAGCATCATCATAATCTGTCATCTTAGCAATCATGTTTTAGAATAATCATGTCTTAGCTTAAGCATTACATGCATTTCATATTCAATCTCATTCTCTAGGAAGACTGTTCGTTGAGCCCAGCATACAATCGGAGAGCCAGCTAGAATCAATGAAAATACTGGAGATAGAGGACGATAGGACAACATCGATAAGAGGATACTAAGTTTGAAATCTTTATTATTTTAATATTATGTTTTTGATATAATGTCTTATTGGTGTGTTTGATTCATTTGTTTTACATATTTGACACGCACAAAATTGACCACACACGTTCAAATCAGCCATAAATTCAAAACAAGTTGCCATTGTTGGTTGTTTTTCTGTAAACCAGGTTGGTCTCCTATTCTACCTATGGAGTAGCCATCTCCAATCAAGGGCAGCTTGGAGGACATGGACCAACTGACAAGATCAAAATATCTTCTGCACTTTAGGCTCTACAGAACTAGGGTGAGTATACCCACACAATGCCTCAAAGAAGACCAGACAATGCTTTTTATAGCAGATAGCTCCTGATGCCAAGCGTTGAGGACCTCAAATGGGGCTAGATTCTCAGTAACACAATACTTGCAGCAACTAGGAGGTAGGACACAAACTAAATAAGGATATTCAATGATTTATAAATTAAAAGGTTTCTGAGAGGAACCAGGCCACAAGACAGATCAGTGCCTAATCCAGGGTCATGGAGTCACACACAAAAGATAGAATTCATCTACAAACAGGACTCAATTAGTGGATTTTTTTTTGCTAATGCCTTACATCAGCTATTAGTGCCTTACACTGACAATCCGGCTCTTGTATCAACCAGACTCTTCTTACCAAATCTGACCTGCAAACAAGTAATCATTGTTATCTATTCAAAGGATTTAACTGCTTCCTTGAAGTAGACCTATCAAAAAACAACATAGTCCCATGAAGTATGAGAAGATGAACAAAAACACCTTATGCATTTATTCAAATGATTAAAAGCCTACAAATGTGGAGACAATCTGATGATGTGCATGAAAGATAAGCATCTTCATGTATTCCTGCTTAACTAATTGCATTTACAGAGGAATTCAACATTATAGTTTACAGACTCAAAAATGACCTAAGACCAAACCCTAGCCTATCTCAGACCAATCCCAAAACTCAGAAAGTGGAACTGAACCCAAAGGTTCTGAACCCTTCATCCTGGCCATGAATTCTCCCTTTATAGGAACAGGGAGAGCAACAAGCAACCGGCCAGGGAAATTACACATCAGCAGCTGACTAGACAAACCCTAAATAGCACGCAGGCCACATCACCAGTCCGTCACCTGCCTCACAGGATATCATTAAATGCTTTTGTGCCAGGTGATCCCAAGGAAATCTCAATGCAGATCCGATCAGGTCAAAACAGGCAGGACAAACATGGGCGATCATGGTGACAAGAACAAGTATGTTAGCCAACATCAAATTAGCCCAAGAATCCATGCACCCATACCTTTGAAAATGCCATCCTATTCTTAGAGTCACCATGAATGCGAATTTGACGGATCTAGCGACCCTCCATCTACCACCATCAAGTCTCAGTTCCTTGTCTTCACACGCAAACACCTTCGAAACTCTGATTGCGTGAAAATGAATATCAGTCGTCGATCAACAGTGATCAGGTGGCTTTCTTTTAAAATATTCATTAGTTTTTGAACTAGGCCACCACATATGATCGCATTCCTCACAGGATTTAATGTCCCTGCAGCTCGCATCGGCGAGGCTAGCGATAGTCATTGATTAGATGCCAGTCATCCGGGACCGTCGATCTTCGTTTAAATGTACGCACTGCGGCGCGAGTTCGGAGGTGGGGTCCATGTGGCACATGGCGGGCGGACACTCTCCTCATAGAGCATAAAGATCAGGCAAGTCACATGAGCGCTCAGGTGATGGATGTCAGATCATAATGATGGTTGCCCACGGACCGTTGATCTATGTTGGGAGGAACATGGGCTCCACCATCGGCAAGACACAAAGAGGTCAGGGAGACCACAGGCTGAGAATCATCTATTACATCGAGCGCTCATCATAGTCGGCAAGAGGTGGAGGGGTCGGGGAGATATCCCAGCAAAGTCACCGAACATATCGACCAGACAAAAGGAAGTCGGGGAGACATCTCCCCGACACAATGAACACAAGCCGCAAGGAGGGGTTCTCGAGGAGATTTCCCAAAGTCACCCAGAGATCACAACAAAACCAAAAGATCACGCTGAGACCATGGCGGGGTCGACGTAACAAAACAAAGTCGGCCAGACAGCAAGACTTCATAGCGAAGAGAAGCCAACACTCGCCCAGAGGTTTCCGCACTCGGTGAGATGTCATGGTGAAAATAAATGTCACGCCGACTGAAAACCTTGGTCAGCAATTTGGCAGACCAGACTAGGAAAGCATTTCACGGTAACCATCAGGTAACTTTTTCATCATGGTCGTTGATTATCAACACATGCACAAAGGAAGTCACATTAGTAGCTCAGCCGTTAACTTGGGAGGACTTCAACGTCAGGGAAATTCACACCGAGATCCAAAGGGGGCCGCCACAATCGGAAAGACAAGCAGGGGTCACCAAGATGTTAGCCTAAGGACCAAAAGTCATGCCGAAGAGAAAGATAGGCAGAAAGGGAACTAGACCGAGGTGGAGTCAGAGTCGGAGCAGGGAACAAAAAGGAACAAAAAAGACTGAGACCAAAAACCATCCTGCCCCCGCCTCCGCAAAAGATAGCGGAGGCAGAGCCGGAACCAAAACAAAACCAAAAAGCCGCGAGGGCGGAGATAAAAAGGAAAACCGACACAAGTGGAGCTAGCGCTAGAACGAAACCAAAAAGCAAAACATGAGAAAGGATCCGAAACCGGTATTCACTTTGATCCCGCCTCCACTAGAGGAAACAAAAGTTGAAAGGAAAAGCAAAGGTGTGGAACCGGAGGCGGAATGAAACCCGAAAGAGCAGTGAAAGGAAAAATCCTGATCCTGATTTCACTCTGATCCCACCTCCACCAAACAAGGAAAAACACAAGGCAAGGAAGAAAAGGAAAATTTGGCCACCAGAGACATGAACACTTAGCATGCTGAGCTCAACCCTGATGGGAGCCCATTTACCCCACGTGCCAAAAATATAGAAAAATCCCAAGCTAAAGATTTGTCATGAAAAACAAGATCAAACAACTGGAAAATGAGAGACAACCAAAATAGGCACTAACATCCATCTCATCAAATCTAAGAGAGATAGCCCAAATTTCTAACCAACCATCTATAAATTCAACCAATGTCACCACACTTTTCCATCCAAAAGCATCTAATATGGCGAGTGCTTAGAGTGATGGAGTATTAGCGAATGATTTCATCATTTTAGAGGAGATTGAATATAGTCCTCTATTTAGGCATCTATCTGACCAACTAAAAGATTTTTTTGTCATACAGAGTGAGGTAGAAGATGAAGTTCTTTGTAGCATTTTGGGGGAAGCATTTCTGAGCCAAGTGCACATGCATAACACTACCATGCTGAAGTGTTTTGTGTATACAATTATCAAGACCTCTGGTCACCACGACTGAGGTATGAGAGCATCTGAGTGTTTGGTGAGGCCTAATTTTTACCACTATGTCAATGTTTCCATTTTTGGGCTTAATCACTATCCATGGAGTGGGTTGGTGGGTGACACCATCTGCATAGTGTCGACTCTTTAGAATGAGGTTGTGGAAGAATTTGTGACTCTAGTTCATGCAGGGGTCATGACGAATGATATGGAGCTCTTTGCTCATTTTTGTAGTCCCATGAGAATCTACTATCTCTAGCCCAAATTGAACGGCTTCATACTTTGATAGAGAGCATTCGAGTGTTGATTTTCACCCTCTGTGTTTGAAAAAGAAACTCTTTTTTGCTACCGATATCAATTTTTTGTAGTCAAATCAACAAATTTTGTAATGCCACTTTGATGTAAATATATATATGAATGAAAATACTATTTTGATATTATAGTGTTCTTTGTATGAATTATTTCTATTGATTATGTTCATATCAAATTCAATGGAATTTGCTTCTTTTTCTTGTATAACTGCATTGTCATTCAAATCTACATACGATGCTATTTTGTTTTCTTCTTAAATATGTCTTCTAGCGGTAGGGTGGGTAGTTCACAAAACCTAGGAAAACACTACCCAAGTTTTAAATTTCTCCTGAAATACCACCCAAAAGAAAAACTTACGAAACAAGTCACCCGGCGGTCTTTGACAAATTCGTGAACCTTTAGTATGGACTGCATAGGATTAGTTAGGCTTAAATGGGTGGTGTAGACACGTACAATATACTGATTGATCTCATGCACCTGAATCTGATTTACTAACACCAGTTCATCCTAAATCATCTCCTTTACTAACCAATTAATTGAATAATCTTTCTTTGATTAAATTCATCATATTTCATCTTTTAATTAAATAAATCAATTTTATCTGATTAAATCATCATCTCCTTTTAATTTAATTAATCCTCTTCATCATCTTCTTTTAATTAAATAATTTATTTTATTTAATTAAGCTCTAAGTTCATTCCCTTTAAATTAAATAAATTAATCTTTATTTGATTTAAATCTAACACCATCCTCTTTAATTAAATAATCAAATCTTATTTAATTAAGTCTAAAATTATTACTCCTCTCATTTTGATTTATTTAAATCCTAAAATCTAAATCAAAGTGTCAAATCAACTAATTATCGTCTAAGTTAATCAAATCATGATTAATGCTAACACTAATCACTCAAATCCTCTAGCTTTTTCAACTTGCTCATGAAAATCATTTTAATTGATTTATTAAATCTCTAGTTACTTTCAAAAAGGCATCAAGAAGGGAATATTCTCCAAGTTTGAAAAATCCTTCCAAAAGGGTTTGTACATCCAACAAGGCATTTAAGTTTCTTACATGTCCTTTGCCTTGAACCAAGTGGCATTAACTTCATTTTCTTCTCCCTCCAACTTGTCATTTCATCAATTTTGAAATTCCACCTAATTGCATTTAATTACACAATGACCAAAATGTACTCCACCTTTGTCCACTCACATGTTGACAAGTGGCATTATGTCATTGGTTGGTGTTTGATCCCACATTCATCATTTTTACCTCATCGTCCATCATTCTCTTTTATAAATAAGATGCTCTCATTTGGATTTTGGATCCACAACTTTATGCAACATTATTATCTTCAAGTTTTTGAGCAATCTTCATCCATCTTTATCCATTTTCATCCATTTTCATGATTTCATAGCTAGGTAATGGCAAAATTTCATCAAGGAGTATCAACCTTTATCTATTGATCATCAATCTTGCTAAGAATTGGGAAAGGGCTATTTTCCACATCAAAATAGCACCAATTCCCCCATGGGATTGAGAGTTTGTTTATTTTGAGCAAGATTAGATAGTTTTTATTCATGTTCTTCATTTATTTCTGATTCTTGATATATCAAATGAATTTCATGGGGAATGTTGTTTCTAACTTGCATATGGGACTAATAATTGTTAGAAACCAAGATCTGAAGTGCAAACCAGAAAATCACCTTCCACAGAAGAGAAAAACAAAAAAGCAAAGATATTGAAAAAAGATGTGCAACATAATATTATTCAGGAATTCTTAATTACAAGATAATGATTTTCTTTATAAAATCAAAGATGCATAAACCTAATCTTATCTTGAGCAACAAGATAGCTCAATAAGAAAAAGATGAGAATTAATTAACCTAGGAATTAAATATTACCTAAGTAAAGTTATGCAAGTGTAATTAAATATTAATTACACTAACACCCCCCCATAAGTACAACTTAGGGAGACTAGCAAAGCATGCACCTAAAAACTAAGATGAATGCAAGAAAGCATGAATGGGTCCCGACAACAAAGGCCTAATTAGGTACCCAAGTACAAATGCAATAATGAGGTAGAGAAGGAAAACCCAGTGGGACAAAACCCCCTACAATGAGATGACTAGTGCAAAGAAGCACTAGAAGAACATTGTGGAGTAACACTGGAACCGCAATCTGACAAGCAAGGAAAAATACTTATGTCTACAATTGAAAACAAAAATGGAATCATAATAATGTGACAGCAGAGTCGATGCCACAAAAAACTGGAAAAATCACAAACTAGAAGAACCCTAGAATCTGTGAAGCAATAGTAAATGAAATGATGACAAAATTTGGAAACCATGTATCTCGATGTCGATGCCATATTGTGACTAAAACTCTTCCATGGGAAGGAGTACCAAGGAGACTCTGGAAAATTAACCATAAAAACATGGCCCTCAAACTGAGAAGGATCTGAACCAATGCAGATCAATAACCATAGTCTCTCAACTGAAGTGTGAACCGATGAATTTGATATGTGTCAAGAAATAGCAAAAAAGTGGCCAAAAGAAACTAAGAAACCAGATAACCCATGTAATTTGTCATCAAAACAAGATGGAGATCAAAGTGAAAACTACACTTTAATCAGATTTATTATGCAAGAAACCCTCATGATGGAACTTTATCTCAGCTCATTTATTACAATAACCCAATGATTGTAAAAGGAGAATGCTAAATGTTCATAAACATAAAATAAGATGATGTGGTACTGAAATGAAGTACAAATATTCAAGTTTCACCTTTCCAACTGCCAAAACATCCAAGTAATCTCCAAAACACCCATCGGGAAAAATATAGAATAATGATAAACTTGGGACAAATATAGAAAAAATTGCATTTACAGTAATGTAGAGCTCCTCAATACCTTTCCAACGCCGCAAAGAAGACGAAAATCGGAGATCGTGGCAAAAAGTTATGAGCTCGGAAGCCATAAATGAACATCTAATTTCAAAAAAAAAAAAGTAGCTAAACAAAAAAATAATGTAAAATAAACTACACCACAAGAAAGTGCTTGGAACCAACTTTCCAGCGATATCTCATTTACCCAATTTGGATACCGTATGCCCAAGTTATACCCAAAAGAAAAAAATTGCTCCTTGAAGGCAAATCAGGGCTAGGAGGGGGAAAAGAGGGCTAGTCGTACGCTGATATCATGTTGACATCATCACTTCACAAGCATAAATTTGATGGCCATCTGGCCGTCATGGCCAAAAAAAGGCCCCCCTTGCAACAAAAAATTGCATGGCTAGAATATTTACGAAATCTGGCCGGAAAAGCTGCTAGAATATTGCAAGTGCGAAATATTCTGAAGAATCTCCAAAGATCCTCTGTGCTGGGGTCTAAAATGAAGCGGCCGTTGGAAAAGAAAAGATGGCCACCAAAGGAATGTTGCGGCCACCAGTTTCTGTGGAAGGCTGCCGGAGGAGGATGTCGTCAGGGATTGAAGGCGGCGGTGGGTGGGGTCCCGTCGGCGGATGGCAAAACCAAAGTCGTCGCCTGAATGTTGTGCATGGGCCTGCCGCTAGGGTACGACTTTGTACCCTATGTGCAGGAATTCAATGAATGTTTTGGCCTTTTTCTGTTGCAAAAAAACTTTGCATTGTTTCAAACCAAATTTTAAATGCCTTTTTTTTATTTTTTAAAAAAAGGCTAATCAACAATTTTTTTTTATTTACAGAAAAAATATTTAAAAACTTGAAACCTTTTTTTGATCTATGGAAAAATTTAAAAACCAGAATAAAATCCTTGTACCTATGTACACGCAAAATGAGGTGCTTAGATTTGTATGGATTTGTGTGTCTCTTAAAAAAAATTGCCTTTTGTTGCAACTGCTCAGATTTGAGCAAAACGACAAGCGATCTTAGGGTTTTGGGGCATTGTGAACGCGATGGTGACATTTGTTTTGCTCCAGAATGCACCAAAAAAATACTCAAGGTCGGATCCCTCAAGGAATCCTGAACGAACTCTGCAATAATTTTCTCAAAAATCTGAGAAGGGGCTATAAATCAAGTCTCTGATACCATGTTAGAAACCAAGATCTAAAATGCAAACCCAAAAATCACCTTCCACAGAAGAGAAAAACAAAAAAGTAGAGATATTGCAAAAAGATTTGCAGCATAATATTATTCAGGAATTCTTAATTACAAGATAATGATTTGCTTTATAAAAGCAAAGATGCATAACCCTAATCTTATCTTGAGCAACAAGATAGCTCAATAAGATAAATATGACAATTAATTAAACTAGGAATTAAATATTACCTAAGTAAAGTTATGCAAGTGTAATTAAATATTAATTACACTAACAATAATGTGTTTTTTATTTGTGTTTGTGTAGGTATAAGATCCACCATTCACACGTGGTAAGTTATAACAATACATCTAAACACTGCCCACATTAAAAGAATAATAAAGAAGCGGTAAATTGGGAGGTTAGCAAAACTAGTGAAAACCTCACTTAGGTTTGCAATGTACAATGAACCACCTCTTGGCTTAAAAACTTGTACAAAAAATTGATTAAAGATAGGGGAAACGACCAAAATTAAAGGTAATAGTGGCTCTGACTGGGGAAAACATGGACTACAAAGGACATAGAAGAACCCAAAAGATGTGACCAGTCTTATCCATTGGGCATAGAGTCAAAATGAGGACACCAAAAACCCAAAATAGTAAAAACCCAACAAGAAGAAAACACACCAAAAATGTGACTATTTATAGGGTAGGAAGAACCTACCAAAAACAAGAGAGAAAAGGAAAGGCTTATGCAAACCCATTGACAGGCTGAGAGAAGAATGACCCATCCCTTAATAGGCTCACCTTTGCATAAAGCTTCTAGAGCAAATCAAGAAGTAAGATCGCCCAAACACAAATGTCGATGACAATGAAATTTCCCCCAAGAAAACCCCCAAAAATCCATTTCTCATCATAGATTTCTTCTTCTTGCAAGAAATTATGCGCTAGACCATCTATACTCCACTTCTCTTTACTAAGCTTCATTGATTCATGTGCCTCCAACCCTTGCTATGAATCCCAAGTTTCAACTTCTTCTTTGACACTATGTTTACCAAATCTACAGACCAGCAACCCTACACCATTACTTTGTCTTTCTCTAGTAACAATAGGAACCTTCTCATTAATCAATAAGGAACAATCCCTTCTAGCTTCTAACATAGATTGATCAACAGTTGAATCAATGAACAGAGGATTATTATACATTTCAAATTCATCAAAGACAAAGAGGGGGTTAGAATTGATTGACCACTTGATCCCCTGCTAAGAAGCGTCATACATGGTGTCTTCAATGTATTCCATATTAAACCATGGAGTTTTATCAGCAGCCTCCTCAGAAATGAAAGTTCCATATTCTAGAGCAAGAAGGGAGTCTAGCACTAGATTATATATACTAGCATCAAGGGAGAAAGACTTATTCCCATAATGGAAAGGAGAGGTAACCTAGGACATAGAAAGTGACTTCTTCTATGGTGAATCATCTTCTTCATTGCTAGATGAGCTGAGATCATCTTCAACTTTAGTCAAGACATTCAAACTGAAAACTTGAGCATTGTAGTGTTGTCTTTCTTCTTTTCCAAGCTATTGCATGTTACCAAAAACTACAAGGTTAATATTTTCAGAAATTGAATGAGAATGCTTCATTACTTTAGGAAACTTAAGAGGGGAATTAATAGGTGATTTGTGATCAATTTCAAACCTCTTATTTTTATCATATTTCCACTTTCCTATAGCTATAAAATCATCCTTGACTTATCGCTTCCAACTGAGGTTTTTCAATCCCTTGGACTTTCTCTTTTGAGGATTAATTTAATATTAGGATTTAGATTAGAAATACAGATGTGAAATTGAATTTCCTCACTTAGCCTTTCAGGAGTAGGAATCTATGAAGTGATTTGTTGAAGCAGTACACAAAATCTCCCATTGTCTCAGCTTTATCTTTCATAATCTAGAAAAATTGTTGCAAGATAGCCGCAACATTAGCATAACATAACATCCCCCTTAGGAGATCCCATAGGTGAACATAACATGGTCTCAAGAGAAATGCATCATGCCAAAACTCTAATGCACAATCAAGAGTATACCATGACATGAAATAGAACAAACTCTAAACCAACATCACCTATCAAGCACCACCAACATCTCAACCAAAGACTCCAAGATTCCTCTATGGCTCCAAGATGTTACACATCTTCAAATAGTGTCCATGCAAATGTGAAAGAACCCTTCTGCAGCAACAGGATCTAAGAGTCCCTCCTAGTAACATCTACAACACTAAAGAAGATCATTCACCACCACGTGATGAATCCACAGTCACTGCTAAAGCTCCCACTGAACCATGACACCAAGCTATCCAAGCATCATGACCAAACATCTATGAAACTAAAGATCTTACAGGTCTACAATAGCAACATGTCCTTCTGACAGCAATGCCAAGCAACACCAAGATCTCCAAAGCAAGCAAACCAAACCATCACTGTCACAAGCTTACACAAGGCAGTGTATCCAATCTATCCATGACATCATGATACACATGCTATAGGTCCCCATAATCGACTATTCAGGTACTCAACACCATCCATCCTCTCTTCTCAAAGTAGCTACATCAATACACAAGTGACCACAGACAAGACCAGCTAACAAGTTTGTACCAACAATGAATCAACCTCATAGATATAGACAGTCCACTTCCAAGTTGTCTTACAACAAACATGTAGGTAAATATAGCCCACAACACTGTACAACTCGTAGATCCATTCAACAAAAAAATCCAAACCCATCATCACATTGGAAACAACAAAACTGAGATCTCAAAGAGAATAGCAATGTAGACAACTTGAATCAAACACCAGATCAAGCTCAAATCCAATTTTCCAATCATGTCCACAATGAGCACCATAGTCAAGAAACCCACAAGCACCACCACAAGACTGTTGAGTGAAAAATCACATACCAACACTCCCATGCAGAGAAGACATCACACCTCAAATCATGCCAAACTATAGCTATCTCATCTAGTCACACCCAAAAACCAAGATCTAGAAAATAGCTTAACAACTCCACATAACCACAAGTTTTGCTTGACTATGTAAAACCTACAAAACCATAGTGCCATGCAAGTACAAACAACAGTTCAGGAACTCCAGGCCCATTTCAAGCCAACTCCAAAACCACCAACATGCACATGCATACGAGAAAGGAAAGCTATTTCAGAAGCTTCCAGATCATCCAATGACCAACTCCATCACCTTCATGCAACCAAGGTACTGAGAACAATTCCTTCAATACTAGGTCAAAGCACCCAACACAAGCACAGTACTCCATGGTTGAATAACAACCCAAGCATCTCCATACCATCAAGGAGCCTCTCACATAGACACCTAGTATGAACCACACTCTACTGCAACACAACCATAAGCATAAAGTCACACCCCCTACATTAGGGTTATACCATTGCCAACATATGAGCTTCAAGTCACATCATTTCAATATGACCAACTCAAATTTCTCCATATTCCATGTTGCATGTTGTCTCAAAAACTTTAACAGAAGAGCAAGAATTTCCACTCATCAAAGGATCAAAAAACATCACCCAATTCCTCCAGATTTCCTCAAGCCTGGCAGATGAATAAATCTTCATAGAAGGAATACCCAGAACCAACAACACACCAGGAAGAAACACATCCTAGAAGAAGGCTCTAATACCACTTGTTGGGAAAATAGGGTATGGTCAGAGACCACTATGCCACAAAGCAGAAATAGGCACAATTCATTTCCCACATTGACACTTAGAGAGAAACTCATTCAAAATAGTTTCAACAACACCATTAAAGTCGTCGAAATAACAACCATGAAATATGAAACAAGAGACATGAACACACAAATATACATGGGGAAAACCCTTTCAGGTAAAAAACCCCACACTCCAAAAGCCCATATCAACATTTGTATTATCCAGCAACAAATATAGTTACAATACAATATCAAGCTCATAGCCTTTACAGGAGATTACATCTTGTTCCATTTTGGAGAAAATCTGGTAGCATAACCCCTCGCGACCACCTCTCTCAGCAAGAAACATCTCGTGGCTACACAACTACATGACTCAACCACTGGCCTCTTGGCCTCACTATCACACAATTTCTCGGCCTTCACCTTCTACAAGATCCATCTCTCCCATGGCGTCACAACCTCTCGGTATACACCTAGGTTCTCAGCCATTTCATGCCCAACATCTTGGCATCTTTGCTTACATTCGGCCTCTCAACCTACATCCAACATCTTGGCCCCCCCTGACTTATTCGGCACCTAGCCACTTGACCTCCACGTAGCCTCTCAACCTCTGCACAACCTCTCGATCTCTGCCTGGAAACCTTGGCCAGCACCCAGCGTTTTGGCCCCACATCCAACCTCCATGCCTTCTAGTTACCGCTGCTCACAACCATTGCTCTGCTCCAAGCTTCGAGCTCCAATAGAGTTACCCTCAGCCTATGTCGCATCTGGCCTTTTGGCCTACAACTCAACTTGACCAGAGTCAACCTTCACTCTATGAGAACTCCCCTAGAAAGACACCAAGAAGACTCATATTCTCTATTTTCTTTGACTCTTCAACTGTCACATCCCTTAGGGTTTCACCTCGAGCCACACGCCATCATTCAACATCCAATCCTAGTCATCAAATAAGCAGTCAAACAAATCTCCACCACCGAGCTTAGGGTTCTCCATGAGTCAACCATCAAGCACATGGGCCCACATGCCATCTGTCCTCCACGTCATCACCACTTGTCGACCTTCATCATGATCCACCAACCAATTGGGTCCCAAGTGGTCCCCACCATCCATGCAACATCCATGTCACTATTGTACAATTGATATCACCATCCATGCAGATAGGTCCCACCATCCACCAGTCATGTCGCCCAGTCAGGAGAAACCCGAACTTTACAACCTTTAGTCGGAGGTTACAAAGTTCCTGAAACCCACGACACGCAGACAAAGTGATCACTCTGTCGCTCAAAACCTGAACTTCCAAACCTCATGATGGAGGTTACAAAGTTCCCATAAGTTGCAACATCCTAATAGAAGGATCGCCTTGTTGCCCAAAACTCAAACTTCACAACCTCCACCGGAGATTACGAATCTCCTTGATGCTGCAAAAACAAAGGAGATTGCCATGTTAGGGAGTTATAAAGCTTTCAAATGCCATGACATGAGTTATGAAGTTAAGAAATCCAGCAAAAAATCAACAACAAAGGAAGTAACCTTCCCTTCATAGTCACTAAGTTGGGAGGTTACAAAACTTCATAACCCCATGACTTCAATTAGAAAAACTTTGAAACCCGCGACTTAACTTAGGCTAATAAAGGAGGAAAAGACACGTGCTCCAGGAAGTTGACCAAGCCAGTAATTTTGAGTTACAATTCTCAAAAACTAGTTCATAAAAATGACACTAATGTGGAAGACATTGCAGAAAGTCATAAATCAACAACACAGAGATTGAAAAGACATATGATTATCATGCTAGGAAAGAATAAATTATCTACAATAAAGTATATCTCACACAGAAAATATGCCTGTATTACACGCTCAACACACATATCGATATGCTAGACATCACATTTTAATTCATAACTCAAAGATTACAAACTATTGTAATATAAAATCGACAAAAATGAAAAGTGTTCCTTCTCAAAATATAGCACAGTGTATCTATAGAGATTGGAACCTCTATTCTTCTCCTTCATCCTAGATATAGCAATGAATTTCACCCAAAAACAATTACCAAAATTGTTACTAAAATTAGTGACTCTTCTTATCATCCAACCGTCTTCTTGAAAACATCTAAGAGAATGTGATCAGTCGAAATAATTAAACTGGAAAATGAAAAGGTGTTAGGCAAGAAAACTTGATCTTTCTTCACACCAATGACAGCCAAATTATGTATCCCACAACCATGCAATTAATGAATATTTAAGAAGATATAATATGATCACATGTGTATGTTGTCCAGCAGGGGATGTAATTTAAAACTAGTTCAAATTGGCCATAAATTCAAAACAAGTTGTTGCCTCATCAAATCTAAGAGAGATAGCCCAAATGTCTAACTAACTATCTATAAATTCAACCAATGTCACTACACTTCACCATCCAGAAGCATCCAATATGGCGAGTGTTCAAAGTGATGGAGTATTAGTGAATGATTTCATCATTTTGGAGAAGATCAAATGCAGTCCTCTATTCAGGCATCTATCTGACCAATTGAAAGAATTTTTTGTCATACAAAGTGAGGTAGAAGAGGAAGTGCTTCATAGCATTTTGAGTGAAACATTTCTAAGCCAAGTGCATGTGCATAACACTACCATGCTAGAGCAGTTTTTGTATACAATTATCAGAACCTTTGGTCGCCTTAACAAGGGCATGAGAGCATCTGAGAATTTGGTGAGGCCTAAGTTTCACCACCATGTCAATGTTGTCATTGTTGGGCTTAGTCACTATCCAAGGAGCGGGTTGGTGGGAAATGCCATCTGCATAGTGTCAGCTCTTCAGAATGAGGTTGTGGAAGAAGCCATGACTCTAATTCGTGTAGGGGTCATGACAAATGATATAGGGATCTTTGCTTATTTTCTGCAGTCCCATGAGAATCCACTATCTCCAACCCAAATTGAATGCCTTCAGACTATGATAGAGGGCATTCGAGTGTTGATGTTCACCCTTTGTGTTTAAAAAAGAAACTCTTTTTTGCTATCGATATTAACTTTTTGTAGTCGAATCACTAAATTTTGTAATGCCACTACGATGTATATATATATATATATATGAATAAAAATACAATTTTGATATTATAGTGTTCTTTGTATGAATGATTTCTATTGATTTTGTTCATATCAAATTCAATGGAATTTACTTCTTTTTCCTATATAACTGCATTGTCATTCAAATCTGCATACACTGTTATTTTGTTTTTTTCTAAAATATGTCTTCTGGCAGTAGGGTGGGAAGTTCACAGAACCTAGCAAAACACCACCCAAGTTTTCAATGTCTCTTGAAATACCACCCAAAAGAAAAACTTACGAAACAAGCCACCCAACAATCTTTGACAAATTCGCGAACCTTTAGTACAGACCGCCTAGGATTAGTTCAGCTTAAACGGGTGGTAAGTTATAACAATACATCAAAACACCACCCACATTAAAAGAATAATAAAGAAGCGGTAAAGTGGGAGGTTAGCAAAACTAGTGAAAACCCCACCTAGGTTTACAATGTATAACAAAACATCACTTGGCCTAAAAACTTGTACAAAAATTTGATTAAAGATAGGGGAAACAAGGTAGCATTGAGGAGGGTACCAAAATTAAGGGTAACACTACTCTAATACCCATTAATGCAAAAGGTAATCCCCTCATGCAAAATTAAAAATGAACAACATTCTCCACTTCTCACAATACCAAATACACATTGACATGGGCAAAAATCTGCCCCAACATGATCCAAAATTACAGCAAAATAAAATAAATTTTATTAATTAACTCTAACACATTATGTATACAATCTTCAAATGACTTTTATCCAGCATACAAAATAATCCTATCTGCATGTCATGGCCTCTATTAAAGATTTAATTTTCCAACACTCCACTTTTGTAATGGCATGACCCTTCAAATTTCTAAGCACTTATTTCATTCAATTTTCAGCTTATATGCTATTTTTTTTATTTTTATGGCTGCTCTTCTACCAGCTAACTCTATTTTCTCCTACCACCCACCTTCTTACTCTAGCTCTGAGCAAAGATAATGCTGCCCCTTTAGCATTCATAAACCTACCCTCTTGTCTGACTCCTTTGTTTCTTTGTAGCCTCATGCCTCCTTATTCTTCAATCATGGTCTTGTCTCCTACGTGCAGCCTTTCTCTTTCATGCTAGCACCTACCCTCACTGCTTCCCATTTTTGCAACAACCCCTCCAGCCTTCTTTATTACTCCCTCTTTTTCCTACCTTGGCGTTGACTGCTCTACCTAGCCTACACCCCTTCATCTTTTAACTTCCTGGCATGTCTTTTCTCCTTCATGGGTAGCACCATTTTATTTACGTTCTCCCTACCATTTTAAATGTAATTTTATTATTTTATACTATTCATTTCCTCTCTAATGCACAACTTCATCTATCTTATATGGGTGTTTTCTTTCCTCATGGGATTTGAGGCCATTACATTAATCATGTAGACACCATATGGTTTTATTTGTGTTTCCTTTAAGGTAGAAATATCTCGATACATATTGAACAATATGCCATATTAGATGTAACATGTGTCCTATTTTGCATATTGTTGGTACAACAATGTCAGGAAAGCTTTGCTAGCAACCAAACCTTGATTAACACAACAACATAGGATCTTGGACAAAGAATGTTACACCATCAAAGTAATATTGGTGCAAGATCATATCCTTCTATGATTGGACTTGGATTTTAACAAATGTATCATTAAAAGAAGCAATTGTGTGGGTTATACCAAAAAATGCAATATGACATTTTATTGATGGCACTGAAAAACTGATTTCAATCATAATTTTTCACCAATAGCTCGAAACCTCACCAAATGGACAGGAATAAGCATCTCATCATTTCTAAGACCTCTACCAAACCATTTGGCCTCAAGTGCCACAAAAATAAAAAATTTAAACTTTCGCCAATCTGCCAACACAAGTCAAAAAACCATTAAATCTCAAAAACTAGGAAGCGTTTGACTTCAAAACCTTCATCAATAATTCAAGAATGCTTCTGAATGAGGATTCACCAAGAAATTTCACTAAACTCCCAAAACAATTGTTTTTTGTGTGATCTTGATTGTGTGTTTGTCTGGGTGCTCCTACATCACCTTTTCTTTTTCATAGAACAAGTTTATGGATTTTAAATGAAATCACAATTAGAAATATATAATCTTGGTTTGGACTCATACTAATAATTAGTGATATTTTACTCTACAACTTCACTTTATATGTGCCAATCTACTCTAATCTTCCTAAATAGATAGGGACTTGGTGATTTTTAAAAATTCCAACCCAAGATTATATACTATGTTTCTATGTTTTTTGTTTCCAACATTAATGTTGATTACTATGTTGTGAATTGGTTCCATCAAAAGTTAATATCTATTTAAAGTACTACAAATACAAAGATAAATATGTAAATAGATGAAAAAGCACAAAATTATTTTAATTAAAGTTATTTTATTTTACTTTAGAACTATTTTATTTACTATATATATACGGACACAAATTTTTTATTTTTATTTAAGAATTATTCTATCTATATTGTTATTTTTCTAATACACTTGATTTACTTTTGTATGTAACTTTTAATTGTATTATTGAAAAGTCACTATTCATTACTTTTTAGTTTTTTGTTTTGTTTTTTTCTTTTAAAAGTGTCTAAATATTATATACCTATATATTACTTTTAAATAGTTTCATTTGGAAGTGTGTGTGTGTGTGTGTATATATATATATATATTTGATAATTATATTTAAAAAATAAATGTCAATTTTTTATTTTTTTCATTTTCTTTCATGATACCACGTAGATTAGGCTTTGGTTGGATCTTTTTAAATTTATTTAACTTTCATATGGGTAAGAAAAGAAAGCATATACATTATAATAAGAAATGACAAAATATCATTGTTTAATTCAAGAAAATATTAATAATGATTTTTGTACAATACAATAAAAAATAGCAGTCTCAAATGTCTCAAACATTTATTTGAATATCATCATGATATAGCTCAAGGAAAAAGTATCATAATATTTTATAAATATTATATTATTGTATCTTATTTATTATGATTGTACTTAAAACATTTATTATCAATCTATTTTTATTTTTTAAATTAATATAAAATTTGATGACATAGCAATATCTTTCATTAATTATATATTATATTAATATAAAATTGTAACTATATATATATTAAGAATAATATATAATATAACATAAATTTAAATAGTATTAATCAATCAAAAGCTCAAAAACTATATGAATAATCATAGTATACAATTATAATATTGATTAATACTTTTTAAAAAACCATTCACTAGACAACATTTGTTAAGTTTATCATTTTGTCTTCTCATGAAAGAGTGACGTAAGGTACAAGTTACAAATTACTTCCTTTTTTCATTGACTTTAAAGAAATAAAAAAACATTATCATTATTAAGCTATATACTTAGGGTTGGAATTTTTCTTAGGTGTTTTTGTGTATTATAAAATATAAATAAATTTTTAGAATGAGATATAAATATAATAAAAATATAGACCTTTCACCGAATTATTTTTTATTTTCTTATATTTGTTTTTAGATTGTATTTATTTATTGATTTTTGTTTTGAGATATGTTATAGATGATTATTTAGGATATAGTTTTAATTAACAAAGTAAAGATGAATATATAATTATATTTAAATTAAAAGAATTTGGAGATGGATAAGGAGTGGTTAGTTGGTTTACATTGAGGTGTAGATTTGATTGTTGATATTAATTAGTTGGTGTGGATTTAAGATTTTATTATAAATTTGTTTGCAAGAATTTATGATAGAGTTTTATGGATAAAATTAATGTGGATAAGGTTGTGTCGTGTGGCTAGGTTTAGGAGAGGATCATGATTTTCAACCTAGTTCAAGATAGGAACATGATTTACCACCTAGTCTTGCTCTAGTGTGGCCTATGACAAGAGCCATCTCCCTAAGCAACCTATTACACCTATGTATTTTGACACATCAATAGAAATGGATTGTGCTAAAAGCTAATTGAGGCTTTGCTTTGAGGTGAAAAATGAAGAACTTGGCTTGTCTCAGTTGCAAGAGAAGTTTGTAGAAATTTTATGTATACTAAATACCATACAAGTAATGCAAGATGGTGATACTCGTTGATGTAAAAAATATGTATTAAATTGTTTTATAGTCAAATATTATTTTCAATTGATCTTTGTGATTTTAAACTTCCAAATGATTTTTTCCCCATTTGTAGATGATCTAAGCATGTCTATAAATGGATTTCCTTAGTTACTCTACTCAATATTTTTTGCATGCAAACCAATGGAATAACAACTAACTTCTAAAATAGTTAGCTTAAGAGAAGGATATTTGAAATTTGATCAAGGTTAGTTAGGTTTTTTGTATAGTCTATTCCAAGGATAAATTTGTGATATGCAACATAGACTAGGAAAATAAGGGGCCTAAAGGACTAAATATTTCCTAAGGTAGTAATCTATAATTTCTACAAAAACTAAGCATTGATGGTGGTTTTAGCACAACCAACTTGCTAAGCAATAACGAACCATTGCTCCTCTTGAAAAATATAATTATCTACTCCAATGTTCCTTTTGGTTCAAGTCTTTCAGACCATGATGGACAACTAAGTGGTTGATGTATGTTAGATTCATAGGACAACTAAGAGGGGGGATGAATCAGTTGTACATTAAAACATCAAAAACCCTCATTAACATTCAGGTCCTTATTAGTCCTTAAACCCTTAATCAAATTTAGCATGAAATTAAACAAGTGAAACAACAACACATCAAAATACCATGCATAATAGAACACCAAATTTATGTGGAAATCCCAAGAAGGGAAAAACCATGGTGAGGATTAGCTCACAAAATAAAGTAATAGCAACATTGAATACTGATAGGCTCACTACCCAACAGAAAGAAGGGCTCATTACCAATGGCTCACTGTCGAATTAGAAAGAAGAAAGAAAGGAATTGTTACAAAGATAAATCCATCTCTGAGCAACAGGAAGATCCACCACAACAACTTTGAACCATCTGTAACCTCCAGCTCACTCCCTTCAATAACTTTAGGTACACTACAAATGTAGACCCTTCTTCTCAATGCTTCAAATTCATAGGTATTAAGATCGCACTCAGATCACCACACTGAATCAAATTTGCATCTTTTGCACACATTCTACATATCCACACTCATCTCTAATGATTTACCTAGCTTACATTTTTGCAAGGTGTGCACCCTTGGTCTCCTTGTCTTGTGTACAGTGCAGCGCTTGGGTTTGTCACATGGCTTAATTTCCTCCTATGGATTCATTAACCCTGGCAATCATATCAGGCATTAATAGGTAAATCTTTTGGTGCAACAAAATTCATCTTTACAATAATTTCTATCAAATCCTTGGTCACGGGTTTGAACCCATCACTTGTGTTGGGGGGATTATTGTAAGGTGTACACCCTTGGTCTCCTTGTGTTGTAGAGTGCAATGCTTAGGTTTGTGAAATGTCTTAACCACCTCCCGTGGATTCATTAACTCTAGAGGTTGTATCAAGAATTAACAAGCCAATATTTTGATGCAACGAAAACCATCTTTGCAACATGTATACCATCCATAGCCTTGAAAACATTCTCCAAGATTGGCTATGCACCTCAAATTTACAATTACAAAATAGATTGGAACCAAACGCTTCCACGGTGGAAATAAGTGAAGGATGACCACACCATGGGTTAACTAGGACCCAAATCTACACTGACATGCTTTGTAAAGCTTCCACAAACAACACACCACTTCCACAATTAGCACTAACATGCCAAGTCAGTCAAACCTATATTAACGCCCTTAACAATTAAGTTTATGTTTAACCAAGTCTAAAGACAACTTCATAGACCATATAACAACACTCCATAATATCCATACAACATCTCAAAATATTCCAACATCATCAGAATATTCTGCAAATTTTCCACAACCACCTGAAACTGAGAACACCATCATTTTGTGAAACCATACACACTAGCACAAACATCCAACTCACTAACAAACTTTTTGGAACACCTTGGCACCTGAAACCTCAAGGGAAGTTAGATACAGACATTATAAGCACATCCCAAAATCTACAAGACAAGAAACCTCAATGCGAAGAAATGTGAAGCAATCTCATTTCTCCTAGACACCCTTCTTAATAGACACACACAGTAGTGAACACAAATTTTACTGTCATACGATCCAAAACCTACAACTCTAGATATAACACCTTTGATCAACATATCCAAAACACACAAGCATAAATTCAATAGTGAATAAATGTGGAGCACAACACTGACACCACTCTATCACACTATAATCTCTTTTATTCAAATTTTCTCAAAAGCACTTGGAAACCAAGTGAACCAAATACAAATGCAACACTACTAACACCACTTCAACACATCTATAGCATTTGCAATGCTTATCACAACACATCCACACTTCCAACAATCTCATCAATACAAGCAGGCTCCAATAATCTCCACAACTATGACAACACCAGCATCCTTCCAACAACTTCAAAACACAATCTCCATATAGTTGACATCAATGACCAAAACTAGCAACTATTGACATCAATGACAACACAAATAGCATACTTGCAACAATCTTCCCCTTTGTTTTATTGATGGAAACACCAGCACTCTAAAAAGCCATCAACAACAAAAGCAACACTACAACAAGAAGTGCTCCCACTGACTTTGGAAACTCATCATACTCTTGTTCCCTTTCTCCTGAACACTCTCTCCCCTTGTGGTCTTTAGACCATATTAAACAAACTCTCTCCCAATAAACTCTAGCTCTATCTCCCGTAATACTCTTCTAAACTATGGTTTTTCAACCAGTCTAACTCTCTCCCCCTTTGACAATCAATGGAAAAGGGCCATAAACTCATCCAACTCTCTTTCCTATATTGAACTCTCTTTCTCTCCCCCCTTTGACAAAATTCAAATGGAAACATTTTCACCCTACACACATCAACTGTATAGGACCTTTCCTTTGACGTTTGGATACACTACTTGTAACACCAGCAATCAACTGCACTCTCTCTTCACTACACTTACTTTTCTACAATCTCCCTTAGGGGCACAAAATATGCTCCATCTTACTTCACCAACCAGCAATACTACTACCTACTCCCCCTAAGAAGTAGCCTTCATCAGTCTAGAACAAAATAATAAATATTAAATTGCTCCATGGGACTAATGCACAATATTATGTATCTAGATGAGAAAATGAGGGGCAATAACCCCTAACTTTTGTTGGAGATACTCAAAATTATCTTTAGGAAGATCCTTTGTGAAAATATCTACAACTTGATCCTTTGTAGGCACATACTCCATCTTCACCTCATTTTCTTCAACCTTCTCTCTTAGAAAGTGATACCTGATTGAGATATGCTTTTTTCTTTAATGCATTACCTTATTTTTTGATATATTGATAGCACTTGTATTATCACACAAGACATAAATAGGTTCATTATATGATATTTTGATATCCTTAAATTTTTTCTTCATCCACAACACCTATGTGCAGCAAGATGCTATAGCAATATACTATGCCTCTATAGTAGATAAAGATATTGAATCTTTCTTTTCACTTAGCCAAGAAACCAACCTACTTCCAAGAAAGAAAGCACCTGCACTTGTACTTCTTATTTCATCCATAAAACCATCCCAATTTGCATCTATATAGGAACTTAAAGAAAAATTAGTATCCTGTGGATACCTTACACCATAATCTGGAGTGCCCTGCAAATATCTATTATATCCTCTTGACTGTTGCCACATGTGATTCTCTAGGATCTTCTTGAAAACTAACCACAAGACAAACTAAATACATGATATATGGTCTAGTAGTAGTTAGATATAGCAGTCCACCAATCATTGATATGTACTTTCTTTGATTAGTTTTAGGAGATTCGTCATTCTTTCTCAACTTGCAACCAGTAACCATAGGAGTACATACTGGTTTAGAGTCTTCCATTCTAAACTTCTTCAACATTTCCTCTACATACTTTGACTGTGAAATTAATATTCCTTTTTCTGTTTGATTGATTTGTAGCCCAAGGAAGAAATTCATTTCTTGAAACATTGACATCTCAAATTCATTTTAAATGTCTTTTACAAAATTCATGCACATTGCCTCATTTCCTCTAAAGATTATATCATCAACATACACAACCACAATCAAGATTTGATCCTTCTCAATTTTAAAGTAAATATTGCTATCTGTAGTACCTTTATTGAATCCCTACTACAAGTACCTATCCAATCTTTCATACCAAGCTCTAGGAGCTTGGTTGAGTCCATACAATTCCTTCTTCAATCTGCAAACCATATTAGGATTATCTGATAAGAGAAATCCTTCTAAATGTTCAATGTATACCTCTTCTTCCAACTCACCAATCAATAATGCAGACTTCACATCTGTCCAATAAACCTTGAAGTCCGTATGTGTTGTAAAGGTCAAAAACATCCTAATGGCCTCTATTCTTTCCATCAGACCAAATGTCTCCTCAAAATATATTCCTTCCCCTTGTGAGTGGCCCTTACACACAAGTCTATTCTTATTTCTAACAACTTCTCCATTCTCATTCAGCTTGTTCTGGAATATCCATTTAGTTCCTATTACATTTTTGTTTGTTGGTCTTGGGACTAATTCCCAATTTCGATTCTTCTCAATCTACATCAATTATTCTTACATAGGTTTGGTCCAATTTACATCCTTACATGCCTCAATCACTGTCTTAGGTTATACTTTGGAAAATAAACACAAATTTACTTGTTCTTTTTTCATAGCATCTTTTCTTCTTATCAACACACCTCTACTATTATCACCAATGATCTGATCTTCAAAATGATTCTTTTACACATACTTAGGAGTTTTAGGAATCCTTTCTAGAGCATCTTCCTCTTTAACCTACATCTCCTTTTCCTTATCTTCTTATTTTTCTTCTTCTTTTCTATAGGACTCATTAGAATCATATCCTTCTATTAGTATTGATATTTTATGTTGGTCCTCATCTACTTTGACACTTGCACTTTCAACTATCTTCTTCAGCCTCTTTTGTAGCATTGGTAAGCCTTGCTTCTTGTATAATATCCAAGGAATATTCCTTCATCTGACCTTGCATCAAAGTTTCCCAAGCTTTCTTCATCACTCATGATATAACATTTGCTTCCAAACACTGAAATTTTGACAGTAGGAGTTCTTCCATACCATAGTTCATAAGGAGTCTTTGAACTATTTTACTCTTGCTTGTACTCTATTGAGTGTTTATATTATAGTATGAATAGCTTCTCTCCAATAGACATCCAATATATTTTCTTCCTTTATCATTATCCTTGTTGCTTCCTGAATTGTCCTATTCTTTTTTTCCACAACTCCATTTTGCTAAGGAGTTCTAGGGGTTGACAAATGCCTCTTTATTCCATGCTCTTCACAAAAATTGTTAAACTCATTGGAAGTAAACTCTCCAACTCTATCATACCTTAATCACTTTATTTTCATATCCATTTCATTCTCAACCATAGCCTTAAATGCTTTAAATTTGTCTAGGACTTCTGATTTTTCTTTGAGAAAAGTTACCCAAGTCATTCTAGAGTAATCATCAATTAACAACATGAAATACCAATCACCTTGAAAGCTTCTTATTCTTGTAGGTCCACATAGGTTTGTATGCATTAACTCCAAAGGTCTTGTGGTAGAATATTCTTTGATATTGAACTTCTTTCTTGTTTTCTTCCCAACTTGGCATTCCTTGCAAACTACATTGATAGGCTTTGTAATTCTTGGTAGATCTCTCACAACTTGAATATATTTGATCCTCACTAGGCTATCAAAACTAATGTGACACATTCTTATATACCATATCTGACTTTCATTGATTTTATTCATAAAACACTTACCATTAGCACCTTTGAGCTAATAAACATTCCCATCTATTCGTGTTATTGTAGAAACCATAGTTTTGGATCTTCCTTTTCTGGTTTCACAACCACCATCCTAAAATACAAGATTATATTCTTTTTTTGGATGTTGTGGTTGTTTTTTTGATATGTGGTTGTCATTGATGTCAACACTATTAGCATTAATGCATTAGAAGTTGTATATGTTGAGGATATTGAGAAAATTATAATAAAAAGAGTTGCAAGTTGCTAGGGGTGAAGTGAAGTTTAGTCTATTGGTGAGTTCATTACGTTGTAGTTCAGAGTTTGTGGACTAAAGGGTTTCTTTTCTATTATATCTAGTTTATCCATGTTGAGTTTCAGATATTTGCATGAAGATTTTATCAAGTTATGAAGATTACTATTCTGACAGTTTTTTTGTTACTTCAGTTTGTGTTCCTGAATGAATATTATGTGATTTCAGTAAGTTCAATTGTTGTGGATGCTTCTCTAGTGATTCATGATGTTTATGTATGTTTCTAGATCTTTCTCTATCTACATTGCATGTCCACATTGATCATTGTTCTCATGATCCGATATTTTCTCTTGCGTGTTCATGTTTTTCATGCTCTTGGTCGACAAGGTGTTTGTAGCGTGTTGTAGATCTTTGAGGAGAAATTAATTGAAGTGGTTTGTGTTTGAGGATGTTATTTTGGGTCTTCAATATGTTATGGCTGACCTTGGTTGATTTGCATGAATAATCTTTATTGATTTGGGCTGACAGTTTATATTCTTTTATTATTTTGTTCAAGATGACTTGTAGCAATGTAATTCCTTGTTGTGGATATATATAAGCAATTGTTTTATCATTTTAGCATTATGAGAAGAAGTGTGTGTGAATTTTATGAGTCCTATGTGTGAATATTATTCAGATCAGACAAAGGCAAAGCAGAGTGTGAAGAAGAGTAAAGAAGAGTGAAGAAGTGTTCATGAGCTTAACCAGAACTACAATCAGGCATTAGCAGATGCTATTTTTCTCAGTTCAAATCTGATGGATGTAATTACAATATTTCTATAAGATAGTGTGTCTTCCTTTTCTAATTTAGCAGTGAATTCTTAGTGTTCTTGAATGCATGTGCATTCCCCATTCATATTTCCTTATACTTTTAATAGGGTATAATCTTGTGGATTGACCTCCACCATGATTTTTCCCCTAACAGGGTTTCCACATAAAAATCTTGGTGTTATGTGTGTTTCTGATGTGTTTTTCATTTATGCTTTCATAGTTATTGATTAGATTTGAGAATAAGGTTAATAAGTTGAATAAGTTTGAAATTTTGTGACAACTAATTGACCCTCCCTCTCAGTTGTCTGCCCTTGTGTTGCCAAAAATTGGTATCATAGCAGGTTCCTTGGAAGAAGTTTAATAGCTTGAGGTAATCTAGGATGGCGACTTATAAGAAGGATAGTCCTATATTTTATGGAACAAATTATTCCTTGTGGAAGACTTGAATGGAGTGCCATATGAGATGCATTGGTGAAGCCTACTGGAGTATTACAAGTAATAGGTATGTTATTCCATAGTATGGTCCTACTACTGCTGCTGAGATTAGGGATGTTGAGTATAATATCAGGGCTAAGGAGGCATTGCTGAGTGCTTTGACTGATACTGAGATGACAAATGTGATGGATCTGATGACTGCTTATGAGATCTAGAAAAAGTTGGAAACCTTATATGAAGGTGATGCTAATGTGAAGATTTCTAAGCTACAAAGTCTAAAAGGGAAATATGAAATGTTGAGAATGGGTGATGATGAGAACATTACTACTTTCATGCAAAGAGTGAATGAACTTGTGTGTGGTATCAAATGTGCTAGTGGACAGTTGGACGAATCAGAGATTGTTGCTAAAGTTCTTAGATCCTTGCCTACTTCCTACAAAGTCAAATCTAGTGCTATTGAAGAGCTCTAAACTGTGATAAATGTTACCAGAGATATGTTGATTGGTAGTCTTACTGCTTTTGAGTTGATTGAATTTGGTGATGCCCTTCCTAAGGTAGAATTTGCATTCAATGCCACTAATTTTGGAATAGATAAACAGAGATATGATCTAGGTGAAAGTTCATCAAGAAAAAAATTCAAGTATGAGGATGAAATGAAACAAATGAAAGAAGAAGAAAGAGAGGTAGAAGAGAAGGAAGCATTGATTGTGAAAAGAGAAGCTAGAGGATAGGGTAAGTATAAAGGGAAGTTTCCTACTAAATGTTTTTCATGCAATAAGATAGGTCATTTTGCATCAAGGTGTCCTAAAAGAGTTTCTAAGCCAAGAAATAACAAGCCTAAATTTCAAAAGAAGTGTTAATATGTTGTTGATGAAGGTGTGACAGATCATGAATTTGATAAAGGAAATGGAAGTGAGGAAAAATGGGTATTTATCACTATCAAGGAAAATAATCCTATGTCTACTAAATCTGCTAGTTGTATAAATGTGGAGAAATCCCTAGCTACTCAAGTTGAAGAGAAAGATGAATGGGTAAATGACAATGGTTTTTCTCATCATATGACAGGAGATAAAAGTAATTTTGTGAGCTTGGAAAAGTATGATGGTGGTGTTGTGAGATTTGGTGATGATAAAATGGTGTGATCTATGGAAGAGGGTGCATTTCTCTTTATGGTAAGAATAATATTGATGATGTCCTGTATGTTGAAGGTTTGAAGCATAATCTTTTAAGTTTTGGACAGATCGTTGATAAGGGATACAATCTTCAATTCAAGGATGGGAAGTGAAAAATATTGGGAAATTTTGGAAATGTGATTGCATCGAGTACAAAAACAAAAGGTAATATCTTTCACCTGAGTGCTACTAGTAAAAGTTACTTGATTGCTCAAATTGATGAAAGTTGGTTGTGGCATAGGAGAATGTTTCATGTTAACTTTGATAATACTATCAAGATAAGTTCTACTAAGGTTTTGAGAGATCTTCCTAAGTTGATGAAACCTACTAATGCCATATGCAAGGAATGTTAGTTAGGAAAGCAAACTAGAATTTCATTTTGGAGCAAACAACATAATTCAAATGGATTGTTAGAGCTTGTGCATACTAGCTTGTGTGGTCCTTCTAGAGTCAAAATTTTACAAGGATACAGGTACTTCATGTTTCTTATTGATGATTATTCAAGAATGATGTGGGTTGATTTCTTAAGGGAGAAATCTGAAGCTCTAGAGAAGTTCAAGATCTTTAAGGCTACGGTTGAGACAGAGACAAGTCTGAAGATTAAATTTCTGAGATTAGATAGAGGTGGTGAATTCACTTCTAGTGAGTTTAATTCTTTTTGTGAAGAACATGGAATAAAGAGATAATTATCTGCATCACGAACCCCTCAACAAAATGGAGTTGTGGAAAGGAAGAACAGGACAATTCAAGATGTTGCTAGAACTATGATGTTGGAAGGAAATGTTCCGCATAACTACTAGAGAGAAGTTGTGAGTATTGTTGTGTACACACTTAACTGGTACAAATCAAAGGTGATATTGTTAAGACCCCTTTTGAGCTATGGACTCGTCATAAGCCTACTATTAGATATTTCAAGATCTTTGGAAGAAAATATTATATCAAAAGAGATGAATATATAGGAAAGTTTGATGTGAGGAGTGATGAAGGTATCTTTTTGGGTTATTCTACTAAAAGCAAGGCTTGCCGGTGTTACAATAAGAGATTGAAGAAAATGGTTGAAAGGGAAAATGTCAAGGTTGATGAAGACATACCTACACCATCTAGAGCTTGTGGATATGATTCTAATGATTAGAATGATAGTATAAATAAAGGAAAGCAAGTTCATAATTCAAATCAAGTTCAAATAATTTTAGTGAATCAAGAAGATCAAGAGGAAGGAGAAACTGATTAAAGTGTAGAAGAGAGATCAGAAGAGCCTGACATTTAAGAACTCCCTAAGACTCTGAGGTATGTAAGATTGAATCATTCAGAAGATTAGATCATAGGTGATAAGAACAAAGGTGTTCTAACTAGGAGAAAGATTGTAGAAGAATATTGTTTAATTTCAAAGACTGATCCTAATAATGTGAATGAAGCATACAAAGATGAACATTGGATTGAAGCAATGAAAGAGGAACTACAGCAGATTGAAAAGAATGATACATGGATTCTTGTTCTCAAACCTAAGGATAAAAATGTAATTGGAACTAAATGGGTCTTTAGAAACAAACTAAATGAGCAAGGTGAAGTAGATAGAAACAAAGCGAGACTAGTGTGTAAGGGATATTCATAGATGGAAGGTATTGATTTTGAAGAAACCTTTTCCCTTATTGCTAGGATTGAATCTGTGAGATTATTTCTTGCTTATGCTTCTTATAAAGACTACAAGGTTTATCAAATGGATGTCAAATCAGCTTTTCTAAATGGTGAGTTGGAAGAAGAGGTGTATGTTGAGCAACCAGATGGATTTTTGTTGACTGATCAAGGAGATATGGTTTCTCGATTGAAGAAAGAATTGTATGGACTCAAGCAAGCCCCTAGAGCATGGTATGCCAGATTGGATAAGTACTTATTGAATCTTGGATTTAACAAAGGTACTGTTGATAGTAATATGCATTTCAAGATTGATCATAATAGAGATTTGATTATGGAAGTATTTGTTGATGATATCATTTTTGGAGGAGATGTTAGCTTGTGCATGAAGTTTGCTGATGAGATTTAGAGTGAGTTTGAGATTTCAATGATTAGAGAGATGAAATTCTTTTTGGGATTGCAAATTACTTAGTTAGATAAAGGGATCTTTATATCTCAGTCCAAGTATGTGAAAGAATTGTTGAAGAAATTTGGTATGGAAGATTCAAAGCTAGTTGGTACACCCATGGTGACCAGATGCAAGTTCACAATAGATAATGATTCTCTGAAGGAAAATCAGACTAGATACAGATCAATGATTAGTGGATTTCTTTACTTGAATCAAAATAGGCCTAATATCATGAATTTTTTATGTATTGTTGCAAGATTTCAAGTTGATCCTAAATAATCTCATGTGACTGTTGTGAAGAGTATTTTCAAATACTTGAAGGGGAAAGTTGATTTTGGCCCATGGTATCCTAAAGATGATTATCTTACCTTGAGTTCCTTTACTGATGTTGATTAGGTAGGAGATGTGAATGACAGGAAAAGTACTAGTGGTGGAGGATTTTTCTTTGGCAAGAAGCTGATTTCATGGTTAAGTAAGAAGTAGAATGTTATTTCTTTATCTACTATAGAGGAAGAATACATTATTGTTGCTAATAATTGTACTCAAGTATTGTGGATGAAGTAGAAGTTGAAGGATATTAGATTTTTGTATGATGAGCCTATTGTTATATTTTTTGATAACTCAAGTGCTATTAACATTTCTAAAAATACAGTGCTGCATTCAAAGACCAAGCATATAGCTATCAAGTTTCACTTTTTGAGAGAGAAAGTGAGTGAAAAGGAAGTCAGATTGGAGTATGTGCCTACTAAGGAGTAGATTGTAGACATCTTTACCAAGATGTTGCCTAAGGATACTTTTGAGTACCTCAAAGGGAAGTTAGGGGTGATTACCCCTCCTAATCAGAACTAAGATGCATTGACTTGCATCAATCTATGCATTTCATGGTCATATTTTTATTTGGATTGATGTTGTGGTGGCTGCTACTCAGGGGGAGTATTCAAATATTCAGATGTTCAGATATGTGGTTCAAATCTTGTATAGAAGAGATCTTTGTCATTGATGTCAAAGGGGGAGAATATTAATGTGAAAAACTTTCTGAGAGAGAAGAACCTTGTGAGGAGAAGAGTTATGTGGATGTGTTGAGGAGAGAAGAGTCAGAACCTAAGGGGGAGTAAGTGTAGTTGCGTTGATGGTGTTTTTCACATCATGTGTTGCCATCAATTCCAAAGGGGGAGATTTTTGGATGTTATGGTTGTGTTTCTGATATGTGGTTGTCATTGATGTCAACACTATTAGCATTAATGCATTAGAAGTTGTATATGTCGAGGATATTGAGAAAATTGTAATAAAAAGAGTTACAAGTTGTCAGTGGTGAAGTGAAGTTTAGTCTGTTGGTGAGTTCAGTACGTTACAATTCAGAGGTTATGGACTAAATGGTTTCTTTTTGAGTATATCTAGTTTATCCATGTCGAGTTTCAGATATATGCATGAATATTTTATCAAGTTATGAAGATTTGTATTCTGACAATTTTTTTGTTACTTTAGTTTGTGTTCATGAATGAAGATTATATGATTTCAGTAAGTTCAGTTGTTATGGATTCTTATCTGTTGATTCATGATGTTTATGGATGTTTCTAGATCGTGCTCTATTTGTGTTGTATGTTTGCATTGATCTTTGTGCTCGTGATATGAGATTTTCTCTTGTGTGTTCATGTTTTTCATGTTCTTGGCCGACAAGGTGTTTGTAGTGCATTGTGGATCTTCGAGGAGAAATTAATTTTAGGTGGTTCATGTTTGAGGATATTATTTTGGGTCTTCACTATGTTATTGAAAAACTTGGTTCATTCACATGAATAATCTTTATTGATTTGGGCTGATAGTTTATATTCTTTTATTATTTTGTTGAAGCTGACTTGTAGCAATGTAATTCCTTGTTACGGATATATCTAAGCAATTATTTTATCATTTTAGCATGATGAGCAGAAGTGTGTGTGAAGTGTGTAAGTCTTATGTGTGAATATTGTTCAAATCATATGAAGGTAGAGCAGAGTGTGAAGAAGTGTTCATGAGCTTAACCAGAATTGTAATTAGGCATTAGCAAATGCTATTTTTCTCAGTTCAAATTTGATGGATGTAATCAAAATATTTTTGTAAGATAGTGTGTCTTGCTTTTGAAATTGAGTAGTGAGCTCTAGGTAGTGTGTTTGAATGCATGTGCATTCCCCATTCATATTTCCTTATACTTTTAATAGGGTATAATCTTGTGGACTGACCTCCACTGTGGTTTTTCCCCTAATAGGGTTTCCACGTAAAAATTTTGGTGTTATGTGTGTTTATGATGTGTTGTTCATTTATGCTTTCATGGTAATTGATTAGATCTGATAATAAGGTTAATAAGTTGAATAAGTTTGAAATTTTGTGACAACCAATTCACTCCCCCTCTTAGTTTTTTTCCCTTGTGTTTCCAACACCTTTGGTACAAATTTTTCCTACACTTAGAATATTATACTAGAGACCCTTGACATAAAGAACATCATTTGTATTATACATTCCATCAAAACTACTTGAACCTTTTCCACATAGCTTAGCAGATGTATCATCACCAAACTTAAAAAGACCACTTTCAACCTTCTCAAGTTTAACAATCTTACTCTTATCACTTTTCATATGATTTGAGCATCCGCTATCAATTATCCAATGATTTTTCTTCTCTCTAGCATGAAAAGAAATCACTATAGTCCCTTTGATGTTGTGACCTATTTTTGGATAAATTTCCTTCATACATCTTTTAGAGTCAGTAGAATTATTTCCAACATTTAGAGCCATGAACAATTATTCATCATTTTCATCATCTAGGTATTCAAATTCATCATTAGATATGCTAGCATTTTCTTTAACATAATAACTTCTCTTAACATATTTACCTTTATTATCCTTATATTTGTCATTAGAAACTTTGGTTAGACATCTTGAAGCATAATGAACTATCTGTCAATAGTTGAAACATTTGAAAGGTAACTTACCTTTGTATTTTCTAGTGCCCTTTTTCAATAATCTTACAAAATTTTCTTCTATTTCATCAAGATCATTCGGATTTCATCCATCATCCTTCTTTGTTTTGCTAGCCTTAAAAGTAGTCTCTTTTCTTGAATCATTTTGACCAAAATCTCTCAATTCAAAAGTGGTTAAAGCACCAAACAATTGGTCTCTACAATAATGATCTAAATCCTAAGCTTCATCAATAGAAAAAACTTTAGAACTATAAGATTTATGAAGAATTCTTTATACCTTCTTTACCACCTCATCTTCTTCTAGTTTCCCACCAAGGCCATTGGTGGAATTGACAACTTCATCCACTTTATGCATGTAGCTTGCAATATCTTCATCTTTCGACACCCTAGGGGTTTCAAACTTAGTCTTCAAATTCTACATCTTTGCTTGGTTGACCTTATCATCTCCTTCATAGATACTTTCCAACTCTTCCATATTTATTTAGTACATTTGTAGCCCATAATCTTCACAATTTCTGAATCAGCAAGAGCACTTAGAAGAGTGTTCCTTGCTTTTCCATTGTTCTCATATGCCTTGATCTCATCATCATTGTTATACCATTAGTGGGCATGGTATATCCATCTTTAATTGACTTCTAAACTCCAAACCCTAGGGAAACAAGGAAATCTTCCATCCTAGTTTTCCAAAATGCATAATTCATCCCATCAAACAAGTGAACCTCCTTCGTATGTGTCATTTGGATCTACCTCAAGTAGTTAAGCTTCTTCCAAGGAACCTTGCTCTAATACCAATTTTTAGATGCACAGGACAACTGAGAGGGGGTGAATCAATTGTACATTAAAACGTAAAAAACCCTTACTAACATTTAGATCCTTATTAATGCATCACCAGATTTTTTGATATATTGATAATATTGATTAATAATTTTTAAAAAAAACATTCACTAGATAACATTTGTTATCATTTTTTCTTCTCATAAAATTTAAACAATTAAAAATTGTGTTAATAACCACGCTTGAAATTTATATAGAGATTCTAAGCACGTGTTCTCATGAAAGAGTGATGTAAGGTACAAGTTACAAATTACTTCCTTTTTTTCACTAACTTTAAAGAATTAAACAAACATTATCATTACTAGGCTACATAGTTAGGGTTAGAATTTTTCTTAGGTGTTTTTGTGTTTTATAAAATATAAATAAATTGTTAAAATGAGATAAAAATATAGACCTTTCAATGAATTGTTTTTATTTTATTATATTTGTTTTTAAAATACTCTATATTATTAAAAGTATTTATTTATTTTTATTTGTAGAGAAAAATATTGATTTGTGTTTTAAGAAATGTTATAGATGATTATTTATGATATAGTTTTAATTAACATATTAAAGTAATGAATATATAATTATATTTAAATTAAAATAATTTGGAGATGGATAAGGAGTGGTTGGTTTATAATGAGGTGTAGATTTGATTGTTGATATTAACTAGTTGGTGTGGATCTAAGATTTTATTATAAGTTTGTTTGCAAGAACTTATGATAGATTTTTATGGATAAAACTAAGTGGATAAAGTTGTATCATGTGGCTAGGTTTAGGAGAGTATCATGATTTACAACCTAGTTCAAGATAGGAACATGACGTACAACTTAGTCTTGCTCTAGTGTGGTCTATGACAAGAACCACCTCCCTAAGGAACCTATTACACCTATGTATTTTGACACATCAATAGAAATGGATTGTGCTAAAAGTTAATTGAGGCTTTTCTTTGAGGTGAAAAATGAAGAACTTGGATTGTCTCAATTGCAAGACAAGTTTGTAGAAATTTTATGTACAATAAATACCACACAGGTAATGCAAGATGGTGATACTTATTGATGTAAAAAAATTATATTAAATTGCTTTATAATCAAATATTATTTTTAATTGATCTTCATGATTTTGAACTTCCAAATGATTTTTCCCCCATTTGTAGATGACCTAAGCATGTCTATAAATGTATTTCCTTAGTTAATCAACTCAATATTTTTTAATACAAACCACTGTAATAAAAAATAACTTCTAAAATAGTTAGCTTAAGAGAAGGATATTAGAAATTTGATCAAGGTTAGTTAGGTTTTTATGTATTGTCTATTCCAAGGATAAATTTTTGATATGCAACATACACTAGGACAATGGGAGAGCTAAAGGACTGAATCTTTCCTAAGGTAGTAATCTATAATTTCTACAAAAACTAAGCATTGATGGTGGTTTTAGCACAACCAACTTGCTAAGCAATAACAAGTTATTGCTCCTCCTAAAAAGTATAATTATCTACTCCAATGTTCCTTTTGGGTCAGGTTTTGACTATGATGGACAACTAAGTGGGGATGTATGTTAGATGCATAAGACAAATAAGAGGGAGGTGAATCAGTTGTACATTAAAACATCAAAAACACTCATTAAAATTCAGATCCTTATTAGTCCTTAAACCCTTAATCAGATTTAGCATAAAAGTAAATAAGTGAAACAACACATCAAAAAACCATGCACAATAGAACACCAAATTTATGTGGAAAACCCAAGAAGGGAAAAAACATGGTGAGGATTAGCTCACAATATGAAGTAATAGCAATATTGAATACAATAAGCTCACTATCGGAGGGCTCACTTCCTAAAAGAAATAAGGGCTCGTTGCCAATGGCTCATTGTCAGATTAGAAAGAAGAAAGAAAGGAACTGTTACAAAGATATATCCATCTCTAAGTAATACAAATATCCACCACAAAAACTCTGAACCATCCACAACCTCTAGCTCACTCCCTTCAATAACTTTAGGTACACTACAAATGTAGACCCTTCTACTCATTGCTTCAAAGACATAGACATTAAGCTCACACTCAGATCACCACACTGAATCAAATTTGCATCTTTTGCACGCATTTTATAGATCCACACTCATCTCCAATGATTTACTTTTCTTATATTGTTTCAAGGTGTGTTCCCTTAGTCACCTTGTGTTGTGTAACGCAGCTCTTAGGTTTGTGAGATGGCTTAACTGCCTCCCATGGATTCATTAACTCTAGCGGTTGTATGGGGCATTAATATGTCAATCTTTTGGCACAATGGAAACCATATTTGCAACAATTGGTATCAAATCCTAGGTCATGGGTTTGAACCCCTCGCTTGCATTGGGGGGATTGTTGCAAGGTGTGTGCCCTTGGTCTCCTTTTGTTGTGTAGCGCAACACTTGACATGGCTTAACCACCTCCTATGGATTCATTAACTCTAGAGGTTGTATTGGGCATTAACAATTCAATCTTTTGGTGAAACCAAAACCATCTTTGCAACATATATACCATCCACAACCTTGAAATCATTCTCCAAGAGTAGCTATGCACCTCAAATGTGCAAGTACAAAATAAGTTGGTATAAAACACTTCCATGTGTTGGGAAAATATGTCTCAACCTTGCAATTATATATGATTTATTGATAGGATGTATGTTGGTATGTGACGACTGATCATGAAAATATTGTACACTCATAACAAGACGGGTTCGGAGCAATGCCTTGAAAAAAAATTTGTTGACACGTTAAGGTTTTTTCTTGCTGACACGTCAAGGTTTTTTCCCATTAACACATCAAGGATTTCTCCCACTGACATGTCAAGGGTTTTCCATTAACACATCAAATCAAAAATGACCTTCTAAAGCCATAATTCTAGAAGGTTCCAAAAAGCTTGTTATAAGTGGGTGGGATGTATGTAGACAATGGTGTATTATGAGATTTTGATAGCAGTCGTGGTGTCTCTTGATCTCTAGTGGTGATACTCCTATGAGAAGCTTGCTTTGCAAGTATATTGTAATATTTTGATTTATGAACAATATATTGGGTGGATTTAGAAGTGTGGGGTTTTTCTCTCAAAAGGGTTTTCCCCATGTAAATCATTGTGTTTTGGTATGTATGATAACTGTTTATTTTTGTTTAAGTTTTTGTAACTATTAAAGATTTGTAAAAAATTTGCATTATTCTCCTCTCAAGATTAGTGTAGGAAGTTTTTTCGCTACCTTAGCTTCCTTACAAGTGGTATCAGAGCTTGATCACCTTTGGTTTTAGTTGTGGGTTGTTAGGTCTTTTGAACTAATCTAGATTTGAGTGGGAGCTTGTGCAGAAGACACTTTGTGATTTTTTTCTAGGAATTTTCATATGGCAAGTTCATTAGGGAGAATAGAGGTGGAGAAATTTTCTAGAAAAAGTTTTGAGATGTGGAAGCTAAAGATGTAGGATCATCTATTAATAGATTGAGGTTTTTGGGATGTTGTTGATGAGAATGTTTCAAGGCCTATAGATCCTCCTCAAGCTACTCAATATGGTGTTATGGACCATAAAGCCAAAGGTCTAATTAGATTGTGCTTGGAATACTCTATTTTAATTAATTTCCATGAAGATACCTCTACACAAAAACTATGGAAGAAGCTTGGTGAGATGTATCAGGCCAAATCTTTAGTGAACAATATTTTCTTGAGGAAGAAGTTGTATTCTTTGAGAATGGAAGATGGTGAATGAATCATAGACCACCTAGAAGCATTCAATATGTTGGTGGCTTAATTGGCATCAGTTGGTGTCAAAATGGATGAGGAGGAGAAATGTCAGATCTTGCTTTGTTCTTTTCCTAATTCGTGGGATTCTCTTGTTATGATTATTGGTAGTATGTTTGTTATATTGAATACTGAAGATGTGGTGGGTTCTTTTACTTCTGAAGAAATGAGGAGGAAGGTATCCATCACTACCAAGGAGGCCCTAAATGTTCACATAATACCTAAGGAAAAATGCAAGAAGAATGAGAAGCATGAAAAATCCAAGTCCAAGGGGAGATCTAAATCTCGTAGAAAGTCCAAAGTTATTTGTTGGAACTGCGATAAGCATGGATATGTTCATAAGGAATGCAAAGAAGAAAAGAAGAAGAAAAAGAAGAATTTTGATTTTGATTCTGAGTCTGAGAAGGAAGATGGTGACGCATTCATTATAGCTTTGGAAAATCCTGCAGGTAATAATGCATGGTTAATTGACTCAGGTGCATCTTTTCATATGATCTTTAAAAGAGATTGGTTTTGTGAATGTAGCATAGAAAAATATATCTTTGGACATTTTCATGCTCATTTGGGTCTTTCTTATGGATGTTGGCCTAGTTTTTCCTAGATTTAATGTTGTAATGCGGTTTACACATTCACATTAGGTCTTGGACCCTTGTGAATCAATAAGAACTTTATAATTCCTTGTAAAAGTGTTGTGAAGTGTTATAACACATTTTCACACTTTTTTAGGACCTTTTTAATATAATTCACTTAAATAACCTCTTTTTATCACTTACTAAGCCTTATTTCAAAGTGTTGTAAAGTGTTGTATCAAAATTTTATGCTTTTCTAGGCTTGTCATCAATAACTTGACCCTGTCTTATGTTTAAATGGCCCCATTTTACACTTACAATCCATACTTAAGTGTTTTTTTTAGAATAATCTTGTTAAAAATCATTTAATACGTCTTAATTCCCAACACCCACTTAAAATGCCTAAGTGGGACCAAGTCGCCACTAGGGGAAAATTAGTCCCACTTGGCTCAAAAATCAAAATTATTTCAAAATTTTAGTGGGATATTATTCTCTAAACATTGAGGTTAGCCTGTGATGTGGTATTTTTTTAGGAAATTTTGTATAATCATGTATAAATATAGTGTTTTCTCTCTTATTTCACCCCCATTCACTCATTCATTCACTCAAGCATTCCATCAATCAATCAATCACTTTAGACATTTTCAAGTATACATGCATTGGAGCTTCTACTTGCATGTCTTCAAATTTCTACTTCAAGGGTTTAGTGAGTTGTAGCATTGCATGTTGTTCATTCATCATTCTCTTTTCATTTCATTTCATTTTTTAAGGGTTTAATTGCCAAACTGGGGTTTGACCAAGGCAAACCCCTATTCACTAACCCTTGACACTTTTTCCCCTCTTTGCATGTGTTTTGTAGGGATTGTATGCAAATTTATCAAAGAGAAAGGTGTGAAAAGGTGTCAATAATTTTTCAAAGTCATTCAAAGTGGTCAAAACCCGAAAAGAAGCTTGGAGAACACCTACAAGTTAGATTTTGTAGTTTCAGATCTGCAAACCTGTCAGGAGCTGAAGTGCAGACCTAGAGCTACAGATTGCATCTTTCAATTTCTCAAAATATGGAGGTGGAATAAGTCAATATCAGTGCTGAATTAGTCCCAATGATAGGCCTGAAAAGTGGTTTCTGCAATTCTGGATACCCTTGTGCCTGAAACTTGTTCCGACAAAATTTCCCCAAAATAGGACTAAGTCACCTAGCTTGGTGTAAGTATCCCAATAGGCTTCAATAATATTTTTTGAAAGATTCCAAAGCTCCTCTCCATCACTTTCTAGTTTTCAGGTGCACCTCTTCAATCTCATTAAGTTTTGTTATAGTTTACTTGCATTTTTAGTTCATTTTGCATGTCATAGTGTGTTTTCAAACAAAGTGCATTTCCTTAGTTTTTGCATTAGTATTCAATCTCTTTTATCAGTTCTTTGCATCTAGGGAACTCCCCTTAGATATATTTCAATCATCTTTGCATTGGAATCTCAAGGGCATATTCTTGTGTGAGCCATCAAGGTTTTTGGATACCTCTCTCCTTTTAGGTGAAAAACCCTAGAAGTGTAAGAGAATCCCCTAATCCAAAAATCTATGGTTCATGTGATCAAGGGAAAATCCTAAAATTATTATTAAGTGGGGTTAGCACAATAACATCAAAATTCCTATGAAGTAACAAAGTACAAAGGAAGTAATGTGATGACAAAAGGGATGAAGTTACCCTAAGTCTCCACCTTCCATGATTAACCTTTGTTACACCTCCTAGCTTGCAAATAAATAAAATGCCCTCAGATTTATGTGAGCAACTATGACTAAAGACTAAGCCCTATGCAAGTGTTGAAGGATTTGCAGAAAATAAAATGACCCTACAATGGACTAAAATGACTATGACTGTAAGTGACTATGACTGTAAGACTAGTAGCATAAATTGGAATCTAAACATGAGAGACTAAGAGTGCAAGAAGTCAAGAGAGCTGAGAGATATGTAGATATCCCCCAAATAAGAACAAAATTGCCATTTTATAAAAACTGCAATTTTGAATGTGTGGCCAGGATGAGAAGATGACAAAAAACCCTAGAATCAATGATCAAGATTGAATGTTGCAATAAGAATTAGGGTTAGGTCAAAATTAGGGCAAATGATAAGGATGAAGGCCAAGATTGAATTATAAGATAATTCAATCAAGGGTTGAAATTAAATGAGATGTCAAAAGATAAGAATAAAAAATTTGGAAGATAAGACCGCACTACAAAGAGGTTCTTGGAGAAATTAAATAATAAAATTATTTAATTTAATTTGATAATGAATAATTAAATAATAAACATATATTATTTAAATTAGAGAGAATGTGACAAAGGGAATCATTTTGAATTAAATAATGATTTAATTCAAAATTCAATAGAGTGGACCAAATTAAACAAATTTAATTTATTTAATTTATGAGAGAAGAGCTAATGAATAATTAAATAATTAAAATAATTATTTAATTATAGTGGATAGTGGACAAAAATTAAATAAATAAGAAATTTATTTAATTTTAGAAAGAAGGGACCTAATTATGACGAATTAAATAAATAAAATTTATTTAATTAATCAAGGAGGAATAAAGATAAAATGAATTAATTAAATAATTAAAATTATTTAATTAATAGAAGAATTATGACTTTAGAAAATAATTAAATAATTAAAAATTATTTAATTATTAAGAATGAAAGGGGCAATGTTGAATAATCTAAGAGTTGTAAGCCTAGGACAATTTTATGTGTCTACAGTTTATTTTCATGAACCTGCATTTAAAACAACCTTTTTCTTATTTAGAGTGTATTCATATCCTAGGAATAGCTTGCATTAGCATTGCATTTCATTTTTCATTGTTTAATTTGCATCCTAAGGTTTCAAAAATTACATTAGTGAAAATCTCATCTAGCTTGCATTTTTGCATTCCATTTCATTAAAAATCAACAAAATTATACATATTCATATCATATTTGCATCTAAAAACTTAAAAAGCATAAAATCCAATTCAAGAATTTTCAAAATTTTCAAAAAAATCACTCCCTACACTCATTCACTACCCTGGGTGACTTAGTCTAGTTGCATATTTTTCAGTACATTTTTTGGCATTTAATTTGAAATTTCTGAGTTTTTGTTTGCCATTTTTTCATTTCAGTTTTACTTTCCATAATTTTAGTTTTGAGAATTTTATTCTTATTAGTTTACATTGCATTTGCATTCACCCCACATTTAGAAACCTTAGCATGAGTGATTGGTGTCCTATTGCTAATACCTTAGTGAGAAGAAGTTTGAGACTCATGTTATCCCACGATAACACACTCGTTGTGGATCTTGGGTTATCTAAAGCTTCCACTCCTAGTATTACAAGTAGTACACTAGGAATGGATAATACCTTTAGCAACTCTTTTCCTTCAAATAATATGCAAGTAGAAACACAAAATGATCATATCCTGCAAGAAAAAATAATTCACATTCATGAGGACTTAACACATCTCCAACATCAAATAGTTGAGATATATACAAAACATCTTCCTTCAACCTCTAGTGCTCCTCAACCAACAAACAATGTGGTAAGCCATGGAGGACTTCAAACTCCTCCTACCTCTACCATAGCCTCAATACCTACCTATACCACTCCTTAAGTCACAACAACATTGCAACAAGTTAGTAATGTGATTCCTTCCTCAAGTATTCCTATTATCGTCGCTAATTCCCATGTGGCATCGCATGTTTTATCTTCTTCCACAATACCATCTATAAGCATTCCATTCACTTTACCTACCACTACATACACTCCATCACCACTTTCACTTCCACCCCATACTACTTATAATGACCCTCTCACAACACAACTTTACCAAATTGTTTCATCCATGCAAAAAAAATCTCCACCATAAACCAAAATCATAATGGACCACCCACCTATTATATTCAAAGCAGCCCATTATCTTGGGAAATTTTGTGAACACCGATGCCACAAGGAGTAGAGATGCCTAGATTTGAAAAATATTGAGGGAAGGGAGATCCTTCTAACCATGTTAATTCCTACACTGCCTTATGTAGTGACTTTTTCCTTGATGATAAACTGTTAGAAAAAATATTTCCTAGGACTTTAAAAGACACTACCTATTGGAAACAAACAACACTGAGAGGGGGGTGAATCAGTGTTGAGCGAAAATTCAACTTTATTATTCTGAAATTTAACTTAATCATTCAATAGAAGAAACATGCATCAGTTGAAAGAAAACAATCTCAACACCATAAAACCAAAAAAATATGTGGAAACCCTATGAGGGGAAAAACCACGATGGATGGCCAATCCACAATATAATATGAGTATACCCAAAATAAGAAGTATAAAATGGGAATGCACTTCCATTTAGGCTCATTTCAAAAAATGGATGGGCTCACTACCCTACAAATATTTGGAGTAAATCCAAAAAGGTGAACTGATAAAATAGCATCCACAATGCCTGATTACAGTTCCAATTCAGCTCTAATGACAATACGATATCCTTCAGACAAATTTCAACAATTTTGCTCTGCTCTGCATAACTCGCACTGCAAAAATACTAATGCACAAGTGAAACTATGCATAATCACCTAATTTCTCTTCCTAATGATCATAACATACCACCACACAATTTTTTTCACACACAACAAATGATATATTGAATCTCTTACATATCCTTAACTAGGAATACAATCCCTATAGGTTAGCCTTAATAAAACTTGAAAATATTATTAACTATCAGCCCAAAATTACAATTGGATTTACAATGTGGATATAACACCGTCAACTAGACTGTAGCTAAGACCCATAATTAAATGTTTGAACATAAAAACATTTTCAATAATTCCACTTTACACATCCACAATGCGCCATATTCACTGAGTCGGCTATAACGAACAAGTAGACATAAAACATTCTACCGGACCTTCAAGCCCGTACTACCACTAATGCAACACCACAAAATTCAGCAATAAGATAATATACATGCTCACCAAGAAATGTCAAGCGTCCACAACACAAAATTATGATCCAGTGAAGTATACAGATGGACTAACTAATCGGATACCTTGTTCTTCAGATATTATGTTGGTAACACATAGTAATGCACTTTATCTACTAGTATAACTAGATACATATTTGTGGACCATGAAGATGACTTCATTTTCCTTCAATGACAACACTATAAGCCATATTCCAACAATCTCCCCCTTTGGCATTGATGGAAACGCTTAGAAAAATGACTAAGTGTCAAAACTAAAAAGCACACTTCCAAAATTTAGAATATTGCTCTCCCTAAGAATGTTAAGGCATTTTTCATTGCACTCTCTCCCCCTTTGACATCAATGACAAAATTGGGGAAACCAAAATTTGCAAAAACTGTTGAGACTTACAAAAATTTGAAGACATTTGCAAAGAGATTCTTCAACCCACTTAATTTTGAGTCCCAAATACTTTTCAAACTCTCCAAAATGGTTATATGACCACAGAGTAGATATGACAAGGTTTTTGCTGCTTCAAGACTTACTGGATCAGGAGCAATTGTAGCATCTTTAGCCTCTTTTAGAGAATTTATCATCATCTCAATATTTGGACTTATCGGTCCCCTGAGTTCACATACTCTGCCAAATATCCTTTCATTTTCAAATTTTAGACTCTTTATTTGGTTTAGCAGAGACATTACCTGATTTTCTTGAATGCAAACACTTCCGACTAAGGGGTCAAAAGTGTTGGGAATATTGACCAACTGTTGTTCAATATCCATCTTCTTTTCATTTTCTTCAATAAATTTAGACAATACCATGCAAGATTTGTATACTTTTCCTCCTTCAGACATAGCACCTTGAATATTATTTATACAACCACTCAACAGAGCTTTATCTTTGGAAATCAATTATTTTAGACTACCAACTCTCTTCTCCTAGAACTCCTTTCTCACTTTAACCAAAGTTTATTTCTCAAAGGATTCAAAATGAGAATCTACATAACTTATTAGCTTTTTTAACTCACCGGAGGAGGAACCTGATGGATCCACAACATAAGTAGGCATTATTTTTTGTAAGATTCCAGAAGAAATCTTTAATAGTTCATTGTCCTCTATGTGATATTTCAGTATCTTTTCACTGGCTTTGGCTTGTGAAATTTTAGTGACCTTCATCATCTAAATTAATCTTTCATCCAATTCAAGATCTAACTCTTCCTACTACTCCATAAAGATTCCTCCACTTCATATATTCCAATTTCTTGCTCCTTTTTCTTTTCAACCTTGGATTCTACTTCAGGATTGACTTTAGGCATTTCAGCTTGTACAGAATGCACCTCCTTTTCCTCAGCTAGCATTTCAATAGGGGCTTTAGTTACAATAGGTGTATCTACATCTTTCATATCAGGAGAAGTGAGAATCTCCTCAAACTCTGGAGGATCGAACACATTCATTTTTTCCTCATTCACATTCTCTTCTCCTAAATCATTTACCTCCATGTTCACTTCTTCATTTCTTTGAACATTTACTTCCTCAATGCTAATATTTTCCTTCGACAAAATTTCTTCCATAATTTGCTTAGTCTCACTAACAATAGTGTCATTTTCACCAAACATGAGCTTATTTATTCTTTTTTTTCTCCTAAATTCCTTTTTAGCTTTTTCAAGGAATAAATCCATTTCTTCAATTGTCATTTCTGAGCACAAATCTGCTAGGACCCTCTTCCTTAGATTTTCTTCTTTTGATAAGGCACTTGACCTCCTAGACTCTAAAGCATTATACAAACTTGTAGGCAAACCAGACATGATTTCTACAAGAACTTTCTTGAAAACAATCATATGCTTTATTGTGGCTTCTTCAATAATTTTCTTACCGGATTCATCAAAAGACTCATACCAATCATAGAGTGGCTTGATATTTCCATCTTTCACTACTACATTCTCAACTTCCTCAATAACATAGTAGGTTTGTCAACTTTGGCCTTTTTCTTTGCTTCTTCTCCTTTCTTGGAAGATTTTCTCTTATTCACTTTGACAGCATGAGTACCAGTAGCCTTTATATCCCTTACTACTTCTTCTGAATCAATTTCTTTCTCTTCATCTATAGACATAAATTTTTAAGCTCTTGTGCTATTATTCTTCTATCTTTTTCTAGAAGCCTCAGGTTGATTTGACTGAGTTGCAGAGGAGCTTCTAGTGTGAGAAGGAGATATTCCCAGACTAGCTAATTCTTCCTTTTCTTTCTCCTTAGCTACTTTAGCTTCTTCTCTTTGTCTCCTCACTTCTCTTACTTGATGCATAGGGATGCCAAAACTCTCTACAAGGGCTTATGTCTCTTTTCTTACCCTTCTTGATATCATTGGCTTTTTCAATTATGAGTGAATTTGTAAGCCTTTCTCTACATAAGTACCAAACCTTTCTTCACCCTAATCTAGTGGTGATTTTAGCAGGTGTTCTACATACATCCTCATAATGTTCCCATCTATTTCATAACCCATAGGCATGATCCAAACTATTCTAGGATTAGCAACTTCCATATGGCACTGATCAATGTCTACCATGAAGCAAATAGAGTCTTTGTATTGCTCCACAACTGTCGTAGGAATTATTTCTCTATCATGCATCAAATTTTGAAAAGTTTTGAAGTATCCCCATAGGATTTTATTTCAAGTATGTCGATCACCTAATCCACATAGCATATTCCATATCTAAACAACTATCGGTATATCATTACACCATTGAACATTACCGGCTCCTGTTACTTCACCCAAGAAGTAGAAAAACAAACATATCAACAAGTTACCATACTTGAATGTATTCTTATTATCCTTCTTTATTTTTCCCAAATTCTCCATTAATTGACCTCTGAGCAATTCACATAAATCATAGTCTACATTTTGTTTGACCATTTCATATGTTGCATAAATAGTTGTGCCAAATACAAAATTCTCCCAGCTTGAGTGATAAATCTTATAGCTAATAATCATTGAAGCAAACTTTAAATCCACTGCAGCAATGTTGTCTATTGTCATTGCCCTCCTATCCCATTTCAATCCTATCGGCTCAGTAACCTTATCATTCTTTATAGACTTCAAAACTGGAAGCTTTCTGGTGGAATTTAGTCTTGTAACTACACATATAGCTTCTTTGGTTATTTTGAATAGCACATCCAACCACATGAATTCATCATGGACACAGCTCAACAAATATGGAACCCATTCATCTTCTTTGAATATGGAGAATTTTGCAAATTACGCAAATTTATTATCTTCTAGGGTTTTGAATTCCAGTTTCACAATAATATCTTCTTGGGTTAAATGATGAGTGTACAAATCCAGGAAATGTGAGGTTCCCAAATCTTCAAATTTTGTGTGAACATAAACCCTAATATCCTCAATATGTCAGAATCTGTACGACACTGATGAAAATGAACCTAAGGGTTTTGTAGCTACAGAATTATATGGATGTCATTTGAATTTTGGACGTGGCCTATCCTTAACTTTGAAATCAAAGGAGTAGACATGATTGGGATGACACAAATTTACAGGTTTTCAATAAATACCTTTCAAGGACAAAAACAGAATTTGATCACAAATCCTCCTTTATACTTGAATTTCTCCACAAATTCACAATGATCACCTCAGAGCTCTCCAAAATGCTTTTCTCCAAATGCAATATGACAAATGAGGGTTGAATCCATTCCTTTTATTTTCCACATACCTAATTCTTTATTTTTCAATAAATGATCTTGCCCTGACTCATCTGATTTTCTTCCTTTCAGGCACCGAGTAAGATGACTCTTATGTGGATCGTCAATATGCTTCACTAATGCTTCTAACTGGTCAAACAATATCTAAAAAGTATCAACTCTCCTACGAGACATATCTAGATTCTATTATCATTTTCTTGCAAGAGGGGGTTTGAGAATATTTCTTGATAGATCCCCCTATGCCAGAGACCTAAAATTAATTCCCTAAGGAATTACCAGAAGTTTCTTCTGGTGTAGGTCCATTTGCTTCTATAGAGGGATTCTTCTTCACCCATTTTTTCTGCATCTGCTTTTTTATCACATTAATAATAACTTTTCCCTTCCCTTTAACATCATGTTGCATGTTTTGTTTTACTAGACCTCTTCTGTTCCAATAGAATCTAGCAATGTGTCCAAATTTGTTGCAATTGTAGCACACAACATTTCTTTGTCTAGACCAATTTTTCCATTGACTTTGTCTTGATTTGCATTGGTTAGAAATATGTCCAAGTCTATTGCATGCATAGCAACTAACATCTCTATGAAAATTGTTCATCACAATTTTGCATTCACTTGACTTATGGCCATACTTATAGCAATTAAAACACTGACCTGAAAAATGATGGTCTACTTGAGTTTACCCTACTTCTACACTGAGAAGCCATATGACCAATTTTTCTGCAAACATAACAATAGCCATTAAATCTTTAAGCATTTGGTTTCCTTACTAGATCTCTTTTGGTTCCTTTCATTTGACTTCCTTGTCTGGAATTCTTCTGTCCTGAGTTCTTTTGTCCAAATCTAGAACGTTCTCCTTCTTCATATCCAAGACCTCATTTGTCACCATCAATCCTTTGTCCTTTAATTAGTTCATCAAGTTTGGTTGAGCTTTATCTGAATTTCTCCTTATACTCATTTTCTATAGCAATTTCATCTCTAAGGTCATCAAGCTGCTTTTCAAGCATTTCTTCATTGTTCTTGGATTGCTCCAATTCATTTTCTAGTCTGTTACATTGTTTAGACTTTTCTTTCAAGGACTATGCAAGCTTTTCTTCATTCTTCTTTTTGTCCTCAAGCTCCTTGGTCATTCTCATCATGGTGGATTCCATCTCTTGCTTTAGGGAAGAATTTTCCTTGGAAAAAATTTCACATTCTTTTGTTTTCTCCTTCAGTGCCAGACTAAGTTTTTCATCTTCCATACCTTTGTTCTTTTATTTGAGCTAACCACATAATTCATTTCTTTTCTCTCTTGATTCATTGATCTTGTATTTTAGTGACTGGATGAACTTTTTTGCATTCTCAAGATTTTCTTGCAGTTCCCAATTCTCAAATTTTATCTGGTCAAGATCATCTAGGGCCATCATAATTTGTTGAAGACTACTTGTATCCATTGAAAAGCACCTTCCAAGATATCCCCAAGCTGTAAGACTTCTTCTGAGGAACTCGCTTTGATACCAATTTTTGGAAACAAGCAACACTGAGAGGGGGGGTGAATCAATGTTGAGCGAAAATTCAACTTTATTATTCTTAGATTTAACTTAATCATTCAATAAAAGAAACATGCATCAGCTGAAAGAAAACAATCTCAACACCATAACACCATAATTTTTACATGGAAACCTTGTTAGGGGAAAAACCACGGTGGATGGCCAATCCACAATATAATATGAGTATACCCAAAATAAGAATTATAAAATGGGAATGCACTTGCATTCAGGCTCACTAACGAGAGCTCACTGCTCAAAATGGATGGGCTCATTGCCCTACAAATATTTGGAGTAAATCCAAAAAGGTGAACTGATAAAACAACATTAACAATTCTTGATTATAGTTCCAATTCAACTCTAATGACAATCCGCTATCCTTCAAACAAATTTCAACAATTCTGCTCTACTCTTCACAACTCGCACTACAGAAATATTAATGCATAAGTGAAACTATGCATAATCACCTAATTGCTCTTCCTGATGATCAAAACATACCACCACACAACTTTTTTCACACACAACAAATGATATATTGAATCTCTTATATATCCACAACTAGGAATACAATCGCTATAGGTTGGCCTTAATAAAACTTGAAAATATTATTAACTGTTAGCCCAAAATTACAATTGGATTTACAATGTGGATCTAACACCATTGGCTAGACTGTAGCTAAGACCCATAATTAAATTTTTGAACATAAAAAAAAAAATTCAATAATTCCACTTTACACATCCACAATGAGCCATATTCACTAAGTCAGCTACAACAAACAAGTAGAAATAAAACATTTTACCAGACCTTCAAGATCATACTGCCACTAATGAAACACCACAAAATTCAGAAATAAGATAATATACATGCTCACCAAGCAATATCAGGGGTCCACAACACAAAAAGATGATTCGGTGAAGTAGACGGATTGCCTGACTGACTGGATACCTTGTTCTTCAAATATTTTGCTGGTAACACACAGTAATGCACTTTATATGTCGGTATAACTAGATACAAATCTGCAGACCATGAAGATGACTTCAGTTGCCATCAATGACAACACTAGAAGCCATATGCCAACACTACCTTGGAATAGTTTTCATCTTTACCAATCAGTTCAATTTGTTCATTTAATGAACTTTTTGGTGCATTTATAAATCATTTCCAAGTGCATATGACTCCCAAGAATACCTTGGCTGATTTGATGAGATGCATGAAAAATGAGGAAGAAAAGATAACTAATTTTATCTCACACTATCTCACTTTATTCCCAAATCGATGTCAAGCTTCCTGACCCACACCTTCAAAATATGTTTATAGAAAACTTGCAAACTAAAATTCAAGACAAACTCACTATGAAGAAATTTTCCTCATTCATGCACTTGTGTACTTCCCTTTGTGATTATCAAAATTTGATTAGTAGTTGAGATACAAGGTCCACTTCTAGTCAAACTGACAAATTTGAACCTGCCAACCAAAAAAATTCCCAACCATTTAGAAAGAAAAACAAAGGGTTCTTGTAGTTCAACCCCTCTCAACAACCAAGTAGCAGTTGTTAAAACCGTGGTGCCCTTTAGTTATGGAGATCCAAAAAGATAATTCACACCTTTACATGACACCCTTCATAATGCAATGTCCCAACTTTTACAACAAATGATTACCTTTCCTATCATCCAATCACCTGATCCTACTAATCCATTACCTTTGAACTTTAAATCCAATTCTTATTGCCATTATCATAGACAAAATGGACATGACACAAAACATTGTAAGCATCTTAAACATCTTGTGCAAGACCTCATTTATTTTGGTTGTCTATCCATTGTAGGTGTTAATGATCAAGGCAATATTTCTATTGCCCCTCTAAATCAGAACTTGCAAATTTTCACTGATCCAATGCCCAAACATAATATTTCATTTATCAAAGCTAGTGAAACTACAAAGAATGATGTGATGAATGTTGATATAGCTAATGAACATCATTATCCTATCTTGCATATTACCCATATTAATCGCATGGATGGAATGGTAGGTGCGATAAATGTTATCCCTTGTACGGTCCAACCTAAGAAATCTCTTGATATTGCTTTCTCTTCTAAGGGCATACTTAAAAATCTCCCCGATGGTCCTCTTTACATAGCCAATTGTATCTATGACAAGCCCACTAATGGGATATTAATAGATCTTGTTTGTGGAGAGAATGTGATCACTAAGGAATTTTTGGTTTTACATGACCTTTATCAAGATGACTATGATAAACTGAAAGCATGGATCAAGACACACAATGGTTTTGCTTGCCCTACTATAGGATCGATCATCCTTCCATTAAAAATAGGACCCAAAACATTGGATTTCACATTCTCCATCATCCCATAGTCGGACCAATTTCGTTTGAGGCTAGGCCATTTGTGGCTTCACTCAATGAAAGTTGTCCCTTCAGTTATACATAAATGTTTAAAGTTTACATTTGACAATGAAATATTCACTGTCCACCATAGCAGCTTTAACCCCCTATCTTCCAAAGGAAACTTTTCCTTAGAATCCTTTTGGCTTGAGCCCATGGAACCTATAATTCCTTGACAAGACTCATTTTTCATAACTTACCAAAAATTCAAAGCAAAGAAAATAGCAGAATTTTCTCTTCGCGACATGTCCCTGTCTACTTCTAACACTCCTATCCTAGATGAAACCATGATTAAACCTAAATAAGAGCCAAACAACCTAGACCAACCAACACCCGAAACCTCCCTGACATTGTCCAAGAGACCAAGATACAATGAAAGTAACTTTGTCATGCCTCCTTGAATAAAACAAGTTAACAAAGAAAAAGAAAAAGTGGATGGCCAACCTTCCATGGTTCCTTTTGTTCCTCCCCTTAGGGAAGAAAATCAACCTATGGTTGATCAACCTGCTCCTTCACAAACACAACTTGGCAATGAAACCAAAATAAACAGAGGAGCTAGAGAGCATAGGCGTAGACATCGTTCCCTTGCTCACAAGTTACATGAAGAAGAAAACAAAGACAATCAAAATCCACACTTGAAAGAAGCAATGCATGATGACTACCTCCCTCACCACAACAGAATGATCCAATACAAAAATCACAACACTAGTTACACTCTTCATTGGACATTATCATTCGTCCTCCTATTGTGATTAATCTAGATGATGATGACGAGATTTCCAAAATTGACGAAGAGGTCCATAATGATTTGAACACATTATTTTCCTCTTCCATGCACTTAAATGAAAAATCTCCTATATAGCATGTTGAACCTAGTGCTTCTCCTAGTTCATCACTTTCTCTTGTCCCTTTGGCCAGTTTCCCACCCTTGGCATATCATGAACATGATTGGGAGGTGAATGACTTGTTGACGGTTGAGTCACATTTTCCTTACTAGTCTATTGCATTTTATTTTTTCTTTTTCATTTGTGTGTTTTTATGTGTGTAATGTGATCCCCTATGCTATTATGTTTGATGTTCTCTCTCTTTGTGACATTCCTCTATTTGTACCTTCATTCTTCTCTAGCTTGTACATTGCTTTCTCCTTTTTCCTTTTGTCTTTTTCTTGTGCTTTCCTTTTGGGGATGACGCAAGGCATTGAGACATTAGTGTCTCTTTAATGTTGACCCAAAAGGCCTCTTCTTTTTCTTTTCCCTTTCTTTTGTCTTTTTCTTGTGCTTTTCCTTTTGGTGATGATACAAGGCATTGAGACATTCATGTTTCTTTCATGTTGACCCAAAAGACCTTTTTCTTTTTCTTTTCCTTTTCTTTGTCTTTTTTCTTGTGTTTTCCTTTTTGGGATGACGCAAGGCATTGAGAAATTCACGTCTCCTTCATTTTGACCCAAAATATTTTCCTTTTTCTTTCACCTTTCCTTTTTCATTTGGCTTGTGTTTTATTTTTGGGGATGATACAAAGTGTCGAGACACCCTATGTCTCTTCCATGTTGACCCAACAGGTTCTTTCTTTTTCTTTGTTTTCTCTCTCTTTGGGTCATTCTTCCAGTTCTATGTATTTGGGGGATGATGACAATTCTGAGCTCTCTAAACAACATTGCAACAAAGAACATACTAGCCCCAAATCCATAGATCCCTTATGTGTTTGGTGTTTTCATTTTGGGGACAACCCCTCTTCCTTTCCTTTTTTCCTTCATATGATGTAGCCTTACTCGGAAACATATGACTTGGCATAGGGCTTTCCAAGTTGGCTCTCATGTCTTCTTTTCTTTTTGCATTTTTTTTTTGCTACTTTAAATCAATTTCTCACAATACGGTGTGTAGCAATTCCTTTAAAGTGGGGGCATACATTGGCATTATTCTTTTGCATTTTTCCTTTTTCTTGGTTCTTAGTGCAGCCTTCTTACTTTATACGATGTGTTTGTCGCTTGGTGGATGACATTGGGTATAGTGTCCTTCATGAGCATGATCTATCTTAGCATATTGCATTCCTCTTAGTGGCTTGATGTAATGCACTACATCCCCTAAGTTTTGAGTTTTCTATTCGTTGATCGGTCCTCTCTTGGAGACATTAGACACAATGTTCCCTAAGTTAAATACCTCACATGAACTAAACAATACTGCTTTGAACATTCCTTCGCATGTTACATTTTTCATTTCTTATATGGACACCTTGCATAACACAGCTTGCATTCTTGTGATTCCATCGTGTTTTTTCATGAGCTCCAAGCATATGAAGTTTTGATTGTCTCGTGAAGCTCAAAAATTCCTTCTCTTTTATGGTACCTTATTAAAGTTATCAGGAGGTATAACTTTTGTTTGGTTGAGCGAGAAGCCCATTACTAGGCATGACTTTCCCCATAGCCACCTATGTGTGTGTGTGAGTGCATACCAACCATGAGTGTATGTTTCTCACCTTTTAGGCCTTCTCACCCAGTTGACAGCCATGAGTTTCATTGCCTCAAAGTGAGTATGCATTTTTTGGACAAATAGCCTAGATCTGATCCACAACTAGATGGAAAAATGATTGAATCTTGATCTAATTCTCTTTTTTCCTTTTCCTTCTCTCCCTTTCATTCTTTACATCATCTTCATGTGTGTTCCTTTGTGCTAATGTTTGGGTTTGCCTTGGGATCTTGATCCTGGGGGCTTGATCATCTGTCTTGATTTTTTTTGTCTCATCTTGCCAGCATGAGTGCACTTGGATCCCTCTAGATGTGCATGTTTGGCTACTTTAGTGTGAATTTGAAGCAAGTTCATCCTCTCACTAAAGTGGGGGTTAAATGTAGCATAGAAAAATGTATTTTTGGACATTTTCACACTCATTTGGGTCTTTCTTATGGATGTTGGCCTAGTTTTTCCTATATTTAATGTTGTAATGTGGTCAACACATTCACATTATGTCTTGGACCCTTCTAAATCAATAAGAACTTTATGATGCCTTGTAAAAGTGTTGTGAAGTGTTGTAACACATTTTCACACTTTTCCAAAACCTTTTTAACATAATTCACTTAAATAAACTATTTTTATCACTTACCAAGCCTTATTTCAAAGTGTTGTAAAGTGTTATAACAAACTTTTACGCTTTTCTAGGCTTTTCATCAATAATTTGACCCTTTCTTATGTTTAAACGGCCCCATTATACACTTACAGGCCCTACTTAAGTGTTTTTTTTAGAATAATCTTGTTAAACATCATTTAATACATCTTAATTTCCAACACCCACTTAAATTGACTAAGTGGGACCAAGTCACCACTAGGGGTGAAGTAGTCCCACTTGGATCAAAAATCAAAATTATTGCAAAATTCTGGCAAGATATTATTCTCTAAACCTTCAAGTCAGCCTATGACATGGTATTTTTTTGGGAAATTTTGTATAATAATGTATAAATATAGGGTTTTCTCTCTTATTTCACCCCCATTCACTCATTCATTCACTCAAGCATTCCATCATTCAATCAATCACTTTAGGCATTTTCAGGTATACATCCATTGGAGCTTCTACTTGCATGTCTTCAGATTTCTACTTCAAGGGTTTGGTGAGTTGTAGCATTGCATGTTGTTCACTCATCATTCTCTTTTCATTTCATTTCATTTTCAAGGGTTTAATAACCAAACTGGGGTTTGACCAAGGCAAACCTCTATCCAATAATCCTTAACACTTTTTCCCCTCTTTGCATGTGTTTTTCAGGTCTTGTGTGTAAATTTTTCAAAGAGAAAGGTGTGAAAAGGTGTCAATAATTTTTCAAAGTCATTCAAAGTGGTCAAAGCCCTAAAAGAAGCTTGGAGAACACCTACAGGTCAGATTCTGTAGTTTCAGATCCAGAAACCTGTCAGGAGTTGAAGTGTAGACTGGGAGCTATAGATTGCATCTTGAATTTCCTAAAATTTGAAGGTGGACCAAGTCACCATCAGTGGTGAATTAGTCCCACTTCTAAGCCTAAAAAGAGCTTTTTGCAGTTTTGGATACCCTTTATCCTAAAACCTATTCCGGTAGAATTTCCCCGAAACAAGACTAAGTTGCCTAGCTTGGCGTAAGTGTCCCAGTAGACTTCAACAGTGATTTCTGCAAGATTTCAGAGCTCCTTTCTATCACTTTCTAGTTTCTAGGTGCACCTCTTCAATCTCATTAAGTTATGTTAACAGTTTACTTGCATTTTTAGTTCATTTTACATATCATTGTGTGTTTTCAAACAAAGTGCATTTCCTTAGTTTTTGCATTAGTATTCAATCTCTTTTATCAATTCTTTGTATCTAGGAAATTCCCAATACATAGATTTCAATCATCTTTGCATTGGAATCTCAAGGGAATATTCTTGGGTGAGCCATTATGACTTTTGGATATCTCTTCCTTTTAGGTGAAAAACCCTAGAAGTGTAAGAGAGTCCCCTAATCGAAAAATCTTTGGTTCAGTGAATATGAATAATTTGATGGAGGTAAGGTGTACTTGGGTGATGATTGTCATTTAGACATTATTTTTTGTGGTAAATTTAAAATTAGGTTTCCTTATGGTAGAATAAAAAGGATTAATGGTGTGTTGCATATCCCTGGATCAGCACAAAATTTGTCATATGCAGGAAAACTAATAGATGCGGGTGTGTAGGTAGAATTTTCTTATGTAGGATGAAATATGGTTAGAGGTGCTATGGTGATTGCTAGAGCTGTCAAATATGGTACATTGTATAAGCTTGATACATGCACTATTGAGTGCAATAGTAATTTTGTGAAAATAAAGTTTATAGTAGAAGTGAGGGTTTCATCTTCAGCAGATGGTCATGGCTTTTGGGTACCCAAGGGTGATCTTTCTTCTAAGACAAAGTTACTTGTAGAGAAAACTATGTTATGGCACCAAAGACTTGGCCACATTGGTGAAAAGGGTCTAAGGACCTTGAAAAATAAAAACCTTGTTGAAGGTTTGTCTAATTGTATTCTTGAATTTGATTTTTGTGAGCATTGCATTTATGGAAAACAAAACCACATTCAGTTTTATTTGAGTTCTCATAAATATTGTGATGTATTAGATCTTATTCATTTTGATGTATTTGGTCTTGTACATGTTCCTTCAATTGATAAATCCACATATTATGTTTCATTTATTGATGATTATAGTAGTACATGGGTATATTTTGTAAAGAGTAAATATGAAGTATTTAATCCATTTAAATAATTCAAAGCAATGGTTGAGTTACAAACTAGAAATAAAATAAAATGTTTGAATATTGATAATGGCTATGAATTTTTCTCTAATGATTATGATAGATTATATAAAGATTATGGTATTCATAGACATAAGACAACTCTATATTCTCCACAATAGAATGGAGTTACAAAAAGAATGAACATGAAATTGGTGGATCAAACTAGGAATAATTTGAGTGGTGCTAGCATAGAACAAAGGTTTTGTAATAAAGTTGTTGCCACTACCTATTACCTAATTAATAGGTCTCCTACATCAACTCTTGTTGATAAGATTCCTATAGATGCATGGTCAAGTCGCAAGCCTTAATTAAGACATCTTATATTTTTTGGTTCAATGCATATGGACATGTGCCAAAGGAGAAGCAAATAAATTTGGAGAACAAGGCTATGAAATGTATCTTCATCAAATATAGTTATGGTGTGAAAGGATACAAGCTTTGGGATTCTTATGTACAGAAGGTAATACAAATTACAAGTTTTATTTTTAGAGAAACTAAGCCTTCTTCTATTACATTGCAGCCCAAACAAAGTAATCAGGAAAATGTGATTCAATTTCCTTCTACACCTGAGAAAGTTGAATTGAGGCCCAACGATAGACAAGAAGTTGAGGAGAGCTCATCTAGCTCTAGATCTTTAGAAGAGGAGGAAGAACCTCCAACTTAGCTTGTTCGTAGGTCTACAAGGCATAGACAACCACCTAAAAGTTATTCACCTGATGATTGGAGATGTATTTTTACTTTGAATACTAACATAGATGAACCCAGATCTGTAGAAGAGGCACTAGGTATGAATGATGCAGAATCTTGGAAGATTCTTATGGATGAAGAATGGTGTCTTTGAAAAAGAATGATACATGGGATCTTGTACCATTTTTTGAAGGATGAAAACTTGTTGGTTGTAAATGGGTTTTTAAGAAAAAGATTGGTTCATATCGAGGTATTGAGAAATACAAAGTAAGGTTGGTTGTGAAGGGTTACTCTCAAGTTGAGGGTGTTGATTATGATGAGATATTTTCTCCTATTGAAAAAATGACATCCATTAGATATTTTCTTTCTATTGTTGTTTCTTATGATTTAGAGGTTAAGCAAATGGATGTGAAAACCGCTTTCCTTCATGGTGATTTTGGAGGTGGATATTTATATGACACAGCCAGAGCACTACATGGTGAAAGGTAAAAGTAGGTTGTTTTGCAAATTGAAGAAATATTTGTATGGATTAAAATAGAGTCCTAGGATGTGGTACCAAAAATTTGATACATATGTGTTGAGTTTGGGATTTGAGCGCTCTAAATCAGATCATTGTATTTATTATAAAACTAATGGTGATTGTTTCTTGTTTATTGCATTATATGTTGATGATATGTTATTTATTGGTAGAGGGAAAGGTATGATTTAAAAATAAAAATATCAGCTTGCTACTAAATTTGAAATGAAAGATCTTAGTGCAGCTAAACACATTCTTGAGATGGAAATTAAAAGAGATAGAGTGAATAGAAAGCTATGGCTTGGACAAAGAAAGTATGTCAACTAAAATGTCAACTCAATTTTATAGAGGTTTGATATACAGGATTGTAGACCATTGTGTGTTCATGTTTTAGTTGGAACAAAGTTATCTATTTTAGATTGTCCAACATCCCCATCAGATATGGAAAGCATGAGTAGAGTGTCTTACCAGAGTGCAGTTGGAAGTTTGATGTATGTTATGGT
>VDFB02193867.1:365431598-365594126 GCA_007258455.2 Sequoia sempervirens
GGGATTCTCTTGTTATGATTATTGGTAGTATGTTTGTTATATTGAATACTGAAGATGTGGTGGGTTCTTTTACTTCTGAAGAAATGAGGAGGAAGGTATCCATCACTACCAAGGAGGCCCTAAATGTTCACATAATACCTAAGGAAAAATGCAAGAAGAATGAGAAGCATGAAAAATCCAAGTCCAAGGGGAGATCTAAATCTCGTAGAAAGTCCAAAGTTATTTGTTGGAACTGCGATAAGCATGGATATGTTCATAAGGAATGCAAAGAAGAAAAGAAGAAGAAAAAGAAGAATTTTGATTTTGATTCTGAGTCTGAGAAGGAAGATGGTGACGCATTCATTATAGCTTTGGAAAATCCTGCAGGTAATAATGCATGGTTAATTGACTCAGGTGCATCTTTTCATATGATCTTTAAAAGAGATTGGTTTTGTGAATGTAGCATAGAAAAATATATCTTTGGACATTTTCATGCTCATTTGGGTCTTTCTTATGGATGTTGGCCTAGTTTTTCCTAGATTTAATGTTGTAATGCGGTTTACACATTCACATTAGGTCTTGGACCCTTGTGAATCAATAAGAACTTTATAATTCCTTGTAAAAGTGTTGTGAAGTGTTATAACACATTTTCACACTTTTTTAGGACCTTTTTAATATAATTCACTTAAATAACCTCTTTTTATCACTTACTAAGCCTTATTTCAAAGTGTTGTAAAGTGTTGTATCAAAATTTTATGCTTTTCTAGGCTTGTCATCAATAACTTGACCCTGTCTTATGTTTAAATGGCCCCATTTTACACTTACAATCCATACTTAAGTGTTTTTTTTAGAATAATCTTGTTAAAAATCATTTAATACGTCTTAATTCCCAACACCCACTTAAAATGCCTAAGTGGGACCAAGTCGCCACTAGGGGAAAATTAGTCCCACTTGGCTCAAAAATCAAAATTATTTCAAAATTTTAGTGGGATATTATTCTCTAAACATTGAGGTTAGCCTGTGATGTGGTATTTTTTTAGGAAATTTTGTATAATCATGTATAAATATAGTGTTTTCTCTCTTATTTCACCCCCATTCACTCATTCATTCACTCAAGCATTCCATCAATCAATCAATCACTTTAGACATTTTCAAGTATACATGCATTGGAGCTTCTACTTGCATGTCTTCAAATTTCTACTTCAAGGGTTTAGTGAGTTGTAGCATTGCATGTTGTTCATTCATCATTCTCTTTTCATTTCATTTCATTTTTTAAGGGTTTAATTGCCAAACTGGGGTTTGACCAAGGCAAACCCCTATTCACTAACCCTTGACACTTTTTCCCCTCTTTGCATGTGTTTTGTAGGGATTGTATGCAAATTTATCAAAGAGAAAGGTGTGAAAAGGTGTCAATAATTTTTCAAAGTCATTCAAAGTGGTCAAAACCCGAAAAGAAGCTTGGAGAACACCTACAAGTTAGATTTTGTAGTTTCAGATCTGCAAACCTGTCAGGAGCTGAAGTGCAGACCTAGAGCTACAGATTGCATCTTTCAATTTCTCAAAATATGGAGGTGGAATAAGTCAATATCAGTGCTGAATTAGTCCCAATGATAGGCCTGAAAAGTGGTTTCTGCAATTCTGGATACCCTTGTGCCTGAAACTTGTTCCGACAAAATTTCCCCAAAATAGGACTAAGTCACCTAGCTTGGTGTAAGTATCCCAATAGGCTTCAATAATATTTTTTGAAAGATTCCAAAGCTCCTCTCCATCACTTTCTAGTTTTCAGGTGCACCTCTTCAATCTCATTAAGTTTTGTTATAGTTTACTTGCATTTTTAGTTCATTTTGCATGTCATAGTGTGTTTTCAAACAAAGTGCATTTCCTTAGTTTTTGCATTAGTATTCAATCTCTTTTATCAGTTCTTTGCATCTAGGGAACTCCCCTTAGATATATTTCAATCATCTTTGCATTGGAATCTCAAGGGCATATTCTTGTGTGAGCCATCAAGGTTTTTGGATACCTCTCTCCTTTTAGGTGAAAAACCCTAGAAGTGTAAGAGAATCCCCTAATCCAAAAATCTATGGTTTATTTTCATGAACCTGCATTTAAAACAACCTTTTTCTTATTTAGAGTGTATTCATATCCTAGGAATAGCTTGCATTAGCATTGCATTTCATTTTTCATTGTTTAATTTGCATCCTAAGGTTTCAAAAATTACATTAGTGAAAATCTCATCTAGCTTGCATTTTTGCATTCCATTTCATTAAAAATCAACAAAATTATACATATTCATATCATATTTGCATCTAAAAACTTAAAAAGCATAAAATCCAATTCAAGAATTTTCAAAATTTTCAAAAAAATCACTCCCTACACTCATTCACTACCCTGGGTGACTTAGTCTAGTTGCATATTTTTCAGTACATTTTTTGGCATTTAATTTGAAATTTCTGAGTTTTTGTTTGCCATTTTTTCATTTCAGTTTTACTTTCCATAATTTTAGTTTTGAGAATTTTATTCTTATTAGTTTACATTGCATTTGCATTCACCCCACATTTAGAAACCTTAGCATGAGTGATTGGTGTCCTATTGCTAATACCTTAGTGAGAAGAAGTTTGAGACTCATGTTATCCCACGATAACACACTCGTTGTGGATCTTGGGTTATCTAAAGCTTCCACTCCTAGTATTACAAGTAGTACACTAGGAATGGATAATACCTTTAGCAACTCTTTTCCTTCAAATAATATGCAAGTAGAAACACAAAATGATCATATCCTGCAAGAAAAAATAATTCACATTCATGAGGACTTAACACATCTCCAACATCAAATAGTTGAGATATATACAAAACATCTTCCTTCAACCTCTAGTGCTCCTCAACCAACAAACAATGTGGTAAGCCATGGAGGACTTCAAACTCCTCCTACCTCTACCATAGCCTCAATACCTACCTATACCACTCCTTAAGTCACAACAACATTGCAACAAGTTAGTAATGTGATTCCTTCCTCAAGTATTCCTATTATCGTCGCTAATTCCCATGTGGCATCGCATGTTTTATCTTCTTCCACAATACCATCTATAAGCATTCCATTCACTTTACCTACCACTACATACACTCCATCACCACTTTCACTTCCACCCCATACTACTTATAATGACCCTCTCACAACACAACTTTACCAAATTGTTTCATCCATGCAAAAAAAATCTCCACCATAAACCAAAATCATAATGGACCACCCACCTATTATATTCAAAGCAGCCCATTATCTTGGGAAATTTTGTGAACACCGATGCCACAAGGAGTAGAGATGCCTAGATTTGAAAAATATTGAGGGAAGGGAGATCCTTCTAACCATGTTAATTCCTACACTGCCTTATGTAGTGACTTTTTCCTTGATGATAAACTGTTAGAAAAAATATTTCCTAGGACTTTAAAAGACACTACCTATTGGAAACAAACAACACTGAGAGGGGGGTGAATCAGTGTTGAGCGAAAATTCAACTTTATTATTCTGAAATTTAACTTAATCATTCAATAGAAGAAACATGCATCAGTTGAAAGAAAACAATCTCAACACCATAAAACCAAAAAAATATGTGGAAACCCTATGAGGGGAAAAACCACGATGGATGGCCAATCCACAATATAATATGAGTATACCCAAAATAAGAAGTATAAAATGGGAATGCACTTCCATTTAGGCTCATTTCAAAAAATGGATGGGCTCACTACCCTACAAATATTTGGAGTAAATCCAAAAAGGTGAACTGATAAAATAGCATCCACAATGCCTGATTACAGTTCCAATTCAGCTCTAATGACAATACGATATCCTTCAGACAAATTTCAACAATTTTGCTCTGCTCTGCATAACTCGCACTGCAAAAATACTAATGCACAAGTGAAACTATGCATAATCACCTAATTTCTCTTCCTAATGATCATAACATACCACCACACAATTTTTTTCACACACAACAAATGATATATTGAATCTCTTACATATCCTTAACTAGGAATACAATCCCTATAGGTTAGCCTTAATAAAACTTGAAAATATTATTAACTATCAGCCCAAAATTACAATTGGATTTACAATGTGGATATAACACCGTCAACTAGACTGTAGCTAAGACCCATAATTAAATGTTTGAACATAAAAACATTTTCAATAATTCCACTTTACACATCCACAATGCGCCATATTCACTGAGTCGGCTATAACGAACAAGTAGACATAAAACATTCTACCGGACCTTCAAGCCCGTACTACCACTAATGCAACACCACAAAATTCAGCAATAAGATAATATACATGCTCACCAAGAAATGTCAAGCGTCCACAACACAAAATTATGATCCAGTGAAGTATACAGATGGACTAACTAATCGGATACCTTGTTCTTCAGATATTATGTTGGTAACACATAGTAATGCACTTTATCTACTAGTATAACTAGATACATATTTGTGGACCATGAAGATGACTTCATTTTCCTTCAATGACAACACTATAAGCCATATTCCAACAATCTCCCCCTTTGGCATTGATGGAAACGCTTAGAAAAATGACTAAGTGTCAAAACTAAAAAGCACACTTCCAAAATTTAGAATATTGCTCTCCCTAAGAATGTTAAGGCATTTTTCATTGCACTCTCTCCCCCTTTGACATCAATGACAAAATTGGGGAAACCAAAATTTGCAAAAACTGTTGAGACTTACAAAAATTTGAAGACATTTGCAAAGAGATTCTTCAACCCACTTAATTTTGAGTCCCAAATACTTTTCAAACTCTCCAAAATGGTTATATGACCACAGAGTAGATATGACAAGGTTTTTGCTGCTTCAAGACTTACTGGATCAGGAGCAATTGTAGCATCTTTAGCCTCTTTTAGAGAATTTATCATCATCTCAATATTTGGACTTATCGGTCCCCTGAGTTCACATACTCTGCCAAATATCCTTTCATTTTCAAATTTTAGACTCTTTATTTGGTTTAGCAGAGACATTACCTGATTTTCTTGAATGCAAACACTTCCGACTAAGGGGTCAAAAGTGTTGGGAATATTGACCAACTGTTGTTCAATATCCATCTTCTTTTCATTTTCTTCAATAAATTTAGACAATACCATGCAAGATTTGTATACTTTTCCTCCTTCAGACATAGCACCTTGAATATTATTTATACAACCACTCAACAGAGCTTTATCTTTGGAAATCAATTATTTTAGACTACCAACTCTCTTCTCCTAGAACTCCTTTCTCACTTTAACCAAAGTTTATTTCTCAAAGGATTCAAAATGAGAATCTACATAACTTATTAGCTTTTTTAACTCACCGGAGGAGGAACCTGATGGATCCACAACATAAGTAGGCATTATTTTTTGTAAGATTCCAGAAGAAATCTTTAATAGTTCATTGTCCTCTATGTGATATTTCAGTATCTTTTCACTGGCTTTGGCTTGTGAAATTTTAGTGACCTTCATCATCTAAATTAATCTTTCATCCAATTCAAGATCTAACTCTTCCTACTACTCCATAAAGATTCCTCCACTTCATATATTCCAATTTCTTGCTCCTTTTTCTTTTCAACCTTGGATTCTACTTCAGGATTGACTTTAGGCATTTCAGCTTGTACAGAATGCACCTCCTTTTCCTCAGCTAGCATTTCAATAGGGGCTTTAGTTACAATAGGTGTATCTACATCTTTCATATCAGGAGAAGTGAGAATCTCCTCAAACTCTGGAGGATCGAACACATTCATTTTTTCCTCATTCACATTCTCTTCTCCTAAATCATTTACCTCCATGTTCACTTCTTCATTTCTTTGAACATTTACTTCCTCAATGCTAATATTTTCCTTCGACAAAATTTCTTCCATAATTTGCTTAGTCTCACTAACAATAGTGTCATTTTCACCAAACATGAGCTTATTTATTCTTTTTTTTCTCCTAAATTCCTTTTTAGCTTTTTCAAGGAATAAATCCATTTCTTCAATTGTCATTTCTGAGCACAAATCTGCTAGGACCCTCTTCCTTAGATTTTCTTCTTTTGATAAGGCACTTGACCTCCTAGACTCTAAAGCATTATACAAACTTGTAGGCAAACCAGACATGATTTCTACAAGAACTTTCTTGAAAACAATCATATGCTTTATTGTGGCTTCTTCAATAATTTTCTTACCGGATTCATCAAAAGACTCATACCAATCATAGAGTGGCTTGATATTTCCATCTTTCACTACTACATTCTCAACTTCCTCAATAACATAGTAGGTTTGTCAACTTTGGCCTTTTTCTTTGCTTCTTCTCCTTTCTTGGAAGATTTTCTCTTATTCACTTTGACAGCATGAGTACCAGTAGCCTTTATATCCCTTACTACTTCTTCTGAATCAATTTCTTTCTCTTCATCTATAGACATAAATTTTTAAGCTCTTGTGCTATTATTCTTCTATCTTTTTCTAGAAGCCTCAGGTTGATTTGACTGAGTTGCAGAGGAGCTTCTAGTGTGAGAAGGAGATATTCCCAGACTAGCTAATTCTTCCTTTTCTTTCTCCTTAGCTACTTTAGCTTCTTCTCTTTGTCTCCTCACTTCTCTTACTTGATGCATAGGGATGCCAAAACTCTCTACAAGGGCTTATGTCTCTTTTCTTACCCTTCTTGATATCATTGGCTTTTTCAATTATGAGTGAATTTGTAAGCCTTTCTCTACATAAGTACCAAACCTTTCTTCACCCTAATCTAGTGGTGATTTTAGCAGGTGTTCTACATACATCCTCATAATGTTCCCATCTATTTCATAACCCATAGGCATGATCCAAACTATTCTAGGATTAGCAACTTCCATATGGCACTGATCAATGTCTACCATGAAGCAAATAGAGTCTTTGTATTGCTCCACAACTGTCGTAGGAATTATTTCTCTATCATGCATCAAATTTTGAAAAGTTTTGAAGTATCCCCATAGGATTTTATTTCAAGTATGTCGATCACCTAATCCACATAGCATATTCCATATCTAAACAACTATCGGTATATCATTACACCATTGAACATTACCGGCTCCTGTTACTTCACCCAAGAAGTAGAAAAACAAACATATCAACAAGTTACCATACTTGAATGTATTCTTATTATCCTTCTTTATTTTTCCCAAATTCTCCATTAATTGACCTCTGAGCAATTCACATAAATCATAGTCTACATTTTGTTTGACCATTTCATATGTTGCATAAATAGTTGTGCCAAATACAAAATTCTCCCAGCTTGAGTGATAAATCTTATAGCTAATAATCATTGAAGCAAACTTTAAATCCACTGCAGCAATGTTGTCTATTGTCATTGCCCTCCTATCCCATTTCAATCCTATCGGCTCAGTAACCTTATCATTCTTTATAGACTTCAAAACTGGAAGCTTTCTGGTGGAATTTAGTCTTGTAACTACACATATAGCTTCTTTGGTTATTTTGAATAGCACATCCAACCACATGAATTCATCATGGACACAGCTCAACAAATATGGAACCCATTCATCTTCTTTGAATATGGAGAATTTTGCAAATTACGCAAATTTATTATCTTCTAGGGTTTTGAATTCCAGTTTCACAATAATATCTTCTTGGGTTAAATGATGAGTGTACAAATCCAGGAAATGTGAGGTTCCCAAATCTTCAAATTTTGTGTGAACATAAACCCTAATATCCTCAATATGTCAGAATCTGTACGACACTGATGAAAATGAACCTAAGGGTTTTGTAGCTACAGAATTATATGGATGTCATTTGAATTTTGGACGTGGCCTATCCTTAACTTTGAAATCAAAGGAGTAGACATGATTGGGATGACACAAATTTACAGGTTTTCAATAAATACCTTTCAAGGACAAAAACAGAATTTGATCACAAATCCTCCTTTATACTTGAATTTCTCCACAAATTCACAATGATCACCTCAGAGCTCTCCAAAATGCTTTTCTCCAAATGCAATATGACAAATGAGGGTTGAATCCATTCCTTTTATTTTCCACATACCTAATTCTTTATTTTTCAATAAATGATCTTGCCCTGACTCATCTGATTTTCTTCCTTTCAGGCACCGAGTAAGATGACTCTTATGTGGATCGTCAATATGCTTCACTAATGCTTCTAACTGGTCAAACAATATCTAAAAAGTATCAACTCTCCTACGAGACATATCTAGATTCTATTATCATTTTCTTGCAAGAGGGGGTTTGAGAATATTTCTTGATAGATCCCCCTATGCCAGAGACCTAAAATTAATTCCCTAAGGAATTACCAGAAGTTTCTTCTGGTGTAGGTCCATTTGCTTCTATAGAGGGATTCTTCTTCACCCATTTTTTCTGCATCTGCTTTTTTATCACATTAATAATAACTTTTCCCTTCCCTTTAACATCATGTTGCATGTTTTGTTTTACTAGACCTCTTCTGTTCCAATAGAATCTAGCAATGTGTCCAAATTTGTTGCAATTGTAGCACACAACATTTCTTTGTCTAGACCAATTTTTCCATTGACTTTGTCTTGATTTGCATTGGTTAGAAATATGTCCAAGTCTATTGCATGCATAGCAACTAACATCTCTATGAAAATTGTTCATCACAATTTTGCATTCACTTGACTTATGGCCATACTTATAGCAATTAAAACACTGACCTGAAAAATGATGGTCTACTTGAGTTTACCCTACTTCTACACTGAGAAGCCATATGACCAATTTTTCTGCAAACATAACAATAGCCATTAAATCTTTAAGCATTTGGTTTCCTTACTAGATCTCTTTTGGTTCCTTTCATTTGACTTCCTTGTCTGGAATTCTTCTGTCCTGAGTTCTTTTGTCCAAATCTAGAACGTTCTCCTTCTTCATATCCAAGACCTCATTTGTCACCATCAATCCTTTGTCCTTTAATTAGTTCATCAAGTTTGGTTGAGCTTTATCTGAATTTCTCCTTATACTCATTTTCTATAGCAATTTCATCTCTAAGGTCATCAAGCTGCTTTTCAAGCATTTCTTCATTGTTCTTGGATTGCTCCAATTCATTTTCTAGTCTGTTACATTGTTTAGACTTTTCTTTCAAGGACTATGCAAGCTTTTCTTCATTCTTCTTTTTGTCCTCAAGCTCCTTGGTCATTCTCATCATGGTGGATTCCATCTCTTGCTTTAGGGAAGAATTTTCCTTGGAAAAAATTTCACATTCTTTTGTTTTCTCCTTCAGTGCCAGACTAAGTTTTTCATCTTCCATACCTTTGTTCTTTTATTTGAGCTAACCACATAATTCATTTCTTTTCTCTCTTGATTCATTGATCTTGTATTTTAGTGACTGGATGAACTTTTTTGCATTCTCAAGATTTTCTTGCAGTTCCCAATTCTCAAATTTTATCTGGTCAAGATCATCTAGGGCCATCATAATTTGTTGAAGACTACTTGTATCCATTGAAAAGCACCTTCCAAGATATCCCCAAGCTGTAAGACTTCTTCTGAGGAACTCGCTTTGATACCAATTTTTGGAAACAAGCAACACTGAGAGGGGGGGTGAATCAATGTTGAGCGAAAATTCAACTTTATTATTCTTAGATTTAACTTAATCATTCAATAAAAGAAACATGCATCAGCTGAAAGAAAACAATCTCAACACCATAACACCATAATTTTTACATGGAAACCTTGTTAGGGGAAAAACCACGGTGGATGGCCAATCCACAATATAATATGAGTATACCCAAAATAAGAATTATAAAATGGGAATGCACTTGCATTCAGGCTCACTAACGAGAGCTCACTGCTCAAAATGGATGGGCTCATTGCCCTACAAATATTTGGAGTAAATCCAAAAAGGTGAACTGATAAAACAACATTAACAATTCTTGATTATAGTTCCAATTCAACTCTAATGACAATCCGCTATCCTTCAAACAAATTTCAACAATTCTGCTCTACTCTTCACAACTCGCACTACAGAAATATTAATGCATAAGTGAAACTATGCATAATCACCTAATTGCTCTTCCTGATGATCAAAACATACCACCACACAACTTTTTTCACACACAACAAATGATATATTGAATCTCTTATATATCCACAACTAGGAATACAATCGCTATAGGTTGGCCTTAATAAAACTTGAAAATATTATTAACTGTTAGCCCAAAATTACAATTGGATTTACAATGTGGATCTAACACCATTGGCTAGACTGTAGCTAAGACCCATAATTAAATTTTTGAACATAAAAAAAAAAATTCAATAATTCCACTTTACACATCCACAATGAGCCATATTCACTAAGTCAGCTACAACAAACAAGTAGAAATAAAACATTTTACCAGACCTTCAAGATCATACTGCCACTAATGAAACACCACAAAATTCAGAAATAAGATAATATACATGCTCACCAAGCAATATCAGGGGTCCACAACACAAAAAGATGATTCGGTGAAGTAGACGGATTGCCTGACTGACTGGATACCTTGTTCTTCAAATATTTTGCTGGTAACACACAGTAATGCACTTTATATGTCGGTATAACTAGATACAAATCTGCAGACCATGAAGATGACTTCAGTTGCCATCAATGACAACACTAGAAGCCATATGCCAACACTACCTTGGAATAGTTTTCATCTTTACCAATCAGTTCAATTTGTTCATTTAATGAACTTTTTGGTGCATTTATAAATCATTTCCAAGTGCATATGACTCCCAAGAATACCTTGGCTGATTTGATGAGATGCATGAAAAATGAGGAAGAAAAGATAACTAATTTTATCTCACACTATCTCACTTTATTCCCAAATCGATGTCAAGCTTCCTGACCCACACCTTCAAAATATGTTTATAGAAAACTTGCAAACTAAAATTCAAGACAAACTCACTATGAAGAAATTTTCCTCATTCATGCACTTGTGTACTTCCCTTTGTGATTATCAAAATTTGATTAGTAGTTGAGATACAAGGTCCACTTCTAGTCAAACTGACAAATTTGAACCTGCCAACCAAAAAAATTCCCAACCATTTAGAAAGAAAAACAAAGGGTTCTTGTAGTTCAACCCCTCTCAACAACCAAGTAGCAGTTGTTAAAACCGTGGTGCCCTTTAGTTATGGAGATCCAAAAAGATAATTCACACCTTTACATGACACCCTTCATAATGCAATGTCCCAACTTTTACAACAAATGATTACCTTTCCTATCATCCAATCACCTGATCCTACTAATCCATTACCTTTGAACTTTAAATCCAATTCTTATTGCCATTATCATAGACAAAATGGACATGACACAAAACATTGTAAGCATCTTAAACATCTTGTGCAAGACCTCATTTATTTTGGTTGTCTATCCATTGTAGGTGTTAATGATCAAGGCAATATTTCTATTGCCCCTCTAAATCAGAACTTGCAAATTTTCACTGATCCAATGCCCAAACATAATATTTCATTTATCAAAGCTAGTGAAACTACAAAGAATGATGTGATGAATGTTGATATAGCTAATGAACATCATTATCCTATCTTGCATATTACCCATATTAATCGCATGGATGGAATGGTAGGTGCGATAAATGTTATCCCTTGTACGGTCCAACCTAAGAAATCTCTTGATATTGCTTTCTCTTCTAAGGGCATACTTAAAAATCTCCCCGATGGTCCTCTTTACATAGCCAATTGTATCTATGACAAGCCCACTAATGGGATATTAATAGATCTTGTTTGTGGAGAGAATGTGATCACTAAGGAATTTTTGGTTTTACATGACCTTTATCAAGATGACTATGATAAACTGAAAGCATGGATCAAGACACACAATGGTTTTGCTTGCCCTACTATAGGATCGATCATCCTTCCATTAAAAATAGGACCCAAAACATTGGATTTCACATTCTCCATCATCCCATAGTCGGACCAATTTCGTTTGAGGCTAGGCCATTTGTGGCTTCACTCAATGAAAGTTGTCCCTTCAGTTATACATAAATGTTTAAAGTTTACATTTGACAATGAAATATTCACTGTCCACCATAGCAGCTTTAACCCCCTATCTTCCAAAGGAAACTTTTCCTTAGAATCCTTTTGGCTTGAGCCCATGGAACCTATAATTCCTTGACAAGACTCATTTTTCATAACTTACCAAAAATTCAAAGCAAAGAAAATAGCAGAATTTTCTCTTCGCGACATGTCCCTGTCTACTTCTAACACTCCTATCCTAGATGAAACCATGATTAAACCTAAATAAGAGCCAAACAACCTAGACCAACCAACACCCGAAACCTCCCTGACATTGTCCAAGAGACCAAGATACAATGAAAGTAACTTTGTCATGCCTCCTTGAATAAAACAAGTTAACAAAGAAAAAGAAAAAGTGGATGGCCAACCTTCCATGGTTCCTTTTGTTCCTCCCCTTAGGGAAGAAAATCAACCTATGGTTGATCAACCTGCTCCTTCACAAACACAACTTGGCAATGAAACCAAAATAAACAGAGGAGCTAGAGAGCATAGGCGTAGACATCGTTCCCTTGCTCACAAGTTACATGAAGAAGAAAACAAAGACAATCAAAATCCACACTTGAAAGAAGCAATGCATGATGACTACCTCCCTCACCACAACAGAATGATCCAATACAAAAATCACAACACTAGTTACACTCTTCATTGGACATTATCATTCGTCCTCCTATTGTGATTAATCTAGATGATGATGACGAGATTTCCAAAATTGACGAAGAGGTCCATAATGATTTGAACACATTATTTTCCTCTTCCATGCACTTAAATGAAAAATCTCCTATATAGCATGTTGAACCTAGTGCTTCTCCTAGTTCATCACTTTCTCTTGTCCCTTTGGCCAGTTTCCCACCCTTGGCATATCATGAACATGATTGGGAGGTGAATGACTTGTTGACGGTTGAGTCACATTTTCCTTACTAGTCTATTGCATTTTATTTTTTCTTTTTCATTTGTGTGTTTTTATGTGTGTAATGTGATCCCCTATGCTATTATGTTTGATGTTCTCTCTCTTTGTGACATTCCTCTATTTGTACCTTCATTCTTCTCTAGCTTGTACATTGCTTTCTCCTTTTTCCTTTTGTCTTTTTCTTGTGCTTTCCTTTTGGGGATGACGCAAGGCATTGAGACATTAGTGTCTCTTTAATGTTGACCCAAAAGGCCTCTTCTTTTTCTTTTCCCTTTCTTTTGTCTTTTTCTTGTGCTTTTCCTTTTGGTGATGATACAAGGCATTGAGACATTCATGTTTCTTTCATGTTGACCCAAAAGACCTTTTTCTTTTTCTTTTCCTTTTCTTTGTCTTTTTTCTTGTGTTTTCCTTTTTGGGATGACGCAAGGCATTGAGAAATTCACGTCTCCTTCATTTTGACCCAAAATATTTTCCTTTTTCTTTCACCTTTCCTTTTTCATTTGGCTTGTGTTTTATTTTTGGGGATGATACAAAGTGTCGAGACACCCTATGTCTCTTCCATGTTGACCCAACAGGTTCTTTCTTTTTCTTTGTTTTCTCTCTCTTTGGGTCATTCTTCCAGTTCTATGTATTTGGGGGATGATGACATTCTGAGCTCTCTAAACAACATTGCAACAAAGAACATACTAGCCCCAAATCCATAGATCCCTTATGTGTTTGGTGTTTTCATTTTGGGGACAACCCCTCTTCCTTTCCTTTTTTCCTTCATATGATGTAGCCTTACTCGGAAACATATGACTTGGCATAGGGCTTTCCAAGTTGGCTCTCATGTCTTCTTTTCTTTTTGCATTTTTTTTTTGCTACTTTAAATCAATTTCTCACAATACGGTGTGTAGCAATTCCTTTAAAGTGGGGGCATACATTGGCATTATTCTTTTGCATTTTTCCTTTTTCTTGGTTCTTAGTGCAGCCTTCTTACTTTATACGATGTGTTTGTCGCTTGGTGGATGACATTGGGTATAGTGTCCTTCATGAGCATGATCTATCTTAGCATATTGCATTCCTCTTAGTGGCTTGATGTAATGCACTACATCCCCTAAGTTTTGAGTTTTCTATTCGTTGATCGGTCCTCTCTTGGAGACATTAGACACAATGTTCCCTAAGTTAAATACCTCACATGAACTAAACAATACTGCTTTGAACATTCCTTCGCATGTTACATTTTTCATTTCTTATATGGACACCTTGCATAACACAGCTTGCATTCTTGTGATTCCATCGTGTTTTTTCATGAGCTCCAAGCATATGAAGTTTTGATTGTCTCGTGAAGCTCAAAAATTCCTTCTCTTTTATGGTACCTTATTAAAGTTATCAGGAGGTATAACTTTTGTTTGGTTGAGCGAGAAGCCCATTACTAGGCATGACTTTCCCCATAGCCACCTATGTGTGTGTGTGAGTGCATACCAACCATGAGTGTATGTTTCTCACCTTTTAGGCCTTCTCACCCAGTTGACAGCCATGAGTTTCATTGCCTCAAAGTGAGTATGCATTTTTTGGACAAATAGCCTAGATCTGATCCACAACTAGATGGAAAAATGATTGAATCTTGATCTAATTCTCTTTTTTCCTTTTCCTTCTCTCCCTTTCATTCTTTACATCATCTTCATGTGTGTTCCTTTGTGCTAATGTTTGGGTTTGCCTTGGGATCTTGATCCTGGGGGCTTGATCATCTGTCTTGATTTTTTTTGTCTCATCTTGCCAGCATGAGTGCACTTGGATCCCTCTAGATGTGCATGTTTGGCTACTTTAGTGTGAATTTGAAGCAAGTTCATCCTCTCACTAAAGTGGGGGTTAAATGTAGCATAGAAAAATGTATTTTTGGACATTTTCACACTCATTTGGGTCTTTCTTATGGATGTTGGCCTAGTTTTTCCTATATTTAATGTTGTAATGTGGTCAACACATTCACATTATGTCTTGGACCCTTCTAAATCAATAAGAACTTTATGATGCCTTGTAAAAGTGTTGTGAAGTGTTGTAACACATTTTCACACTTTTCCAAAACCTTTTTAACATAATTCACTTAAATAAACTATTTTTATCACTTACCAAGCCTTATTTCAAAGTGTTGTAAAGTGTTATAACAAACTTTTACGCTTTTCTAGGCTTTTCATCAATAATTTGACCCTTTCTTATGTTTAAACGGCCCCATTATACACTTACAGGCCCTACTTAAGTGTTTTTTTTAGAATAATCTTGTTAAACATCATTTAATACATCTTAATTTCCAACACCCACTTAAATTGACTAAGTGGGACCAAGTCACCACTAGGGGTGAAGTAGTCCCACTTGGATCAAAAATCAAAATTATTGCAAAATTCTGGCAAGATATTATTCTCTAAACCTTCAAGTCAGCCTATGACATGGTATTTTTTTGGGAAATTTTGTATAATAATGTATAAATATAGGGTTTTCTCTCTTATTTCACCCCCATTCACTCATTCATTCACTCAAGCATTCCATCATTCAATCAATCACTTTAGGCATTTTCAGGTATACATCCATTGGAGCTTCTACTTGCATGTCTTCAGATTTCTACTTCAAGGGTTTGGTGAGTTGTAGCATTGCATGTTGTTCACTCATCATTCTCTTTTCATTTCATTTCATTTTCAAGGGTTTAATAACCAAACTGGGGTTTGACCAAGGCAAACCTCTATCCAATAATCCTTAACACTTTTTCCCCTCTTTGCATGTGTTTTTCAGGTCTTGTGTGTAAATTTTTCAAAGAGAAAGGTGTGAAAAGGTGTCAATAATTTTTCAAAGTCATTCAAAGTGGTCAAAGCCCTAAAAGAAGCTTGGAGAACACCTACAGGTCAGATTCTGTAGTTTCAGATCCAGAAACCTGTCAGGAGTTGAAGTGTAGACTGGGAGCTATAGATTGCATCTTGAATTTCCTAAAATTTGAAGGTGGACCAAGTCACCATCAGTGGTGAATTAGTCCCACTTCTAAGCCTAAAAAGAGCTTTTTGCAGTTTTGGATACCCTTTATCCTAAAACCTATTCCGGTAGAATTTCCCCGAAACAAGACTAAGTTGCCTAGCTTGGCGTAAGTGTCCCAGTAGACTTCAACAGTGATTTCTGCAAGATTTCAGAGCTCCTTTCTATCACTTTCTAGTTTCTAGGTGCACCTCTTCAATCTCATTAAGTTATGTTAACAGTTTACTTGCATTTTTAGTTCATTTTACATATCATTGTGTGTTTTCAAACAAAGTGCATTTCCTTAGTTTTTGCATTAGTATTCAATCTCTTTTATCAATTCTTTGTATCTAGGAAATTCCCAATACATAGATTTCAATCATCTTTGCATTGGAATCTCAAGGGAATATTCTTGGGTGAGCCATTATGACTTTTGGATATCTCTTCCTTTTAGGTGAAAAACCCTAGAAGTGTAAGAGAGTCCCCTAATCGAAAAATCTTTGGTTCAGTGAATATGAATAATTTGATGGAGGTAAGGTGTACTTGGGTGATGATTGTCATTTAGACATTATTTTTTGTGGTAAATTTAAAATTAGGTTTCCTTATGGTAGAATAAAAAGGATTAATGGTGTGTTGCATATCCCTGGATCAGCACAAAATTTGTCATATGCAGGAAAACTAATAGATGCGGGTGTGTAGGTAGAATTTTCTTATGTAGGATGAAATATGGTTAGAGGTGCTATGGTGATTGCTAGAGCTGTCAAATATGGTACATTGTATAAGCTTGATACATGCACTATTGAGTGCAATAGTAATTTTGTGAAAATAAAGTTTATAGTAGAAGTGAGGGTTTCATCTTCAGCAGATGGTCATGGCTTTTGGGTACCCAAGGGTGATCTTTCTTCTAAGACAAAGTTACTTGTAGAGAAAACTATGTTATGGCACCAAAGACTTGGCCACATTGGTGAAAAGGGTCTAAGGACCTTGAAAAATAAAAACCTTGTTGAAGGTTTGTCTAATTGTATTCTTGAATTTGATTTTTGTGAGCATTGCATTTATGGAAAACAAAACCACATTCAGTTTTATTTGAGTTCTCATAAATATTGTGATGTATTAGATCTTATTCATTTTGATGTATTTGGTCTTGTACATGTTCCTTCAATTGATAAATCCACATATTATGTTTCATTTATTGATGATTATAGTAGTACATGGGTATATTTTGTAAAGAGTAAATATGAAGTATTTAATCCATTTAAATAATTCAAAGCAATGGTTGAGTTACAAACTAGAAATAAAATAAAATGTTTGAATATTGATAATGGCTATGAATTTTTCTCTAATGATTATGATAGATTATATAAAGATTATGGTATTCATAGACATAAGACAACTCTATATTCTCCACAATAGAATGGAGTTACAAAAAGAATGAACATGAAATTGGTGGATCAAACTAGGAATAATTTGAGTGGTGCTAGCATAGAACAAAGGTTTTGTAATAAAGTTGTTGCCACTACCTATTACCTAATTAATAGGTCTCCTACATCAACTCTTGTTGATAAGATTCCTATAGATGCATGGTCAAGTCGCAAGCCTTAATTAAGACATCTTATATTTTTTGGTTCAATGCATATGGACATGTGCCAAAGGAGAAGCAAATAAATTTGGAGAACAAGGCTATGAAATGTATCTTCATCAAATATAGTTATGGTGTGAAAGGATACAAGCTTTGGGATTCTTATGTACAGAAGGTAATACAAATTACAAGTTTTATTTTTAGAGAAACTAAGCCTTCTTCTATTACATTGCAGCCCAAACAAAGTAATCAGGAAAATGTGATTCAATTTCCTTCTACACCTGAGAAAGTTGAATTGAGGCCCAACGATAGACAAGAAGTTGAGGAGAGCTCATCTAGCTCTAGATCTTTAGAAGAGGAGGAAGAACCTCCAACTTAGCTTGTTCGTAGGTCTACAAGGCATAGACAACCACCTAAAAGTTATTCACCTGATGATTGGAGATGTATTTTTACTTTGAATACTAACATAGATGAACCCAGATCTGTAGAAGAGGCACTAGGTATGAATGATGCAGAATCTTGGAAGATTCTTATGGATGAAGAATGGTGTCTTTGAAAAAGAATGATACATGGGATCTTGTACCATTTTTTGAAGGATGAAAACTTGTTGGTTGTAAATGGGTTTTTAAGAAAAAGATTGGTTCATATCGAGGTATTGAGAAATACAAAGTAAGGTTGGTTGTGAAGGGTTACTCTCAAGTTGAGGGTGTTGATTATGATGAGATATTTTCTCCTATTGAAAAAATGACATCCATTAGATATTTTCTTTCTATTGTTGTTTCTTATGATTTAGAGGTTAAGCAAATGGATGTGAAAACCGCTTTCCTTCATGGTGATTTTGGAGGTGGATATTTATATGACACAGCCAGAGCACTACATGGTGAAAGGTAAAAGTAGGTTGTTTTGCAAATTGAAGAAATATTTGTATGGATTAAAATAGAGTCCTAGGATGTGGTACCAAAAATTTGATACATATGTGTTGAGTTTGGGATTTGAGCGCTCTAAATCAGATCATTGTATTTATTATAAAACTAATGGTGATTGTTTCTTGTTTATTGCATTATATGTTGATGATATGTTATTTATTGGTAGAGGGAAAGGTATGATTTAAAAATAAAAATATCAGCTTGCTACTAAATTTGAAATGAAAGATCTTAGTGCAGCTAAACACATTCTTGAGATGGAAATTAAAAGAGATAGAGTGAATAGAAAGCTATGGCTTGGACAAAGAAAGTATGTCAACTAAAATGTCAACTCAATTTTATAGAGGTTTGATATACAGGATTGTAGACCATTGTGTGTTCATGTTTTAGTTGGAACAAAGTTATCTATTTTAGATTGTCCAACATCCCCATCAGATATGGAAAGCATGAGTAGAGTGTCTTACCAGAGTGCAGTTGGAAGTTTGATGTATGTTATGGTTTGTATTAGACCAGACATTGTCCATGTAGTGGGAGTTCTTTCCAGATATATGTCTAATCTTGGTAGATTTCATTGGGATGCAGTTAAAAGAGTCTTTAGATATTTTTGTGGTACCTCAAATTATTCCTTATGTTATCATAGTAATATGACTGAAGATGATATTTCCCTTGATATTAATGGTTATGTGGAGTTAGACTAGGTAGGTGATGTTGATAGCAAAAGATCCACCAGTCCTTATGTGTTTACTTTATTTGGTGGTGCAATTAGTTGGATGACTAAGTGATAGGTTGTGGTTGCTTTTTCCACTATTATAGAAGAGTTTATGGAAGCTACTCATGCTTGTAAAGAAGCCATTTGACTTAAGAGACCATGTTCAGATATTGGAATAAAACAAGGTGCAATGACAATTTATTGTAATAGTTAGAGTATGATATGTCTAGCTAAGAACCCAAAATTCCATGCCAAGACCAAGCACATTGATGTGCACTATCATTTTGTTAGAGATATGGTCAAATATGGTAGGGTGAATCTAGTTAAGGTAGAGATTTTGATGAATGTTGTTGATTCTTTAATGAATCCTATGAGCACAGAGAAGTTCAGATGGTGTTCAAATACTATGGGCCTTTTGACCCCTAGCAATTAGAAATAATGATGACACTCTTTCATTGTCCTTGCAAGGTGTTTGACAAGTGGGAGATTTGTTGGGAAAATATGTCTCAACCTTACAATTATATACAATTTATTGATAGGATGTATGTTGGTATGTGGCAACTAATCATGCAAATATTGTACACTCGTAACAAGATGTGGGGTTTGGGACAATGCCCGGAAAAAAAACAAATCACTGACACATCAAGGTTTTTTCTCGCTAAAACATCAAGTATTTTTCTTGCTAACACGTCAAGGTTTTTCTATTAACATGTCAAATGAAAAATGACCTTGTAAAACCTTAATTCTAGAAGGTTCCAAAAAGCTTGTTATAAGTGGGTGGGATGTATGTAGATGATGGTATATTTTGAGATTCTGATAGTGATCGTGGGATCTCTTGATCTTTGGTGGTGATACTCCTATGAGACGCTTGCTCTACAAGTATACTATAATCTTTTGATTTCTGAATAATATATTGGACATCTTTTGGAGTGTGGGGATTTTCTCTTGAAAGGGTTTTCCCCACATAAATCATTGTGTTGTGGTATGCATAATACTTGTGTTTATTTATATTTAAATTTTTGTAACTATTAAATATTGGTAAAAGTTTTTCATTATTCTCCTCTCAATATTAGTGTAGGAAGTTATTCTGCTACCTTAGCTTCCTTACACCATAGTGGAAAGAAGTGAAGGATGGCCACACTATGGGATAACTAGGACCCAAATCTACATTGACACGCTTTGTAAAGCTTCCACAAACAACACACCACTTCCACAATTAGCACTAACATGCCAAGTCAGCCAAACCTATATTGACAGACTTAACAATTATGTCCATCCTTAACTAATTCCAAAGAAAACTTTACAAACCATATAACAACATTCCACAATATCCATACAACATCTCAAAATATTCCAACATCATCAGAATATTTTATAAATTTTCCACAACCACCTAAAACTGAGAACATCATCATTTTGTGCAACTAGACACACTAGCATAGACATCCAACTCACTAACCAAATTCATGGAACAAATCATCACCTAAAACCTAAGGGAAGGTAGATACAAACATTATAAGCATGTCCCAAAATCTGCAAGAAAAGAAACCTCAATGTGAAGAAATGTGGAGTATTCACATTTCTCCTAGACACCCTTCTTCATAGACACACACACTGGTGAACACAAATTTTACTATCATACAACCTAGAACCTACAACATTGGATATAACACCCTGAACACCTCTAATCAACATATCCAAACCACAAAAGAATAACTTCAATAGTCAAGAAATACAGAGCACAACATTGACAACACTATATCACACTATAATCTATTTTATTCAAAATTTCTCAAAATTACTTGGAAACTAAATGAACCAACTTCAACTACAACACTACTAACACCTCTTCAACACATCTACATCATCTACAACACTTATCACAACACATCCATACTACCAACTAGCTCATCAATACAAGCAGGCTCCAACAATCCCCATAGCTATGAAAACACCAGCATCCTTCCAACAACTTCAACATATAATCTACATATAGTTGGCATCAATGAAAACACCAATAGCATACTTGCAAAAATATCCCCCTTTATCATTGATGGAAACACCAGCACTCGAAAAAACCATCAACAATAAAAGCAACCAACAACAACTTCACCTAGCTAGGGAAACTCTTCATATTATCATTCCCTTGTTCATGAACACTCTCTCCCCTTGTGTTCTTTATACCATAATCAACCAACTCTCTCCCAAGCAACTCTAAATCTTTCTCCTATAATACTCTTCTAAAATATGGTTTTTCAACTACACTAACTCTCCCCATTTGACATCAATGGAAAAGGGCCATAAACTCATTGAACTCTCTTTCCTATATTGATCTCTCTTGCTCTCCCCCTTTGAAAACACTCAAATGGAAACACCTAAACCCTTCACACATCATCTACATAGGATATTTCCTTTTGAAATTTGCATAAACCACTTTCAACACCAGCAAGCAACTACACTCTCACTTCACTACACTTACTTTTCTACACTCTCCCCCTTATGGGTACAAAATATGTTCCATTTGACTTTAGCAACTAGAAATACTACTACCTACTCCCCTTAAGAGGTAGCCTTCATTAGTCTAGAACAAAGGTAAATATTGAATTTCTCTACCAGATTGATGCATAATCTTATGCATCAGGTTGATAAAGGAGGGGAAATAACCCCTAATTTCTATCTGAGATACTCAAAAGTATCTTTAGGAAGAGTCTTTGTGAAAATACTTGCAACTTGATCCTTTATAGGCACATACTCCAGCATCACCTCATTTTCTACAACCTTCTCTCTTACAAAGTGATACCAGATTGAGATATGCTTCATTCTTGAATGCATCATCAAATTCTTTGATATATTGATAGCACTTGTATTACCACACAAGATAGAAATAGGTTCATTATATAATATTTCGATATCCTTAAATGTTTTCTTCATCCACAAAACTTTTGTGCAACAATATGTTGTAGCGATATACTATGCCTCTATAATAGATAAAGATATTGAATCTTTCTTTTTTTCTTGACCAAGAAACCAACCTGCTTCCAAAAAAGAAATCACATCCACTTGTACTTCTTATGTCATCCACAAAACCTACCTAATCTGCATCTATATAGGAACTTCAAGATAAATTAGCATCCTTTGGATACCATAGTCCATAGTCTGGAGTGCCTTGCAAATATCTATTATATCCTCTTTATTTTGCCACATGTGACTCTCTAGGATCTCCTTGAAAAATAGCCACAAGAAAAACTAAATGCATGATATCTAATCTAGTAGCAGTTAGATATATCAGCCCACCAATCACTCATATGTACTTGCTTTGATCAGACTTAGGAGATTCACTATTCTTCCTCAACTTGCAACTAGTAACCATAGGAGTACATACTAGTGTATAGTCTTCCATTCCAAACTTCTTCAACATTTCCTTGACATACTTTACTATGAAATCAATATTCCTTGTTTTGTTTGATTGACTTGTAGATGAAGGAAGCAATTCATTTCTTGAAACATTGACATCTTAAATTCATTTTGTATCTCTTTTGAAAAATTCTTGTACATTTCCTCATTTCCTCCAAAGATTATATCACCAACATACACAACCACAATCATGATTTGATCCTTCTCAACTTTAAAGTAAAGATTGCTACCTGCAATACCTTTATTGAATACTTGTTGCAAAAAGTACCTATCCAATCTTGCATACCAAGATATGGGACCTTGATTTTGTTGGCTTTGTGGTTGATTGTCCTTGATGTCAACATAGGCTTTGCTTATGTGATCTCTTCATAGACAGAGCTGATTTTAGCTTTTGATTCATTGGTTTGGGTGCTACATGATTCATATTGATTGGTTGATGCATTTGGTTCAATCTTGGGATTATGATACTTGGTGCTCTTTGTATTTAGTTTGGTATATTCAGTATTTTGTGGACCATGCTTTGGGTTGATGCATTTGGATGCATTTGTTTATCATATATTGTGGTAATGATCATGTTGACCTTCATGTGTAGATAAAAGTTATTTTTTCTATTCAGGTGGCATCGGTTTTTCAAGTGATATCACGGAATAGATGGTTTCATTTGGACAGGTTGGCCATTCTTTATTGCACAATAGGTATATTATTTCAATTGTTCATTATCAAGTTGATTATGAAAACATTCACAAGATTCATTTGATTATGTCTTCATGGCATTCAATTGATGATCTTCATGGTTGTCTCATAATTCTTTGGTGTCCATAGTTATGATACATTATTTGATACATGGCACATTGGATTGGAATTATATTAATGCTCTCTTTGTCACTTGAGTTTGATATTTCATTTGGCATCATTGGTATATATGAAGTTCATCCAGTTCATATGCTTTAGATTGCCTTAATTTCATAGTCAACTTCTAAAGATGAAAGGTTTCTATGTTGATCATAGGATCATGGTGTTGTCTATTTGATGTAGTGTTAACTCTTATAGGTGATTGTAAAGGTATATTGTTGATTCAGTTCAGTCTTTGACATTCAGATTCAATGTCTTTATACATTTGGTGAATACATTTATTCACATATACTTGATAGTATTGAGCTTCACTTTAGCACCATGAACATAGCATGAATTCACACTTCATCATGACTCAACACTACATGTTGTACATACTTAGGTTTTAGTGTTACATTGATTATTCATGGTATTCAAGCTTTCATGTTTTAAATGCTAACACATAACATTATCAAGCACTTTGATTACTTAGCATATTTTATAGTGCTATCAGTTTGAAAATACTTAGTGCTTTGTATTATTTTAAAAGTGCTTTCATAAAGCACTAAGGCCGACACCATATTTTTTGGGCTTATAAATGTTATACTTTAAAGTGTTTTTTTTTTTAACACTATTAGTTGGCATCAATGATATTATTAAGGTTTTGGGCTCATGTCATTATTTTGTTGTAGACTTATTAACATTTGATGGTTATCATTTATTTTGGAGACTTTAGTCTTTTCCATGCATGTGGTTATCAACACACTTATTACTTGGACAGTCGGCTTATATTGGGTGCTTGTTGTGTCTTGTGGATTTTAATAAGGCACATCATATTGTTGGATTCCTTGGATCTCAAAATGATTACGTTTTGACTCATGGATTTAAAAATTTATGCATTATGGTTTGGGAGTTCAATGTGAAGAAAAGTTAGGGAAAAACAAAAGTTATTTTTATGTCTTTCATTTCATACTACAAGTCTAATCCCTAGTTGTGATGCCATGGAGGATTTGAGATCACGGTTTACAGCTGGTGATGAGATGAAATAGACTAGACAGAGTATCGTTTATTATAATATCATTATGTGAAGAGGAAAAGTGGGCCCATATTTATTTCATCTCTGGATGTATTACAGAGATTATTTTGAAATGGGCATTATTGCAAAATCATTTTGTATCCTATTGTAATTTTATAACTGCAGAGAGTTATTGCAGTTATAAGGTTCTAATGGGTTGCAATACCTTGAATGTTTGATGAAGTTGGTGTTTCAAAAAGTTTATGGGAGTTGGTGCTCCACATTGTAACAGAGTTGGTGCTCTTTTGAATGAATAAAAGGATCATTTTGTGAGTGGTTTTTTATACCACAAGAGGGTTTTTCCACTCAAGAAATATTGTGCTATGTGATGTTATTTTTGGCACTCATTCTATTTCAAGTTAATGTGCTTAATTAGTCATTGCTCTAATACTTTTAGTTTGTTTAAAAGACAAGTTAAGGTTGTTTAAAAAACCTTCCTAAAGCAAGTTAAACCTGCATTGTGTAAAGTTGAAGTCCTGTTTCAAAAAGCATACATACGGTTGTTCACAATTGGTGGAACAATGCTACATGTTGCTTTTAATATGAGTTGGTTCTCTTGCATATCTTACTGTAAAGTTTAACTGCTCATGTGTTTGGTTAAAACTTCCACATTGTTTCAAGGTCAAAAATTTAAGTTGTGCATTCAAATCCAAAAGTTTAAAAATTATATCACTTTGAGTCACCCCCCCCTCTTAGAGTGAATCCACTTCCAACAGATTGAGTCCATATAATGTATTCTTCAATCTAAAAACCATATTAGGATTATTTGATAACTAAAATCCTTATGGATGTTCAATGTATACCTCTTCTTCCAACTCACCATTCAAGAATACAGACTTCACATCCATATGATAAACCTTGAAGTCCTTATGTTTTATAAAGGTCAAAAACATCCTATGGCATCCATTCTTGCCACCTGTGTGAACCCCAACCTTGGTACCTGAAAAACAACAAGAATAAATGAGTTAGGCAAGTGATTGCAAGCCAAAACAAGGATTCCCCATGAAATTCATTTACAACTTTAAACTAGGAAAGAAAATAACAAAGAACACAATGAAAATGATAAAACAAAGATTAAATCCTAATTAGATGTGAAAACTCATGATCCCATGAGGGAATTGGTTCCAATTTGATGTGAAAATTGGCCCTTTCCCAATTCCTAAGATGCAATCTTGATGTGTTGAAGATGGTTGATCCACTTTGTTGGTGAGGAATGAGAACTCCAAGCCAAAATCTGCAAAAACCTAGCTATGACTCAATGATAATGGATAAAATTCAAGAGATATTTGAGCATGATAACTTTGCCTAGATTGTGGATGATGAAATGAGGATATGAGATCTTCATTTATAGAATTCCAAGATGGATGAATGTCCAAATTTGAGCAATGTGGGACTAACATTCATCCAATGGTATGATGCCACTTGTCAAGCTATGAATGGATGAAGGATGTGCAAGATTTGGGGTTTGTGCTAATAAATGCATAATTTTGAATTTCAAATTTCTTGAAATGACATGTAAAAGGGAAGGGAAAATGTAATAAATGCCACTTGGCTCAAGGCAAAGGACATGTAAGATGAATTTATTGCCTTGTTGGATGTACATGTTGACTTGGAATTTTTGAATTCAAATTGAGAGAATATTCCAAAAGATGCCTTGTGAGGAAAATAGAGATTTAATAAATGAATTAAATCTATTTTCATGAGCAACTTGCATTATCTAGAGGATGGGACATGAGATGGGATTAAATTAATCAAGGGTTAATTAATTTAATGAGAGAAGTTAGATGATGTGACCTATTTGACTCAAATTTATGGATTTATTTAAATTGAATAAGAGAGGAATATGATAAGATATTAATTAAATAAGGATTTTGATTTATTTAATTAAAAGGGGTGGTGTTAGATTAAATCAAATAAGGTTTTAATTTATTTTATTTAATGGATAGACTTTAGAAATTTAATCAAATAAAATTGATTATTTAATTAAATAGGGATAATTAGATCAGATGAATTGATTTAATTAACAAAAGAGATTGACTTAATTAGATAAAATGATTTATTTAATTTAGAGATGAATATTGATGAATTTAATCAAATAAGGAGATCTGATTAAATGGTTAGATCGAAGAATGATTCAGGAAGAAACGATGCTAGTAAGTCAGGATCAGATGCACAATGTCAATCAGTATATTTTACGTGTCTACATTTTGCCAAAATGTCTCCTCAAAATCTATTCCTTCCACTAGTGAGTAGCCATTACACACAAGACTAGTCTTATTTCTAACAACTTCTCCATTATCATTTTGCATGTTCTGGAATACCCATTTAGTTCCTATTACATTCTTTTTTGTTGGTCTTCTCAATTTGTATCAATTCTTCTTACATAGCTTTGGTCCAATTTACGTCCCTACATGTCTCAATCAGTTTCTGAGGTTCTACTTTGGAAAATAGACACAAATTTACTTGTTCTTTTGTCATAGTAGCTTTTCTTCTTGTCAACATGCCTCTACTCTTATCACCAATGATCTGATCTTCAGAATCTCATTTTCCTTCTCTTCTTTTTCTTCTTCTCTGCTAGAGGACTCATCAAATTCATATCCTTCAATCAGTATTAAAATTTTGTGGTTCCTCATCTACTTTGACACTTTCTCTTTCAACTATCTTCTTTAGTCTCTTGTTATAGCACCAGTAAGTCTTGCTTATTGTAGAATATCCAAGGAATATTCCTTCATCTAACCTTGCAACAAACTTTCCCAAGCTTTCTTCATCTCTCCTGATATAGCATTTGTTTCCAAACATTGAAATATTTGATAGTAGTTATTACATACCATATTTCATGGGGAGTCTTTGAACTATTTACTCTTGCTTGTACTTTATTGAGTGTGTATATTTTATTATGAATAGCTTCTCTCCAATAGAAATTTGATAGATTTTCTTCATTCATCATTGTCCTTGTTACTTCCTGAACTGTCTTATTCTTTCTTTCCAGAACTTCATTTTGCTAAGGAGTTCTAGGGGCTAAAAAATGCCTCTTTATTCCATTCTCTTCAAAAAAATTGTTAAACTCATTGGAGGTAAACTCTCCACCTCTATCAGACCTTAAGCACTTGATTTTCATATCCATTTCATTCTCAACCATAGCCTTAAATTCTTTAAACTTGTCTAGAGCTTCTGATTTTTCTTTGAGAAAAGTTACCTGTCATTCTAGAGTAATCATTAATTAACAACATGAAATACTTACCACCTTGAAAGCTTCTTGTTCTTGTAGGTCCACATAGGTTTATATGCACTAACTTCAAAGGTCCTTTGGTAGAATATTCTTTGATATTGAATCTCTTTCTTGTTTGCTTCCCGACTTGACATTCCTTGCAAACTACACTAATAGGCTTTGTAATTCTTGGTAGATATCTCACAGCTTGAGTAGAGTTGATCCTTACTAGGCTATCAGAACTGATGTGACACATTCTTATATACCATAGCCAACTTTAATTGATTTGAGTCATAAAATACTTACCATTAGCACCTTTGAGTTGATAAACATTCCCATTTTTCCTTGTTCCTACAACAAATAGAGTTTTGGATCTTCCTTTTCTGGTTTCACAACCACCATCCTAAAATACAAGATTATATCCTTTGCTACACATTTGTCAAGTACACTAAGAATATTATACCTAAGACCCTTGACATAAATGACATCATCTTTATTATGCTTGTCATCAAAACTAATTGAACCTTTTCCACATATCTTAGCAGATGCATCATCACCAAACTTAAGAAGACCACCTTCAACCTTCTCAAGTTTAACAAACTTACACTTATCACCTGTCATATGATTTGAGCATCTGCTATCAATTATCTAATGATTTTTATTTTCTCTAGCATGAAAATAAATCACTATAGTCCCTTTGATGTTGTGACCTATTTCTAAAGAAATTTCCTTCATACATCTTTTAGATTCAATAGAATTGTTTCCAACATTCAAAGCCATGAGTAGGCATTCATCAATTTCATCATCTAGGTAGTCAGATTCATCATCAAATATGCTAGAATCTTCTTTAACATAATAACATCTTTCAAATAGATTTAAATTTATTATCCTTATATTTATCATTAGAAACTTTGGTTGGGCATCTTGAAGCATAATGAACTATCTTTCAATAGTTGAAACATTTGAAAGGTAACTTACCTCTATATTTTCCAATTCCCTTTTCTAATATTCTTACAAAATTTACTTCTATTTCGTAAATATCATTTGGATTTGATCCATCGTCCTTCTCTATTTTGGTAGCCTTAAAAGTAGTCTCTTTTCTTGAATCATTTGACCAAAATCTCTCAATTCAAAAGTAGTTAAAGCACAAAACAACTGATCTCTAGAATAATGATCTAAATCCTAAGCTTCATCAATAGAAAATACTTTAGAAATATATTATTTACGAAGAGTTCTTAATACCTTCTTTACCACCTCATCTTCTTCCAGTTTCCCACCAAGGTCATTGATGGAATTGACAACTTTATCCACTCTATGCATGTAGCTTGCAATATCTTCATTTTCTGACATCCTTAGGGTTTAAAACTTAGTCTTCAAATTCTACATATTTGCATGTTTGACCTCATCATATCCTTCATAGATACTTTTTAGCTTCTTCCAAATTTATTTAGTATATTTGTAGCCAATTACCTTCACAATTTTTGAATCAGCAAGACCACTCAAAAGAGCATTCCTTGCTTTTCCATTGTTCTCATATGCCTTGATCTCATCATCATTTGTTAGACCATTAGTGGGCATGGTATATCCATTTTTAATTGAATTCCAAACTCCAAACCCTAAGGAAACAAGGAAACCTTCCATCCTAGTTTTCCAAAATGCATAATTCATCCCATCAAACAAGGGAGCCTCCTTCCTATGTGCCATTTGGATCTACCTCAAGCAGTTAAGCTTTTCCAAAGAACCTTGCTCTAATACCAATTGTTAGATGCACAGAACAATGAGAGGGGAGTGAATTATTTGTACATTAAAACATCAAAAACCTTTATTAACATTTAGATCCTTATTAGTCCTTAAACCCTTAATCAGATTTAGAATCAAAGTAAATAAGTGACATGGAAACATATCAAAGCACCATGCACAATAGAACACCAAATTTATGTGGAAATCCCAAGAATGGAAAAACCATGGTGAGGATTAGCTTACAATATAAAGTAATTAGCAACACCGTATACAATAGGCTCACTACTAGAGGGCTCACTGCCCAAAAGAAATAAGGGCTCACTGTTGGATTACAAAGAAAAAAGAAAGGAACTGTTACAAAGAGAAATTCATCTCAGAGTGATGAGAAGATCCACCACAACAAATTTGAACCATCCATAGCCTCCAACACACTACCTTTAGTAATTCTAAGTAAACTACAAGTGTATACCCTTATGCTCACTGCTTCAGAGTCATAGGCATTAAGCTCGCACTTAGATCACAACACTAAATCAAATTTTCATATTTTACACACCTTTTATAGGTCCACACTCATCTCCAATGATTTATCTTGCTTATATATCATCCACAACCTTGAAAACATTATCCAAGGTTAGCTACACACCTCAAACATACAATTACAAAATAGGTCAGCACCAAACACTTCCATAGTGGTAAGAAGTGAAGGATGACCACACCATGGCTTAACTATGACCTCAATCTACACTAACACACTTTACAAATATTCCACAAACAACACACCACTTCTACAATCAGCACTAACACACTAGGTCAACCAAACCTGTATTAACACCCTTAAAAACTAAGTTCATGCTTAACCAAGTCTGAAGATAACTTCACATACCACATAACAACACTACACAATATCCATATAACATCTCATAATATTCCTATATCATCAGAATATTCCAAAAGTTTGTCACAACCGCCTAAAACTGAGAACACCATCATTCTTTCAACCAGACAAATTGGAAAAGACATCCAATTCACTAACCAACTTAACAAAACACCTCAACACCTAAAACCTCAAGGGAAGGTAGATACAAACATTATAACCATGTCCCCAAATCCATAAGATAAGAAACCTCAATGTGAAGAAATGTAGAGCAATCTCATTTCTCCCAGACACCCTTCTTCATAGACAACACACTAGTGAACACAAATTTTACTGTAGTAAAATCTAGAATCTATAACTCTAAATATAACACCTCTAATCAAAATATCCAAACCACACAAGAATAACTTCAATAGTGAATAAATTCGGTGCACAATACTGAACACCACTCTATCACACTATAATCTATATTATTCAAATTTTCTCAAAATCACTTGGAAACCAAGTGAACCAACTACAACTACAACACTACTAATACCTCTTCAACACATCTACAACATCTACAACACTTATCACAACCCATCCATACTACCAACCATCTCATCAATACAAGCAAGCTCCAACAATCCCCACGATTATGACAACACTAGCATCCTTCCAACAACTTCAACACACAATCTCCATATAGTTGACATCAATGACAACACCAACATCATACTTGCAGCAATCTTCCCCTTCTTCATTGATTGCAACACCAGCACTCTAAAAAACCATCAACAGTAAAAGTAGCCAACAACTCTACAACAAGTAGCACTCCCCCTAACTTTGGAAACTCTTCATGATCTCATTCCCTTGCTCTTGAAAACTCTCTCCCCTTATGTTCTTCAGACCATATTCAACCAACTCTATCCCAATAAACTCTAGCTCTTTCTCTTGTAATACTCTTCTAAACTATAGTTTTTCAACCACTCTAACTCTCTCCCCCTTTGACATTAATGGCAAAGGGACATAAACTCATCCAACTCTCATTCCTATATCAAACTCTCTTTCTATCCCCCCTTTGTCAAAATTCAAAGGGAAAAACTTGCACCTTTCACACATCATTTGTATAGGATATTTCATTTTGACATTTACATACATCACTTGCAACTCTAGCAAGAAACTGCACTCTCTCTTCACTACACTTACTTTTCTACAATCTCCCCCTTAGGGCCACAAAATATGCTCCATATAACTTTGCCAACATGAAATACTACTACCTACTCCTCTAAGAGGTATCCTTCATCAGTCTGGCACAAAATAATAAATATTGAATTGCTCCACCGGACTAATGCACAATATTATGCATCTAGTTGAGAAAATGAGGGGAAATAACCCCTAACTTCTATCAGAGATACTCAAAAGTGTCTTTAGGAAGAGCCTTTGTGAAAATATCTGCAACTTGATCCTTTGTAGGCACATACTCTAGCTTCACCTCATTTTCTTCAACCTTCTCTCTTAGAAAGTGATATCGGATTGAGATATGTTTTTTTTCTTGAATGCATCACTGAATTTTTTGATATGTTGATAGCACTTGTATTATCACACAAGATAGAAATAGGTTCATTATATAATATTCTAATATCCTTCAATGTTTGTTTCATTCATAACACCTGTGTGCAACAAGATGTTGCAAAAATATGCTCTGCCTCTATAGTAGATAAAGCTATTGAATCCTACTTTTTTCTTATCCAAGAAACCAACCTGATTCCAAGAAAGAAAGCACCTCCACTTGTACTTCTTTTTTCATCCACACAACCTACCCAATCTGCATCTATATATGCACTTAAAGAGAAATTAGTATCCTTTGGATACCATAGACTATAGTCTGGAGTGCCCTGCAAATATCTGAATATCCTTTTTATGGCTGCCACATGTGATTCTCTAGGATCTTCTTGAAATCTAGCCACAAGATAAACTACATGCATGATATCTTGTTAAGTAGCAGCTAGATCTAACATTCCACCAATCATTGATTTGTACTTTCTTTGATCATTCTTAGGAGATTCATCATTCTTGCTCAACTTGCAACCAATAACCATAGGAGTACATACTATTTTAGAGTCTTCCATTCCAAACTTTTTCAATATTTCCTTGACATACTTTGACTATGAAATGAATATTCCTTTTTTTTCAATTGATTTGTAGCCCAAGGAAGAAACTAATTTCCCCAAACATTGACATCTCAAATTTATTATGCATCTCTTTTACAAACTTCTTACACTTTGTCTCATTTCCTCTAAATATGATATTATCAACATACACAACCACAATCAAGATTTGATCCTTCTCAACTTTAAAGTAATGATTGCTATCTATAGTACATTTATTGAATCCTTGTTGCAACAAGTACCTATCCAATCTTGCATACCAAGCTCTAGGAGCTTGCTTGAGTTCATACAATACATTCTTCAATCTACAAACCATATTAGGATTATCTAATAGCTGAAAGACTTCTAGTTGTTCAATGTATACCTCTTCTTCCAACCTACCATTCAAGAATGTAGACTTCACATCCATCTAATAAACCTTGAATTCCTTATGTGTTTCAATGGCCAAAAACATCCTAATGGCCTCCATTCTTTCCATTAGAGAAAATTCTCCTCAAAATCTATTCCTTCCACTTTTTAGTAGCCCCTACACACAAGTTTAGCCTTATTTCTGACAACTTCTCCATTCTCATTTAGCTTTTTCTGAAATACCCATTTAGTTCCTATTACATTCTTGTTTGTTGGTCTTTGGACTAGTTCCCAAGTCTGATTCTTCTCAATCTACATCAATTACTCTTCCATAGCTTTGGTCCATTTTTTATCCTTGCATGCCTCAATCATTTTCTTAGGTTCTACTTTGTAAAGTAGACACAAATTTACCTATTCTTCTATCATAGCAACTTTTCTTCTTGTCAACATGCCTCTACTCTTGTCACAAATGATTTTATCTTTAGAATGATTCTTTTAGAAAATGGTAATATTTGATTCATTCATTAATTATGAGTAGTTAAATGAAATCTCAATAATTATCATTAAAGAAACTAGCATTCACACAATTGCTACTAACACTAATGCAATATTCAAAATGGAAATCAGCCAATCTCAAGATTTTGAAGTTATATCAAATTAGATCACCATCAAACATGTGCAAATATGAGACAAAACTCTATTCAATACAAAAAATTTCATCAATTTACGCAATTCAAATAAACAAAACAATCATACTATCACCAAATATTGAGATCCATATGCATGCAAATAAGGCATAATCCTTTGATTCATAAAATTTAGTAGGGAACTCCACACTAAAAATGTATAAGTTCTTTTGTGAAATATATAATTTATTATGATTACAATGATCCAAAATCTAAATATTAAATAGACTTACGCTTCCCATAGTTCATGGATCTAAAGAAAAGATAACTAAAAGTGAATCTAAAGCACCTAGTTATGATCTAGGGATTAACAAAAACTAAATTAAACATCTCATATAGAATTAAAGTCTAACTAAAGATAATACTAACTCTAAATTTTATCACTTGAGCATTGTAATTTATTACCAAATTTATTTAAATAAAGCAAACTTCAAAATTCCAACTAGGCCCCTACTAGAAGATTTGTCATAATTCATGGTGATGACCTCATTCATCATGTCCATTGGAGAACCTCGGTGGTATTGTACCTTGATCCTCTATGAGAATGCTAATTTTTCCATATTTTCCTATAGAGTGGTAAAACTTCCAATCTCAGCCTAAAAGGTCTACAGCTCCATCTTCTTGGATGACATTTAGTCAATAGCCTCCTAAGTGGCCTATCCTTGCAGTGACCATCTTAGTTCCTTAATCATCTTGATGGGAGAGGAAACTAAGGATGGATTTTCCCATAATGTACAACCAAGACTCTCTACAACATGTTCAATTTTTAGCACAACCTATTTAGCTAGGTTCTTGTTATTATTCAATATATTCTTGCATTTATTCAGGGTCTTCACCCTAATTTGTGCTAATTTTAATCATTCTCCATTCTTATCCTAATCTTCTTCTTCTACTACAACCGCTTTAGCAAGACTTCTGAGGGAGTGGATTTTATTCTTTGTAAAATTGGGATGTTATCTTCCTATACTATTAATTCCTTGTCACTACCCACCTCTATTTGGTATGCCAACCTATCTTCAATACTAATGTAGTGATAATATTTTATTATCTTTCTCAAAAAAATTCCTTCCAAGGCTAAAAAAATTATCTCTCCATTGCTTAGCAATAGATACCCACCCCTCAAGGTCAGGGTGTAGGGCTTTGCATTTTAGTGTAGCCTACAAAACTAGCTCAAGAGAAATAGCATTAATGGGTCCTATCAATTTATTCAAACATATTGTTAGTTGTGATACCTAAGACTTGAGCTCTTCTTTGGTGTTCTCACTTTTTTTATCCTCTTCAAGATGGTAGAAACAACCATTTTCAAATATTGTTACTCCCCTTCTCTCGTCTAAACACCCAGATTAACTTTTCTTATTTGATAATCCTTTGGCCACATATTTGATTTATACTTATCTATTAGAGGGATGAATACTTGAGCTATTATATTTATTTTCTCATCCATAGTGATAGCAGACAATCTTCTTGACATTTTCCTTCTTTTGTCAAAGATTGAAATGCCTCTATAAGGATATTAAGGCTCTATTTTTACTCTTCTTATACATATGTTCTCTATCTATTCTTTATGGTGTGGTTCAACCATATTGGAATGTTCAAAGAGACTTCCCTCTAAGGAGAATTTATAAACTCAATATTGTCTGAGGCTTGAGATTCATCTTGTTCTAACTCTACCTCATTTATTTATGTCTCTACTCTTTCTTCTCCTCTTGTATTCTCAATTTGGATTCCCTTGTTTGGCCATACTACTTCCTTTTCAATCCATTTTTACTTCTTCCTCTACCTGAGCCTTTTCCTAAAGTCCTCTAATTACCTCTTCCTCATCTAATTCCTTATTTTGAATCCCTTCCTCTTGTGCTTGTCTTTCATCTTCTTAGAGAGGAGGAAGGAAGGTATCATGCAGGGGAGATGGAGGAGGATGAGGAATAGGAGAAGTTGGTATGGGAGGAGAAGAATATGGTGGAGAGTATGGAGGAGGTGGAGGTGGAGGAGGTGCTAAATTTTTAAGAGGATATGGAGGAAGTAGACTATGGCTTCATTTTGTAGGAGGATATGGAGGAAGTGGAATAGGGCTCCACTTTGGAGGAGGAGAAGGAAAAGGAGACTCATGGGGAGTAGATGAAGAAGGAGTGGAAGAAGAAGCCTTTTCAGTAGGTGTGGTCTATGATACAACCCTTGTTCTTTTCTTCATTGTTGGAGGAATTTCTTCCTCAATTTCCTCTTCACTAGATCCTATATCAATCCTTTCCTTTTTATTTTTAGAGCCAACCTTCGAAGATGATGGCCTTTGCTTCTCGGTAGTAGCAAATGATCCTTCACCTATCTTTTATTTCTTCATGGAAGGTTGGGGCTTCGGTAACTCCATCATTGGGAATGGAGATACTAACCACCTTTGTATGCAAATCTTGAAACTCGATACCCTAGTATCCATAGTATCATCTTCTTGAATTGAACAATCTACATTGTAGATTAGTTGGTTGAAGATGCCCTGCCCACTATAAAGGGGTTCCATAACTTTCCCATTTTATTTTAATTCTTTAGACACCCTGGCCACATTGCATTCTTTAATCATGTTTACTAATTTTACCAATAGGGTCAAAATTTTCCTTGGGATCATTATACATTTCCATTATATATATTGCCAATTCAATTTTTCATTTTTGGCTTTATTCATGTTATCACTATTGGAAAGAGACACTGCATATATTTTTAAGTGTTGTCATTGATGGAAACCCTTGTCAGGTAGCAGATCTGCATGTCATCATTTACTCATATCGGCAGATGGATTGAAGATAAATGGTTATCTATTTGGGAAGAACAAAGAATTTGGTATTTTTGTGTTCTTCAATTCATATGCAATTTTTTTGTTAATATTTTATGTTGTGGATCTCAGGGAGTATTTTTTGATGCATAATATGTGTTATTTGTAAATCTTGGTGCCTCATATCAATTTGGGTGGAAGTTAGAAGGTCCAATAAACCAATTTTCTATTTATTAGTGTATGAAGGCTGACTCTGTGAATATAATGTGTCGTGGATATTTGAGGAGTTATTGGTTAAGTATTTTTGTGTTTGATCATTTTGTTTTGGGTCCCCATTATGTTATGGCTGACTCTTGTGGATGCACATTTATTATTATGAATGATCTAAGTTGATAGTTTGTGAATATTTCTTATTTTGTTGAATCCAACTTGTAGCGATTGAATTCCTGGTAGCGGATATATATATGTGATTCATTATATCATTTTTTTGTGTGTTCAACATGAGTTAATGTATGTTGTGAAATTTAGAAGGCCAGTAGAGTGATTATCCACAGTTTCACTTGTGCATTAAGGATTCTTGTGAAGAAAATTTAAGCAAAGCAGAGCGAAGTGCAAAATCAGATAGAAGGTCCTGAATTTGATTGTTGAGCCTAACCGAAACTATAATATGGCATCTGTAGATGCTACTCTATTAGTTCAAATCATTGGAAGTATTCCAAACTTTTGTAAGGCAGTGAGCCTTTTTTATTTTGAGCAGTGAGCTCTAGGTAGTGTACATGAATGCAAGTGCATTCCCATTTGTAATCTTTTCTTTTGAGTATACTCAGAACTATATTGTGGATTAACCTCCATCGTGGTTTTTCCCCTAACAAGGTTTCCACATAAAAAAATCCTTGTGTTATAGTGTTGTGGTTATTTGTCTTATGTGAATGCATATTTATTTTGATTAAATGTTATCAGCACTTCAAAGATCAGGTTAATATAGCTAAAATTTTCACAACACTAATTCACCCCCCCTCTCAGTGTTGCTTGATTCCAACAATCACAAGAGTAAACTCCCATATTCATTGGAAATTAATACCCTTATTTGTGTTTCCCAACAATTAGCTCATGGATATTTGTTACTTGTCTACACAATTCTAATATGATCATTTTGTATGTGGGGTACCTTGGAATTTTGAGGGGTGCCTTATGGAATCCAACCACTCTAATGTATGTAAAGTTATTGAATTGGAAAATACTAATTACCCAAATTCTTTAGTTATTCGATGGCTTCTAGAGAGAACCTCTTGGAAAAATCATTTTCAAAGCCTTTAATTATGGTGTAGAAAAAATTTTCATTCACCACATAATACTTTTTGTAGCTAACATCTAATTCCAATTGTTGGTAATGTTGGTGAGTCTTTACTTCTCCAAGCTAAAAGGATCCCACCTTGGTGAGACCTAGGAAATTTGCTTGAGAATCTATCAAGTATACCAAATAATATTTCACATATGATATGCTATTATAAAACAAATCTTTGATTTTCTCATGTAGATTATCACTTATGATGGTGGCCCAATCAATTTTCTTATTATCAAATATCATCAGCATGAAGTGACACATCCATGGGTTAAAGTCCTTGGTATTGGGGTAGCTATAAACTTTTCTTAGAAGTGTGACTTGATCCTTGATATTTTCTTTGAAATCACTCTCATGCTACACCTTAGCCATCTTGAGGGCTATCTTTCATGGGTGGAGCAACATTTGGGTATTGATGAGATTTAGATAGCTTGTTTTATGTTTGTCAAAATAACCCACTATTTTCTTCATATTCATAGCATCATAGTAGGAGGAGTAGGGATTCTGAATACCCTCTCAATAAAATTAGAGCTAATATCAAGAACCACTTCTCAAGATGTTCCTAATATCTTTGTTGTCACTAAAGTGTACACCCTTGCTAAGATGATAGAATCACTCAACCACCTTATGAAACATGGGATGATCTCCCTAAGTGTGGGGTCGAGTATCGGAGATCAACCTCCAAAGAAGGTTGTTTCCCCTTGAACTTCACCTAACTAACCTATTCTACTACTACATGCTAAGAAAAGGGTGAAAAAAAATATGAAAATGAAACCTAGGACTAATAAGGTGATGTACAAAAATGATTTTAAAGCCTATACTATTGTTTGGAAACAAAAAATGATCAATGATTTAAATGCAACACATACACAACTTAGTATTTTATATTTCTTTACAAAATTGTTTCATAACAAGGTTTAGTGTGTCAAAGATAGTGTTTAGAAGGATCTATGATTTCTATCACAACTAAAACTATATTCTTAACTGGTTAACACAAGTTATGACTTGCAAAAATGCATACTTTTTGCATAAAGGCAAGGAAAATAAGATAGAAATCAAGGGGAAAAGATGTCACCATAGGATTAAATCAACTATCTTAAGAGATTCACATAATGAACAGCAATGAGAAGGTAAAATATCTTATCTTTATTGATCAAAAAGTGTTACATACTGATGTGCATGCTTGAAAATTAGTTACATTGCTATTCTAGCAAGAAAAAACTTTGAAAGCCTGTTATAATACAAAGCTAAGAGAGAAAAGAACTAGAGAAAATTTTCCCTTAGGCTTGATTATAAGTTTCTCAAAATCTTCTAGATAATAGGAACATGTGCTTGCATCATCTTGTTGGGTCAAACCTCCTTGGGTGTCCAAAATAGTTACCCCTACTTTGCAACTCCTCAAAATGCTCCAAAAAGGTGTTTGAATAAAGAAAACTTCTTGCCTTGACCCTATCTTTCAAACAAGACTCCTTGAACAGCTCCTAGATACTTGGGGATGCTTCAAAATAGGTCAAACTTCCATATATTCTCTCCATCTATTTCGCAACTCCTCAACAACTTATATAAACACAATTGCATGTTTTTAGGAAAATACAAAAAGAGATTTAAAGGTGAATAAATTCCCTAGGGTAATGGGAGATCTTCAAGGGAATTTTTTTGACACTTAACATCATCATAAATCCCTCTTTATCCCTACATTCTCATCCTACCCTAATATACTTGATTAAAACTTATCATATTTTCACTATATCTTGTCATAATAGCTTGTGTATTACCTTTCTAGTTTGTATACTATGCCTTCTATATTGCACCTTCATTATTCCATCTTCATTGTTATGACTTTTCACTATCTTTTGCATCTGTCATTATCCCATTGACTACCACATAGATGTATGCATCAAATTTCCAAATTGGCATGAGAAAATGTGCTCAAAAAATATTAACACATGCTTTAATGATGTATTTATTTCTTTTTCATTGTTATGATTTATTTCATGCTCCTTTTATAAGGTCTTTAATGCATGGACCATCACTCATCATAATTCATCTTGCTACTTACATGCTACAATACCATTGTGTATTCCCTTTCTAATTGTACATTCATGATCACTCTTGTGATTTTCTCTTCCATAGTCTTAGTATGCTAGTGTTTTTTCATATGTTGTCCTTCTAATGCATACCTTAAAATTATTTAAAAAAATTTCATGACTATTACAAGTCAAAATTTGGGAATAAACTTCATTGAACTCTTCTTTATCATCAGCCAAAAAACAAAAATTGTAACACAAACAAGCACCAAAATACTTTCTGATTCAATCCATTTTCTATTGCTAATAAATTTATTCCAGCAATAAGATTTAATTCATCAAAAGTAGGCCTCATATGACCCCTAAGACATTCACAAAGAACATGTGCAAGAATAGTTGAGTGTTGGTGAGTGAATACTTTGGAAACTACTACCATGTAAACAGCTACAATCATCCCATCAGGAGATAATGGAATACCTAGAAATGATATAAAACTCATAAGTGCTTCAATGCCCTTCTTTTCAACAAATATACTATAGATATCCCTCCTGAATACTCCCATTTGTGGCATGATTCTTGTTCCAACAGTTGCATCTATATCTAAATAATGATACTCTTATGAATTCTCCAAATCAACCATGATATTGTCCCCTCCAATTTTAATAACATAGTCATGATAACTTGGAAGAGTAAAATCAAGATCAAAAAAATTCAATTATTGCATTTTTTTGAGCAACCTACATTTCAGTGTCTTCTCCTGAAGCAACATTTATAGGACAAGAACTAAACCTCCACATCCCAAGTGTATCTTTTTGCAATTCATGGCTAAGAAGTGCATAAAACTCCAAAGTTGGACCTAGATCAGTGTCAACCTCATCAAAGTATTCCATTGACAAGAACTTTTTTATGACTAGAATAGATTTCCATTACCTACCTTAGATAATTCATTGCTAAATCTAGTATTCAAAAGAACAGTTCAAATATGAAGAGCAGAGATATAGTCATGATTGCCTTCTATCTATGGAAAAAAAATAACCTTTGTGACCTTCCTTTTTCCTTCTATAGCCTTATTGCTTGACTCAAAGACTCCTCCTTTTGACTCTCCCCTCTCAACTTATGTGAGAGATCTGTAACTTGCACAACTCTATCACGTCATTTTTCATAGACAATTTGATATGGAGACTCGTTTGCTACTCTATAACTATCCTTGGGAACTTTAGTCCTTGAAGCATTATCATAGCTCCTCTATCATGTATAATTTGACTTTACTAATGCTTGATTTCTCCTTCATTTAAATGCTTGATGTCTTTTGATTGCCTCCATCATTTATCATGTGAACTGTTATATTGCAAGTCACTATCATTATATTTTAAAGTCTGATTTTACCTCTCAAAAATAGAACTATACTTTAGTAAATTCATTTCCTCCCACTAACCTTTTACATTGTCATTTTTTTATTATCCTAATGACTATCTTTCATTGATGGGAAATGTATTTTGATGGATATTCAAGATGAAAGTGATTGTCCTTTTTATTGTGACTATCCTTGGTCTTATTAAAGATTGTTCCTTCTTCATAAAGACTATCCTCTATATCTTTTTTACTATGAATCTTTGAATGTTGCTCCTTTGCTTTTCTTTAACCATGGGACTAACCTACCTAGGTTATTGTCATCTTGGCTCAACATTATCATTTTCCCTTTGATTTTGTTCTTACATAAGCTTTCTCCAAGACCCTTGAAAGATCAATAAAACCTTGAGGTTCCTCTTGAAATGCAGCCACAAAATGAAACATTCGTTCATGGGCATACATAATCTACATGCAACAAGATTTGGATACTCCATAAATTCATTTATTTGAAAATAATTCCATGTTCATCTCTCCACACCTTGTCAAATTTCTTAAAATCAACTTCCATATCATTTCTAGCTTGTTCTAAAAAATCATCAGATACTTGCACTAAACATCTTAATAGTTCAATTGTTTTCTTATCTACATACTTCAATGTTAGAATCTTCTACCTCAACAAAATAAACTATGCCCCTTTTAAAATAGTCATATGACTAGCATTTTTGGTCCTTATGACTCTAATCTTCTTTTTTATGTTGTCCACTTTGGAAACCATAGTCTACCATGGTCTATGTGGTAACACTATTATTCTCAAATTTAAACTAAATTTCTATCATATTCTTGATGTTCCTTCTTCTATGCTTGATATCTTGGTAAACTTGGCACTTGATACCATTTTGTAATGGCCTACTCAATAACTTCCTTTTCTATGCTTCATGATTCATGAGCATAACAGTTTTCAAGTTGTAAAATAAGGCTTGATAACATCAACATTTCACATTAGCATCCATCTAGATGGGGCTTTCAAAACAACAATATTTTAAGCAATTTATTTTGGCAATCTTCAGTCATTTCTCTCTTTATTATTTTTATCATTTATACCTTTTAATTCTTGATAATTAGCAATAGTTTCATGTATCCCTATGACAATAAATTATTGTTGAACAATAGGTCTTTACCTCTACCACAGTCCTTTAATTGTCTCTAATCATTGCTATACATTGTTAGAAATTTAAAATTGATTGAATACGCAAGATCTTCTATAAGAGAGATAAGCTATAAAATTGTAAATAAAATAACACAATTATAGACAAGAGATTCCAAGAGATGTGCAAATGTCAAGATGGAAATATTTCATTAGGAGCTCAAAGTAAGTCTACAAAATAATGATTGTATGCATCAAGGTGCATGTATGTCAAAGTATGCAAGAGAATACTAGAATATGTAAGAGTATGCTAGAATATGAAATACAAGCTAGGTAGTGAGTTTATATAGAACTAAGGAGATGATGGAGGTTGTAAATCCAACCAATAGGAATTAACCACCAAATGTGGAGATGGCCACCAAAAGTGGAAAATGCTCCTCCCTTTAAGGAAGGGGACACTACATCACTTATCTCTTAGTTATCAAACGATAAACTCACTTTATTATCCTAAAAAAGCTTAATAAAAGTGTAGGAAAAACCTAGGACTAAGGGAAAATAAATGAACACACTAAGAAAATAAAAACCTACACCAACACCCCCCTTAAGCTTAGCTTAGGAGGATGCAAAAGATGATGGGTCCCAAAAAATAAAGCCATGTTAGGTACCCATGTACATATAAAATTCCCCCCAAAGAAGAAGAAGCCCCATCCCACAAAAAGGAAGTGATCTCCCCTATAATAGAGAGAGAAATGAAGTGAAAGGAAAAAGAATCCCCCCTAAGATATTGAATGGTAGATGCTCGAAATTGGGTGTACAAGATGTTTGATGATCGACGAACAATGTTCCTCCCATTAGGAAGAAATAAAACCAATGGCATATGCAAGATATCTACCCATTCCTAAAAGGAAAGTGTAGGAAGAAAAATCAAGATGTATGGAGTCTCTAAACTTGGCTCAAGTGTCCCCATGTTGATGTTGAAGGCTCTCGCATTCCAATTAGGCACTCTAGGCTACACTACTGAAAATGAAAAATCAAAATATCCTAAAGACTGATGTAGAGAACCATCCAAAGACTCAATTATCTCTTATCAAGATGCCTCATCCAAATGATGATCTAAAGTATCTACACTCATGTCAAACTATAAGGAATGACCATGTAGAGAATGAACAAGAGGTTCAAATTGTTCCCTCACAATAAGTGAAGAAGAATCAATTTTTTCAAAGAGAAGATGAATACAATCAATAGTGTCTCTCAAATCTGCAATATGTGTCTCCATAAACAAGTTTGAAATACCTATCAAGCAATCATTCCACAAAGCTAAATCTGAAAGACAATGTATGTCATACTACAAAGACTAGAAACTTTTAAAGAAGTACCACTGGACTCTAAAATAGCAACAGTAGATGGAGGAGATGGGATGCAAGGTTCAAGAACTGGATCACTTGTGAGAATACCCAGATTCAAGTAACTAAAATTCTCCTCAAAATCAAAATCCACACTAGAAGTGTGATCATCCAAAGGATCAAAGACATCATCAAGAACAAAATTTGAAAAGGAATACGACCGAGATGCATGATCAACCACCCCAGTAGTAATTATCTCTCAACTCCCCAAATATCTTATAAGAACTAAATCAAGAGTAAATTTCATAGTTTTTCCTCCTCCACTATGAGTAACTTGGTAGATGAAAATAATATTATTATATAAATGAGGTACGCACAATGTTGGTAATTGTTGTCATTGATTTCAACACTTGGTGAATTGATTGTGGTTGTCATTATTGTCATTACACTTGAGAAGATTAGTCTTGGTGAGATTGTTGACAAGGTTTTCAATACCTAAGGAGATTGTTGTCATCACTTGGGAAGATAGTTGCATTGTTAGTTTGCATTGGTTCTCATTGTTGACAACATTCAATTTGGGCTAACATTGATGTATGATGGTGTTGCTAAATTTCATGGTTGGATATTATGTCTTGTTTGATGATAATGAAAGAAGAATTGAGCATGATTGACATCGGAAAATTTGGTTTCATAATGATATATTAATATGAGGGTTAGAAGTATTGTTGATGGTCTAAAGTATGTTGTATTCTCTCTCATGTTGTTTGTGATAAAGCATATGTTGTTGAAAGAAATTTTTGGTCTCTATAAGTTGTTGAAAGGTTTTGTTCCTAGAAGTTGTGTTGAAGACTGATCAAGAGAATGCTTCACATTCCTCCACTTTTGAATATATGGTCTTGCGATTTGGGATTCAAATCCTATTTTTATGGATAATCCACTCTTATCTTTTTTAGGTCACCTATGTTGCTGAGGAGGTTTTTGTGAATTGCATAAGGTTGGAAATGTTGTTAGTTGTTTGTACTGGTCCAGAAAATGCTTTGTATTTATCCACATTGATGTCTCTTCTTTTGTGGCTTAGTGAATGTGTTCTCAATTTTTGTGCAATATTTCAGTTCCAATTTCATGTGTTGAAGTGATCTGCAAGTTTATCTATTAATGTTATATCTTTTGTTTATGCATTTTGTGTCTCTAGAGTGAAATATTTTGCACTTGTTTGGCCTGTGGTGGCTATTGGTGGAATGATAGTATGGAAGAAGTGTTTGGAAGTGTTTTTGTATGTTCATGGAACATCCCCATGTGATTCACATGTTTTTGGTTGAGCTCTTAGTGTTGCATTGTGTCTTGAGTTGGTTTTATGGGTTATTAAAGTATATTTTCCCAACAAGGCTTGTTCTCTTACTTGTGCTAATGATTAAGGGTTTTCATTAGCATTTGAAGATGTGTTATGATATATTTTTGTCTTGAAATATATTGTTTGGGATTGAATTAATTTAATTCTATTGGAAGTGTGTTTTTGGGCCGACTGGTTATGTGCTTCACATTTCATCTACACATTTCCTTGTTGCCTACTTGGATTGATGTGCACCAACATGTGAATGGTTTTGGATCACATTGGAAGATGCAATAATAAATTTTTTGGTCCTATCTTTCCCTTGCATAGGACTAAACTATGTTTTTATGGTCGACTTGTTGAAATCATTATTCATCTTTCTTCTAGCCAACCTAATTGATGTTTTGACATCTTGTGGCGGATATAAATGTTAGAACATTTTATATGCAAAGAGTGAGTAGGTGTGTAAGTATGTGTGTTTGTGCAATGTATTGAATATCTCGTAGAAGTGTGAAAGTGTGAAGAAGAAAGATCAAATGTACGTTAATACCTTAGTCAGCAGAGTGAATTGTTGACAAATATTAAAAATCTCCTAAATCATTTTTGTATCCTTCTTTGAGATAGTGGATCTTATCAGGTCCTTATATCTTGCCCCTGAATTTGTATTTGCTTCAATTTTGCAAGTCTTTTTTATCTTTCTCTAAGGTAGTGTGCCTTAGTTTGCAAGTCCTTTTTCGTAGTGAGGTTCTATATTGTGAGTTAACTCTACCATGGTTTTCCCTCATTAGGTTTTCCACGTAAATCTAGTGTCATCTTTTAGATGTGTTTTCATGTTTCTTTTTCATTTTTGTTGATTTGATTAAGGATAGAATTTGTATATTTTTCATTTTTGAAGATTGTTGAAATTGTTGAAGGTTTAAGCTGCAATATCTTTCTTTACTATTGATTTATTTAAGGGTTTATATTTGGTTAAGAAGTGTTGTGTTGAATAGTTCAAGCACTGAAGGGGTTTCAATTTTTGTAGATACTGTTATGCCTTGCATAACAACCCCACTTTGATTTAGATCAAAGCGGGTCCCCCTTTCTTTTGTTTTCTTTTCCTTTGGTATTTTCTTTTTCTCTTGGGGTTCTTCTGGTTTTCTCCTGAGTTTGGGATTTTCCATCCCATTTGGATTTCTCGAATTTCACTCAAACTTTGGATGAACGATTGTTGTTTGGGGATTTTTGGTCTTTGCGGATTTCCGCATAGAATAGATTTTCCTGATGTCTTCTTTTTTCATGGATTTTCGCATGGTCTGGATTTTCACGGTTTTTTGTCTACTCTGGATTTTCCTAAAATTCATCATCCCCTGTTCTTGTTGGGTTTATAGGAATTTTTTCTCCTTCGTGGAATTTCGTCCCACGTGGATTTCCCTGGAATCTGGTAAAATGTGAAGAAATATGGAGTAGTAAGGCTAGTTAACAAATGATGATGCATTTTATGTTTCCTTTATGCTATTTTGAAGATCTCGCATATTGTTCCTAGTTTGATAATGATCGGATTAAACTTCTAGTGGGCGTTTTCATGTTTATTCCTCTGGAATCCGCGTGACTCAGAATTCTCCAAAATTTCTCCCTGGCTTGGATTCCGTGGGTTGACCTGAAACCCGAACTTGTTGGTATGATCATTTTGTTTGAGAATTCAACTACACCTTACTAACATGGGATTCCTTTCAATGATGATTTTGATTATTTAACGTCTGTTTGTGTGATCTTTACTATGGTTTTCTTTGTTGAGTACAGGATTAAATCATGTCGAGATGATATTTTCCAAGAGAGCTCAATTGGAAGGAATTCTTCTATCTAGTTGGTCATGAAAATTAGCTAAGGTAAAAGTCGGCAAGACTTTTCTATTCTCTTACCGACTGGTGGCTCAGCTCTGATTGTTCAAAATCCAAAGAATCAGAATACTCCCCATTGTACATTTTATCAGCGTAGGATTATCACAGTTTCACTGACTCATGGTTCATTTGGTTCAAATCTATGTTTATGTTACCTATCGGCAAGACCCCAGAGATGTCACAGCGATCAAGAATCATATGTAGGATTTGTTGGCAAGACAGGGGTCATCATCCCGATGACATGATTTTCCTATCGACATGAGGGGTTTCCTTTGGAGAGAATTCTCGACGAGATCTTCGGGTCTCACCAATGGGCAGAAAAAGGCATACACTGTCAACACAATGTTCTCTCTTCGATGAGATGTCTGAGCGAATCCCTAAAGTCTCACCGAATACCACCACCAGCGGACACTTTGGTGGGAGTTTGTCTTCGGAGAGATGTCTCAGTGAAATCTTAAAATCTTGTCAATCGCCAATAAGAAATCGCATCGGGGAGAGTGGTTCACCTTCGGCGTAAAGTCTGGCTGAAGTGCTAAAGTCTCGGTGACAAGGAAGGAGGCCCCAAATGAAATCAAAGGTTTGTTGAAGGATAAAACCTTTGGCATAATGTCTAGCCAAAGAGGTGAGGTCACAGCGACAATAGCAGCATCAGCGGGAGTCATCTTCTTCGGCATATGGTCTTAGTGAATTCATAAAGTCACACCGACATGCCACAAAGGGATTCTATTAGTGGTCTTTAGCGAGAGAATTAATAAGTCTCAGCAACCAAAGAAAGAACATACAGAGGCTTTTTCTGAGACATAAGATGTCTATAAGACATCTCCCCAACAAGAGAATGCTATGCCGACACATGTGGAACAAAGAAAATGCATCGGTGTGACTACAAAAAGGTCTTGGCAATAGCAGAATTCAGCAAAAGGAAGCTTTGGTCATTGTAAAGTCTCACCGACCAAAGAGAGTCTCAGTGACACGGAAGAAGCTAGGCGAAAGTGAAAGAAATCGGTGAAAGGTCCTGCCGATACAAAAAGTCTTAGCGACAGAAGGGCGAGGTCGCCAAGAGGTGTTTCCTTCGGCAAAAATGGGAAGGGTCTTGTCGATAAGATGAGCTCGGCCAAGGATCATACCTTCACCAAAAGGTCTTGGCGAAGGAAGAAAGTCACGCCAAAAGGAAGAAAATGGGCTCGAGAAGAGGAGAAATTTGGGGTAATGTCTCCCCAACTTTGATAAGTCTAGAACAGAAGGGAAACTAAGGAGAAGAAGAATTTGTGACTCAGAGGGAAACCTATGGTGACCACTGACAGAGGCAGATCAATATTAATGCAGATATCCTGGAGCATTCAAGGCGACTTCGCGAGGGATTTCAAAGGTGGACACAAAGATGCTAGATTTAATGCTGCAGTTGTCAAAAGATCTAAAAAGACTTCTCCTGTGAGTAGGAATCCTTCATCAGCATGGACAACAAGGATTCACATTGAATGCAATTTTGACTTTCCTTAGAAAGATCTGAGAGCCGACTCTCCTACAGTCTACAGATATTTTGTAAACCCTAGCGTAGGGGATAGCAAATTCTTTTTGTTACACTCTATATAAATGGAATTTTGGCCACTTTGTAAAGGTTAGACAGTGAGGGATTAGAACTTCTAGATTTAAAAGAACTTTTAGATTAAGAACTTTTAGAGTTAGAACTGTTAGGAGTTAGTGAGTTAATAGAATGAGATAGAGTTGCATCTCGATTCTCAGTAATGAGAGCTTCTCTTGTCTTCTTGGTTAGCATTAAGGTTTTAGTGCATACTGTAATGTATTTTTTAAGTTCTCTTAGTGTAGTTGGAAACAATCTAGAGCCACAAATTCTTTGTACACTAGTGATTGTGCCAGCTTTGTAAATATTTCTTATCTATTTTATTGATAGTAGAAGCAATCAGAGTTTAATCTACTTCATGTTGTGTTCCTAAATGATATTTGTCTTAATTGATCATTTGATTTGTGAAGTCTTCAAGGAATGAAATGTTATTTGTGTTTTATTTAAATGGTAGCTAAAAAACTATGTTATGTGAATTAGCACTATGAATGAAAGAGGTTGTGTGTCAATCACAAGCTTATCTTGTTCTACAGTTTTAGTTTATAATTCCTTGAAGTTAACAAGTCGGGTTAAGGTTGGATAAACTATTTTTCTTTTCTATTTCAAAACTTTGACTTATATTTTTATATTTCTTTAAAACCCCAGTTAGAGTAGGTTTTATTTCATGCTTGATCTTAGAACAATCCAAAAGCTCAACACCAGTAGGCCCCTTGAATTTTACTATTGCATTGACCACTAAGTAACATCAGTACGGTTGAGACCCAACTACAAAGACCTTGGGAGCTAAAGCATCCATGTTTTGCCTTTCTCTTTTACGCGAAGCAAAATAGCAATATTCTACTTCCATTGTTGTGGTGCCAAAATCACCATCAATAAGAAGTGGCACTAGAAGGAGGGCCTTAGAAGAGAAAACTAGATAACATTCGGTCTTTCTCATCAAAAAAGTCCCACAGAGTTCTTCGATCAACCAAAAATACATCACCCTTCATAGAGCTCAAGACCCCAACAAGACACAAGAATCACAAGGCTAGGGCAACCATCATACCACCTTTATCAACTCTGCTCACTCCACCAGGCTTTTCACCAATACCCCAGTGGATACCTATCAATCCACCATCACGACCATCTCAATTTACATCATAGCTGGTTCAACCCATACAACAGCTGGCTCAACCACCACTACCCCCACCAATGGCGTTCTTTCAAAATAATCCCTCTCCATTGGGGAATATTCTTGGAGGTTTTCACGACCTGCCTAAGAACCCTGAGAAATTTTTTCCCAAGTACTTTCATGGTGAATCAAGGAGTGTTGAAGAGAACATACAAGTTTTCAAGGATGCTTGTACTAGAGCTCAGATAGCTCACCAGGATGTAGTATGTAGGTTGTTTCCTTATTCCTTAGGGGATATGGCCTACAATTGGTACCTTAATCTCCCTCAAGGCTCCATTCTGAGCTGGACCCAATTGGAAAATGCTTTCATTAATTAGTTCAAAATCTATGTGGATCCAGCTCTTTTATATCACCAATTCTCTACCATTAGAAAGGAACCAGGTGAACCTTTGCCTTTATTTAATACTAGGTTCCAACGAATGTATAGGAGATTGCAAGATCCATATCTAGTCACTAAGGACAGTTCCATTCAAGCATACTTTAGGGTTATAGACCCTTTGCTAGGTTTGTTCCTGCAAAGGACTTACTTACCAGTTGAAATTGATTCTCTATCCAAAGTATACCACCTAGCTATCAAGCTATAGCAACAAACCAGTTTTCAACAAGGAGGCCTAGGAGGGGGTTTCCCTTCAATAGGCTATCAGGTGTCTAGCCCAACTCCTCTATTTAACATTGTCCGAAGAATGTCTCCTTCACATTATGGGCCTATGTCTGAATTGCAGACCCAACCACCTGTTCCATTCTTTGCTACTGGAACTCCTGATCTCTTTCAACAACCATAGGTTCCTCAAAGTTCCCAAGGTCATCATAACCAAGTTGGAACACCAAGTCATGGTGGTCAGCCACCTATTGCTAAGAGTGTGGAAAGTGAGAAGACAGTTCAGCTTACGAATGAGTTAGAGACCCTGAAGAAAACACTATCTCAAGTTACAAATGACATGGCTCAGCTTCTGCTGAACCCTTCGCAAAACCAAGGGAACTACCCCAATCAAAATAGCAGCAACCAAGGTACTTATTAGAATAACAAAAATTACAACCAAAGAGGTTATCAAAACCAAAATAGAGGGTACAACCAAATAACAAATAACAACATACAATGGAACACAGGGCCCAATAATGGGGGAGTTCCTCATAACTATCAAGCAAATGAGGAAAGAACACATACTGCAAGTGTGGATAACCTCAAATTCATGACCAATAGGCTACATGAGACTACAACCCATTCTAAGGTGAACTGCCCTGAAGTGGAGAGGATGGTCAAGATGGCACAGGAAGATGCCCAAACATTCCAAGGGAACCCTCATAAGGGAGGCGGCTCATTAGATACCGCAATGACATATGATATCTTTGAAGAAGAGCCCTCATTCCCAATGCAAAGTGAGAATGAACTAGAGAGAGATTCATATGATACCCAAGCCTTTCAGTCAAAAGGATGACACTTCTTGAGAAATAAAATTAAGGGGCCATTCACTACATCAGCACCCCCTAATCACATGGTGCCTCCAAATCAAAGTGCTAACAATAATCCTCCTCCACCAAAAGGCCCACCTGATTTCCATAACAAGGGTAATTCCTTGGGTGTTTCCAAAGGTACTACTAGTTCTAATTTGGAATTTGATATTGTTTCTAAGATGCAGAAACAGAAAACTTCTTTGTCATATTTTGACATTTTAAAGTGGTGCCCCGCTCAAAGGGAGATAGTGCTAAAAGCTCTAGAACAAGCTGATAAGTCAAAAGGAAAGAGAAAGGTGGCACCTTCTAGGGATGTGAATGTAGCCTTATACAGAAACAAGGTAGGTACTCCACCTTTCCTTTTAAGTTTAAGAATTTCTGGCAAGAACCTACATAACTGTTTATTGGACTCAGGGGCTTCAAGAAATGTCATGTCATTTTCCATATGTAAGAAGTTGGGATTGAACCCCATTCAGACAAATAAGAAGGTCATTCAACTTGACCAGACAGAGGTTAATGTGCTAGAAGAATTAAGAAACATACATGTTCAAGTAGGATCATACCCTAGGATCCTAACCAACATAGATGTCCAAGTAGCAGATATTCCTAAGACCTATGGTATGTTGTTGAGCAGAGATTTGATGAAAAGTCTAGGGGGATATCTTTCCCTTGACTTTTCACATATGTGGTTGCCATGGAGAGGGATTCCTACCCAGATTAGAATTGAAAGTGAGCCTCGCCTCAAGCATATCATCACTGAGTATGATTGTCTCAATGAGGTAGCTTACTTTGAGACTAAGATGGGGGTTTATAAGCAAGAGTAAGTTCTAACCTTCTCAATTCTCAATGCTAAGAACATGTCAAAACAAAAATCCCCTAACCCCACCATTGATGAAAATCAACAGGCCCTGCTTAGAAAGCTGCAACATGATCAATTGGTCTTGAGAGAGGATACCGACTTGCAAAGTCTGCTACTCCCTAATTGGTGCAGGGTACATTACCAAAACCACTCTGAATTGGCTTGTCAACCCTGGATTGACATTTTAAATCATGTTTCCCAAGTTGAGAAAGCTAGCTCAAGTGACCCTAGGATCCTTGCAGACTACTTCTCATTTGAAGCTAAAGAAGCAACCATGCTAACCAGGGATGGAATACCTTTAACTGAGGTTCCTTCTCAAATTGAACCCACTCCAAATACACTTCTGAATTAGCATATTTTTGGGGAGCAACCCCAAGATGCGAGCAAATGTTGAGAGGATTGATTGTGGGTCACATAATATATCTATGCAGGAATTGGAAATTATACCAAAGGAACTGGTCGAATACCCTTCCCTTGTACCTGATGTCAAAGATCAAGGAGTCCCATCCCTGACTCATATAGATCAAACCCCCATAACAACTTCAAAAAAATCAACTCCAACCCCTGATCAGTTGTGGACCCTTACCTTCAATGGATCCAAATCTAAGACAGGCAGTGGTGTTGGAATTGTACTAACTAGCCCTCAAGGGAAAACCTTATTTTCTTCTTACAGGTTGCAATTTGGATGCACAAACAATGTGGCAGAATATGAAGCTCTAGCACAGGGACTGATGTTTGCTCATAAGAAGGTCATTGCCTTGATGGTCAAGGGAGATTTGGAAATAGTTATCAGGCAAGTGTGCAGCCAATACACATGTCACAACAAGAGGTTGGCAGCATATAGGAACAGGGTATGGAATCTGATCAAAGACTTTGATGCCTTTGGGATTAGCTTAATCCCTAGAGAAGAAAATTAGGTAGCTGATTCATTGGTTGTTGCTGCAAGCACCTTGGAACCTATGCAAGGCTCCAAAATCAAAAGATTCTCAATGGAACTAATGTCCACCCCAGCTATTCCTGACAATGTTAAGAATTTTCAAGTTTTCGATGATGACCAACATGTCCTTGCTTTCCTAGCAAGTTTTGATGTTTTTGAAGGGAAAATCATTGATGATTCCAACAGGGATCAAGGATATTGGAACCCTGGAGATTGTGATACAGAAGGGGTCCTTAATCTGAAAAATAATAACATTCCCAAGGGAATGGTTGCTCTAGAAAGAATTTTTGACTCAGATCCAAGGGCTCGAGAGAAAATATCAGTTGAAAAGAAGGGAGGCGAGTATGAAATAGTCAACTTGGTCGATGTTGGGCCTGAAAGGAATGTATACATAGGGAAGGCTTGCCCTGAAGCAATTAGGGAGGAAATATTGAGGGCACTTAAAAAGGATATTGCTACGATTTCCTATGGGTATGAAGACCTCCAGACATTTGATGCTTCTGTTATGACTCATACTATCCCCTTGAAGCTTGAGGTCAAGCCCTTCTGATAGAAGCAGCACCCTGTCAATTCCCTAATTGAGCCATTGATCTATAAAGAAGTTCAGAAGTTGTTGTCTACAAGGATAATCTTCCATGTGCATCATTCAACATGGGTAGCCAACTTAGTTCCAGTCCGTAAGAAAAATGGGGAGATCAAGCTATGTGTTGACTTCAGAAACTTGAATAGGGCTTCAGAAAAGGATAACTACCCACTTCCCTCACTAGACGAGCTCTTGTAGACTGTCAATGGAGCCCAGATGATCTCATTCTTGGATGGTTACTCTAGGTACAATCAGGTAATGGTTGACTTTGAGGATAGGATGAAGACAGCTTTCACTACAAAGTGGTGGATGTTTGCATACAAAAGAATGCCATTCGGTCTGATAAATGTTGGAGTAACTTTCCATTGCACCATGGACATAGCTTTCAAAGATCTAATTGGAAAATTCATTATTATTTATATGGACGACCTAACAGTGTTCTCCAAGGACTGACTAAATCATGCTATGGACTTAGCTAAAGTTCTCGAGAGATGCATCCAATATGGCGTCTCCCTTAACCCCAACAAATGCATGTTTGGAGTCTCAGAAGGCAAGCTTTTGGGGCATATAATTTCAGAAAGAGGGATTTCAATCAACCCAGATCAAGTCGAATCCATTTTAAAGATCGTCAGGCTAGGGAGTAAGAAAGAAATGAGGTCTTTCTTCAGGAAAATCAACTTCGTGAGGAAGTTCATCACGGGCTTTGTAGAGATTGTAAAGCCTCTGAATGAAATGATGAAAAAGGATGCCAAAATAGAGTGGACAGAGGAAGTAAAGGTTGTGTTCTTACAAGTCAAGTGGTCCATTTCAAAGGCACCTGTGCTTACCATCCCTAACTATCTCAAACCATTTTACATCTACTCTTTCACTTTGGAACACTCGTGTACAGCAGTGTTAACTCAATGGAAAGAAGAGTCAGAGGAGAGGTTGATTTCTTTCATGAGTTATCCCTTTAAGAACACAGAAATTAGGTACCCACCCCTGGAGAAGCAAGCCTTCACACTAGTTTGAGCTGTCAAGAAGTTTCAGCATTACATTCTTTGAAGCCAAATTGTTGTTGTAGTTCCTGATGCAGCTGTGAAGTCTTTACTAATGCAGAGCGAGCTAGGAGAAAGGAGAGGCAAATGGATGGCCATCCTGCAAGAATTCGATTTGGAGATACATCCCATGAAACTAGTCAGGGGTATGGTCTTATCTCAGTCCATGGTGAATGTTGGCGACAACATCATTTGTCAGCAATATATGACCTAGTCTTTCTCTAACAACCCCTGGTATGCTAATACCATATGCTTTATGCTCATCAATCGATGTCCAGAAGGAATGAATGCCACTCAAAGGAGAGCCCTAAGACTGAAGAGTTCTCATTACATGCTCAAGAGAGGGTTGCTATACAGGAGGAATTTCGAAGGAGTATACCTGAGATGCCTTGATCATCAAGAGGCTAAACATGTGATCTCTGAGTTTCATGGGAAACATGGCACAGGTCACGGGTCTGCAGATTCTTTGGCACACCAGATCCTCCAATCTAGTTATTACTGGCCCTTTGTATTCAAATATTCCCATTAGCATGTGAGGACATGTCACATCTGCCAGATTTCTACACCAATGAAATGCCATGCAGCCATGCCATTGCAACCCGTCTACGAGGTGAGGCCATTTTCCCAGTGGGCATTGGATTTTATTGGAGTGATTAATCTAAACTCTTCTGTAGGACATAAATTCATCTTGACTACCACTGACCACTGCACAAGGTGGATAGAGGTTATACCTACAAGAATAGCACCACAGAGGTAGTGATCAAGTTCCTCACCGAATGCATCACTACAAGGTTTGGGGTACCTTTCACTCTGGTATGTGATAATGGTTCTGCCTTCTCTTCTGCTGAATTTATTTCCTAGGAATATGACCACAAGATTGTCTTGAAATATTCTTCAAATTATTATCCACAAGGAAATGGAGTTGCAAAGTCAACCAATAAGAATCTCTTAGGGGTCATTAAGAAACTGTTAGAGCATAACCCTAGAGATTGGCATACCCAGCTTAGATTCACATTATGGGTAGATAGGACTAGGATTAAGGCTACCTTAAACACCTCACCATTCAAGCTGGTATATGGCCAAGAGCCTGTTTTTCCTATCCATCTGCAAATACCTATCCTTGAGTTCATGCAAAAATTCTACTCCAATGACAGTAGGATAGAGGTCAGGTTAGCTACTTTGTTGAAATTAGAAGAGCAGAGAGATGTGGCCCTACAACAATTCTTTAGGCATCAGGTTGTTGTCAAACGGTGGTTTGACAAAAGAGCCAAGATAAAGGCTTTTAGGATATCAAACCTAGTGTTGTTATGGGATAAGGCTGGTGAAAAGAAAGGCAATCACCAAAAGTTTGGCAAACTCTAGTTAGGCCCTTACCAAATTGTTGAGATCCTAGGGGAAAATGCTTTCAAACTAAATACTCTAATTGGAGAACCGGTTTCTTTGCATGTTAATGGGCAGTTCCTCAAGCACTATTTTGAATCCTAAGGCTTGTTAATTTTTGTGTTATATATAAGTAATTTGTTGTTCTGTATGTAAATAATTTATTTTTGTCTCCTGTATGTAAATAATTTGTTTTATTTTTCTAAATACTTTATGTGTTTCTGCTTGTCAATAATTTGTTGCTCCTTGTGTAGATAATTTACTTTTTGCTTGTAAATAGTTTGCTGCTTGTTTTTTTGTTCTTTCCTTCTATCCTTTGTGTTTCCTTTGTTGTTTGGTTTTGGTTTTGTTTTTGTTCTTTGGGGTTGATCTGTTTCTCTCCATCTTGGAATGGTGGTTGTTATCTAAAGTATACTTTGGTCGCTAGGAGAGAAGTGGTTTAGATATTTTCATGTTTTCTGATCGGGTGATTTTATTCTCAATTCTTTGTTTCATGCTTGTCAATAAAGGTTGTGGAAAGTTTTGAAAACAAGGTGTCAAATAAGAAATCCTTCATCAGCTCCCCTAAATCTGTCACAAATCATTAAAATCATCTCCTCTTCTAGTAGTGTATTTGTCCTAGGATGACAGTGTTGTAAGATTTGAGTGAAAAATCTGAATTCCAAGTGCTTTTATGAGGTACATTGTAGTTTTCAACCTAGATCAGATATTAAACATCTGACATATTGAAAGGAAAAAGAGAATTAAATGAAATATCTGAAGAAAAAAGAAAAGAGTTATCAAAAGAAAAGAGGATTCAATATGAATGGGTGATTCTAGTATCTCTACCTGGGCTATGGATGCCTGACTGGCAGTAGAGCAATGTTGTGAGAGAAATAGAAGTATCTTCATTGGGGCTATAGATGCCTGACTGGCAGCGGAGCAATGCCTAGGATATCATTGCACGAAAGCTAAAGCAAATCAACTCATGTAGTCCAAATCTTACACATTATCGTTCAAAAGATGAAGAAACTTTGTGAAAGGATGATGCACTATTAAGCACACACACAAAGATTCAGGGGGTAGCCTTTGAATGACTTACATTTGAGATTCTAGCTCTACCCTGTTCATTATAACTGACCAAATTGGAGTTGTGATGTTCATGAACCAGGAGTTCTGGGTAGCTGAATCCTTTAGATTCATGAAAATGGTTAAACCATTTCCCCAGCTGAGTCACCATTTGTTATGCCTTGCATAACCACCCCACTTTGATTTGGATCAAAGCAGGTCCCCCTTTCTTTTGTTTTCTTTTCCTTTGATTTTTGCTTTTGCTCTTGGGGTTCTTCGAGTTTTCTCCTAAGTTTGGGATTTTCCATCCCATTCATATTTCTCGGATCTCGCTTGAACTCCGGCTGAACGATTATTGTTTGGGTATTTTTGGTCTTCACGGATTTCTGCATAGACCATATTTTCCCGATGTCTTCTTTTTTCGCAGATTTCCTCCCCATCTTGATTTTCGCAATTTTTTGTCTCCTCTGGATTTTCCCGAAATCCGTCATCCCCTGTTCTTGTCGGGTTTACCAGAATGTTTTCTCCTTCACAGAATTCTGTCCTGCGCAGATTTCCCCGGAATCTAGTAAAATGTGAAGAAATATGGAGTAGTAAGGCTAGTTAACAAATGATGATGCATTTTATGTTTCCTTTATGCTATTTTGAAGATCTTGCATGTTGTTCCTAGTTTGATAATGATCATATTAAGCTTCTAGTGGGTGTTTTCATGTTTATTCCATTGGAATCTGCCTAACTCAGAATTATCTGAAATTCCTCCCTGGCTTGGATTCCGTGGGTCGACCTGAAACCCGAACTTGTTGGTATGATCATTTTTTTTGAGAATTTAACTGCATCTTACTAACATGGGATTCATTTCAATGATGATTTTGATTATTTAACGTCTGTTTGTGTGATCTTTACTATGGTTTTCTTTTTTGAGTGTAGGATTAAATCATGTCGAGATGATATTTTCCAAGGGAGCTCAGTTGGAAGGAATTCTTCTATCTAGTTGGTCATGAAAATTAGCTAAGGTAAAAGTCGGCAAGACTTTTCTATTCTCTTACCGACTGGTGGCTCGGCTCTGACTGTTCGAAATCCAAAGAATTAGAATACTCCCCATTGTGCATCTTATCGGTGTAGGATTATCATGGTTTCACTGACTCCTGGTTCGTTTGGTTCAAATTTGTGTTTATGTTGCCTATCGGCAAGACCCCAGAGATGTCACAGTGATCAAGAATCATTTGCAGGATCTATTGGCAAGACAGGGGTCATCATCCCGGTGACATTATTTTCCTCTTGGCATGAGGGGTTTCCTTTGAAGAGAAGTCTCGGCGAGACCTTCGGGTCTCACCGACGGGCGGCAAAAGGCATACACTATCGGCACAATGTTCTCTCTTCGTCGAGATGTCTCAGTGAATCCCTAAAGTCTCATCGACTACCACCACCAACGAACACTTTGGTGGGAGTTTTTCTTTAGAGAGATCTCTCAACGAAATCTTAAAGTCTTGCTGATCGCCAATAAGAAATCGCATCGGGGAGAGTGGTTCACCTTCGACATAAAGTTTGGCCGAAGTGTTGAAGTCTCGGCGACAAGAAAGGAGGCCCCAAACGAAATCAAAGGTTTACCGAAGGATAAAACCTTCAGCATAATGTCTGGCCGAAGAGGTGAGGTCACAGTGACAATAGCGGCTTCGGCAGGAGTCATCTTCTTTGGCATATGGTCTTGATGAATTCATAAAGTCACACCAACATGCCACAAAGGGATTCTATCAGTGGTCTTCGATGAGAGAATTAATAAGTCTCAACGACCAAAGAAAGAACATACGAAGGCTTTCACCGAGACATAAGATGTCTATAAGACATCTCCCCTACAGGAGAATGCAACGACAACACATGTGGAGCAAAGAAAATGCATTGGTGTGACTACAAAAAGGTCTTGGTGACAGCAGAATTCAGAAAAAGGAAGCTTTGGTTGGTGTAAAGTCTCACTGACCAAAGAGAGTCTCAGTGACACGGAGGAAGCTTGGCGAAAGTGAAAGAAATCGGTGAAAGTTCCTACCGATACAAAAAGTCTCAACGACAGAAGTGTGAGGTTGCCAAGAGGTGTTGCCTTTGGCAAAAAGTTTCACCGAAGGGGAAGGGTCCTGCCGATAAGATGAGCTCTGCCAAGGATCATATCTTCACCAAAAGGTCTTGGAGAAGGAATAAATTCACGTCGAAAGGAAGAAAATGGGCTCGGGAAGAGAAGAGAAATTTGGGGTAATGTCTCCCTGACTCTGATAAGTCCATAACAGAAGGGAAACTGAAGAGAAGAAAAAACAGTGACTCAGAGGGACACCTGTGGTGACCACTGACAAAGGCAGATCAATATTAATGCAAATATCCTGGAGCATTCAAGGTGACTCCGCAAGGGATTTCAAAGGTGGACACGAAGATGCTAGAGTTAATGTTGCAGTTGTCAAAAGATTTAAAAAGACTTCTCCTGTGAGTAGGAATCCTTCATCAGCATGGACAACAAGGATTCACATTGAATGCAATTTTGACTTTCCTCAGAAAGATCTGAAAGCCGACTCTCCTACAGTTTGCAGATATTTTGTAAACCCTAGCACAAGGGACAGTGCATTCTTTTTGTCACACTTTGTATAAATGGCATTTTGGCCTCTTTGTAAAGGTTAGACAGTGAGGGATTAGAACTTCTAGATTTAAAAGAACTTTTAGATTAAGAACTTTCAGAGTTAGAACTGTTAGGAGCTAGTGAGTTAATAGAAGGAGATAGAGTTGCATCTCGATTCTTAGTAATGAGAGCTTCTCTTGTCTTCTTGGTTAGCATTAAGGTTTTAGTGAAGACTGTAATGTATTTTTTAAGTTCTCTTAGTGTAGTTGGAAACAATCTAGAGCCACAGATTCTCTGTACACTGGTGATTGTGCTAGCTTTGTAAATATTGCTTATCTATTTTATTGACAATAGAAGCAATCAGATTTTAATCTACTTCATGTTGTGTTCCTGAATGATATTTGTCTTAATTGATCATTTGATTTGTGAATTCTTTAAGGAATGAAATGTTATTTGTGTTTTATTTAAATGGTAGCTAAAAAACTTTGTTATGTGAATTAGCATTGTGAATGAAAGAGTTTGTGTGTCAATCACAAGCTTATCTTGTTCTACAGTTTTAGTTTATAATTCCTTGAAGTTAACAAGTCTGGTTAAGGTTGGATAAACTATTGTTCTTTTCTGTTTCAAAACTCTGACTTATCTTTTTATATTTCTTTAAAACCCCAGTTAGAGTAGGTTTTATTTCATGCTTGATCTTAGAACAATCCAGAAGCTCAACACCAGTAGGCCCCTTGAATATTATTGTTGCATTGACCACTGAGTAACATCAGTACGGTTGAGACCCAACTACAAAGACCTTGGGAGCTAAGGAATCCATGTGTTTCCTTTCTCTTTTAGGAGAAGCAGAATAGCAATATTTTGTTTGCATTGTTGTGGTGCCAAAATCGCCATCAACAGATACCAACTCACCCCCCCTCTTAGTATCTAGTGTGTTCATCAATTGGTATCAAATCCAAGTTCCTATGAAGAAGCTTAACCACTTGAGGTAAAGGTTCAAGATGGCACATGATGGATCATAGAAGGGTCCTAGGTTTGATGGGACTAATTACACTTTTTGGAAATTAAGAATAGAAGACCATCTAAAATCTCTAGGGTTTGGTGTTTGGAAATCAGTCAAAGATTGTTATGTTTCTCCTACTTCTCTAACTGATCTAACTGAAATCAAGTTATATGAGAACAATTCCAATGCTAAAAATGTTATCTTGTGTGGATTGGTTGATTCAAAAATTTTGAAGGTGATGAGGTACAGCTCTACTAAGGATTTCTAGGAAAATATTATTAGCATCTATGAAGGGGATACCAAAGTGATGCAATCCAAGATGTATATTTTCAAGAGCAGATTTGACACCTTAAGAATCTCAAAGGATGAAGACATTTAAATTTATATGCTCTAGGTACATAAAGTTGTTACTAGCATAACAAGTTTTGGTGATGTAGTCAAAGATGATGAGATTGTGAAGAATTTTCTAATATATCTCCCTAAATTCTATAATCATAATGTGTTTGCTATTGAAGAGTATAAGCACTTGGATCAGTATTTTGTACATGAAATGTTTGATGCTCCAACTACCTTTGAAATGAGATAATTTGAAAAAGATGTTACAAAGAATGAAGTTGCATCAAAGATAATAAAAATATAAAAGATGAATTTTTTGATCAAAATGATGACTTTGATGAAGTTGAAGGAAAATTTGTAAGAATATTAAAGAACTGCATTCGAAAATACAAAGGTAAGCTACCTTTCAAGTGTTTCAATTGTGGAAGGATTGGTCATTTTGCATCTAAATGTCCCTACAAAGAATCTAATGATGGTAATAAAAGAGATAAGGTTAAAAATATTTTTTATTCCAAGGAAAGTAGTTTTTCCTTAGAAGATGAGGATAATGATTCAAATGATGAAACCCTATTCATGTCCCTAAAAGATAGAAAAGGAAATATTGGAGAAAGTAAGAGGTCTGGTACTTTTCAAGTTGAAAGATCTATGGTTTTTTGGACTACATTTCATGCAAAGGAAGAATCAAATGCTTAGGTGATTGATAATGGTTGTTATAACCACATGACAAGTGACAAGAGAAGGTTAATCAATTTTAAGAAGGTTAATGGTGGTGTTATTAAGTTTGGTGGTGATGAGTTAGCACAAATTTGTGGAAAATGTTCTATAACAATTGATGGAAAAAGTAGGACTAAGGATGTTCTCTATGTCAAGGGTCTAAAGCATAATATTCTTAGTTTCAATTAGATGTACAATAGGGGATACAATCTTACATTTCATGCTAATGTTTTTGAGATCAGAAAAGCAAGGTCTGGGAGACTAGTTGTTGAAGGAACAAGGACAAATGGTAATGTCTATCATCTAAAGGAGACTAATGGAAGAATCTGGTTATTAAATCATTCTGGAGAATTTTTGTTGTGGCACAAAAGGATGGGACACATCAACTTTGACAACATGGTAAAATTAGTTCCTCTCATGATGTGAGAGATATGCCAAAGATAACCAAACCTGCAAACACTTTATGCAAGGAATGTCAAATAGGAAAGCAAATAAAGACAAGTTTCAAGAGCAAGGAGTTCTTTGCTATAATGTCATTAGAGTTAATTCACACTAACCTTTGCGGACCTACAAGAATAGAGATTCAATGCGATGAAATGGATTTTATGTTACTTATTGATGATTACACTAGAATGACCTGGGTTACATTTTTAAGAGATAAATCAAAAGATTTTGATAAGTTTAAAATCTTCAAAGAAAATTTTGAGAATGAAATGGATATTAAGATCAAAATCTTAAGGTTAGATAGAGGAGGTGAATTTACTTCAAATGAATTTAAAAAATTATGTGAAGAACATGGTATTAGAAGACATTTTTTTGCTCCTAGAACCCCTCAGTAGAATGGGGTAGTGGAAAGGAAGAATAGGACTGTACAAGAAATGTCTAGAACCATGTTAACAGATGGCGATCTGCCTAATATTTATTGAAAGGAAGCATTTCACATTGTTTTCTATTTGCTTAGCAACACTAAATATCCACTACAATCCCCAAGCCTCCCACACCTCCTTCTTAAAAATCAAAAAGAATTTATTACAAATCTAGCTCTAATAATAAAAGTTAAAAACTTATCAAACTCTAATTCAATTGTTAATAATCAAATATTCATTCAAGATATGATACCAATTGGTGAGATACAAGGCTTAGACTACTACAATATAAAAATTATAAGCAAATCTAAAATTAAATTACCTCAATATGGAATTACCATATAGAGTTTCAACTTTTTCATGATGCTAAAAAAATAGTCACTTTATAATGCTTAATAGAACCACCTTAGATAAAATTAAAACAACAATAAAAAGGAAGATAAGATCACTATAAGATATCAACAACAAAAGAAACAAATTAGAAACATAAGAGTGCAAAAAACTATAGAAGATCATCTCACAACATAAGATTTGTTGGAATATGTGCCTCAATCCTTACTGACATGGAACTCCTGAAGGGAAAATTCATTGTAACATTGTTCATGTCTGGGCAACTAATAGTTCTAAAGCTCTTGAAATGATCCTATCACTGTGACAGGGTTGAAGTCTTGCCGACAAAGTCTATCACTGTGACTTTGTGCTTTCAGCATGACCTTTTGGCGAATGGATTTCTTCGGGCGATAGTGTGATCTTATCGGGCTAACTCGGGTGTCAGGGAGAGGCCCCAGCAATTGGTGGATGTCTCACCAATAGCTTAAAGCTATCAGGATAAAACAAAGGTTGCGGGGAGATGTCTCAACTATGCAGCTTGGTCACACTGACGGGAGTTCTTCATGGTGACAAACGACTTCGTTGGGAAGTCTTGGCGACTTGGTTAGGTCACGCCAACAGGAGATGTCACGTGGTCTTCACAGTGACAAAAGACTTCACTGAGAAGTCTTGGCAAAATTTTTGAGTCTTGCTGACAATAAGTCTTCGGTAAGACTTAGGGAGCTCGGAGAAAGGTCACGGCGATAGACACGAGTCTTGGCGACAGTGTGACTTTTGGTGGAAGCTTTGTTTCAGTATGACATCTCACCGAAACCGTGGGGTCTTGCTGATAGGTGAAAGGCTTCAGAGTAACATAAGGTTGTCGGCAGAAATTCTTGGTGAGATTGGTATGTCTTGCCAAATGGACTAACTCATCCTTGTGACTGAAGACTTCAATATGAGTCTCTCTGAAAAGTGAATGTCACACCGAATGGAAATCTCATCAATGTGACTTGTGACTCGACATGAGCTCTTGGGGAGAATGAAATGTCTTGCCAATGGAATGTCTGATCACTGTGACTTGTGCATTCGATATGAATCTCGCCGATAAGGGAAACCTTTGTCGATAGGAACAAAATGGACATCGATGGTTTCGGTATAACTTCTTTGTTGTCTTGTCGACTACTAGAGACTTAAAGTTGATATCGATAGAGAAACTTTGTGTCATCGGGGAGACACTATGAGTGTCTCACCGATATACCAACAAATTTGAATTCCTTTGACCATGAGACCATCCTGTGTGGCATCCTGCTAGACCAATCAGCGGAAGCGGTTTTCAAACTGATGACGGTTGGATTTTTTGTAACTGTTGCGCCGCTGGAACTAAATAGCTTGCAGGAAAAAATTTGAAACAATATGGAAAATTTCTTCGATGGAGATCTGGTAGATAAGGATGCACAGAAGACAAAATCAAAATGTGAATAGAATAAAAGTAGATCGATTCTGATTTGAGACGATAATGAGTTTATCCAATTTTTTGAGAGCTTTTCTGAGAGAATTTGAATAGTGAATGTTGTAGCTATTGTGAAATATCAAAGAGTTGTTTTTCTGATTGTATGTAATTGTTGTTACTGTAATACAAAGAGATTCAGCTTGGTGTGGTGGGTTTTTTCCCAAAAGGGTTTCCCACGTAAATCTGTTGTTCAGTTGTCTTTGAGTTTTTGCTCTATTTTTGTAAATCTTTCATGTGTCTTAATTAGATTGTAATTTGAAAATTAAAAGCCCTACATTGCATTCTTCCCTGTGGTTTTGACATTAGGAAAGTGTTTTCCGCACCTCTGCTTTCCTTACAAGATTTACATGGAGAAACTCTTTTGAGAAAAAATATATACCAAGAAGAGATGTCAAGCATGTATTATCTTTAAATGCAAGACTGAAATACAATCACTTTCAAATATCCTATTGAGTGTTTAATCCAACAACATATGTGTAAAAAAAATTACACTTTACTCACACTCTCTCAAAAATGTATAAAAAAAAAAATCCTCACATTATCACTCTCTTATTCTTCCTCATTAAGAATCTATTATATATCATTTCAACACCTAAAGGAGGCATTCCAAATTAATTATAATTCCCAATACCCTTCCTCAAAATTTTCCCAACATTCTTAACATATATTTTGGGAGTTGTAACTTCTCCACTAAAGTGGGCACTTATTTTCCCTTACTTACAAGGTGGTTACCATCTTTTTTCAAGGTGTTATAACTATGCTAAAAAATATTATGTGTCCAAAGCCTCATAAGTTGGGTGCCCAAAATCACTATAACCTCCAAGATGCCTTTTTGATAAAAAAAAACTAACTTCCTATCAATAAATAATTAATTACTAACCCCCGATAAAAATAAATTACCATACCGATAAAACCTTGATGATAAAAATAATTATTATTATCGATGAAACCTTCATCCCTTATGAGTGATTTATAAATAATATCTGAAATAGTTAAATACATAATATTTACAAGGATGATGGCACCTTAATCCTAACAACTAGGGGCATATTTTATTATCCTTAGGACCTATAAAATTACCTCAATCATATGCTCCCTTACCCCTAGGTCACTCTTGTTTCCTCATTATCATCCTTATCCCTTGATGTTGCATTACATTACCTCATCACATATTGATGCATCTAGACACATATTTTATATTATTCTATCACTAGGTAGCATCACCTATATTTTCCCCTTCTTTTCATTTTTCCTCTATTATCCTGTCGTCCCATGTATTCTTCGACATGTTATATTTTATTTTTATCATATACCTTAAATTAACTAGCTTGATTCTTTCACAAATCAATTTAAGGGAGCATTTCCTATATCATGTATGTTAGGATAATATTTATGTAATAATTATTTGGGCCTAGCCTAGCCTTTTCGTCACTTTGGTTGGCTATCATATATCCTTTGAAATCACTAGTTTTACCTTTTTGGGGGTGGGTGACCCATTTCACCTTTTTATCTTATAGTGAGTGGTGTGGCCCCTTTTTCCTTTTTACCTTTGGGGTGGCTTTGGACCTTTTTTACCAATTTTACCTTTAACCTATCCTATTGTAACCTTGTTTAGGCAGTAACCACATAAACATCATCATCACTATTGATCATTTTAATTTTGATTAGACCTAGCTTGATTTGGGTGGCAACCACATATAGTCTAGTGGTAACCACATAACCATCATCATCATAATTGATTAATTTATTTTTGGCCTAGCATGGTCTTGTTTGGGTGGAAACCTCAAAGTAATTATCATCATGAGTATTGTCTTATCTTATTTTATCATATTGTCCAAATTATTATTTTCTCTACAAACCTAATACATCTATCTATCTCTATCTCTCATCATGTTATCCCCTTGGATGTTCTTCCTATTTATCTCATTCTCTAGTGTTACTACATTAGCCACATTCAATATGGAAGTTACGTGTTTACTTAATATCATGTATTCATTTACCTGTTTATTATATCATGCTTAGTGTTTGTTTCCTTTACAATATATATTTGTGTTCTAATTTGTATTTTCATATTTGTTATCATGTTATCTATGTTTTGTGTTTGTCATTATATGTTTTATTTTCATGTTTAGTATATCTCACTAATTGTAATGTTGTCTATTTGTATATAGATTTTATGGTATAATCAATTATATGTATATTTATTATGTTATTTTTGATGTGATGTATTACAAGAACAAGTGTATGTGCATAGAAGAGTAAATGAAGAAGAATATCAATACTTGTATCATTTTTTATATATCTTTACATTGATGCAATGATATACTTACTATGTGTTTCATTAGAATGCTTCTTTTACTTATTTCCATTAGCCAACTAAAGTGGAAAAAAATATCAATAAAAATTACATATACTACAAATATAACAATATGATTTTATCTTTAATTTAATGTTTTATTAACTAATGTGTTGTAGGTTCCTATTACATCTATTTTTTACTTCCTCAAAGATCAAAAATTAAAATTGCAAGATCCTTAAACCTTCCTAGGCCTCCACAAACCACCTCCAAAAATTAGAGCATGATATCATGAAGAGACTTCTATTCTCCCTTGGCTCCCCTATCCTTGTGGAATCCCTTCACCAAAATTTCTCCTTCAACAAGTGGCCTAATATTGGCAATTTTTTTGTTGGTCCTAAGCCATAAAAATGGTTTATTTTGATGTTTAAGTCTAATTTTCACACATGAGGTGATTAGACATCATTTTTAAAGCTTAATTTTCCTCCCCACTCTCAAAGGAAAAATGCAAATACATTGTCAAGTCAAGAAGGTGGAAAATTTAGTATCACAAATTTTAAGATTTAGAGTCTCCCTTGATCTTTTATTTTATATTATCCTTAATTTTTCTTCCCTATCCTTATTATCATATTGTATTCCTCTTATTCCCTCCACACATAATCCATCCAAATTTTAAATCCCTTACTTTGAAACCCTTTCCAAGTTTGAAACCTTTAACGCTCTCTTTTTTCCTCTATGATCACCCTTTCCCATCTCTTTGTGTCCTCCATAATTATCATGCAACACTTTTATCATATATGTACCCCCTAAGATTTTTTTATTAGATAAGTGGTAAAACAAGGGTCTTTTCCCTTTATAAAACTTTTCATAAGGAAAAACAAGACAAGCCCAACATATAGCCTAATTTTTTTTTAAAAACTAATAGACAAAATATGTACCGTGAGCAATGGGACAAACCAAAAAACTCAATTAAACCATAAAGAGTGAGGTGTAACTAAAACCAAGCTACCAAAAATAACTAAAAACAAATGATAAAGCTAGGTCCCCCAAGGTACCACTTAAATAATACCATACCTTACTCAAATTGGTCTCTCCCCAACACTCGAGCATACCCCCTAGTTTTTTTTGCTCACACCTTTTTGCATAATTATTTTATGGATAAATTTGAATCATACTCAATAGGGAACTAATTGAGTCAATATCCGAAATAGTGCAAGAATTTTTTCATATCCCTCTAGTTCATATTTCACATATTTTAAACTATATATTGAATAAAGATTGATTACAAGCTAGAACAAGGTTTTAGATTAAAGAAAAAACAATCACAAAATTTTAAGACTACCAAATTGAAGGACATCATTTCCCCCATGACATATGCACCCCAATATTGCAACCATATTAATTTTTAAGAATGTTCATCATAGGAGCTCTAAATTTCAATGGTGATTACCTATATTCATTTTTAGGTCAATTATGTATTCAAGTCCAACAATTTCTAGGTGTAAACATGTTTCATTTTTTGTTTCCTTTATTCTTTATAATTCTAGTATATATGTTTCCAACCCTAGGTTGATATTAAAGTCCAAATTTTCCACTTTTCATTCATAAGAAAATTAGACATCTTTGCAAGAACTTGGATTCATCTCTCCAATTCCAAAGGAAAATTGTAAGTACATTATCAAGGAAAGAAGGAAACAAAGTTAGTATTGTTAGAATTATGAATAAATAGGAGATGAAAGATCAAACAACAAACAAAAACACCTTCCACACAAAGAGAGTTGCAAATAATAATTTTCTACATCCTCAAAAAGAAAAAAATTACAGAATGAACCTCAAGAATCTTCAAGGAGATCTTTAGATAATATGATGAGGGTGAGTGATTTATAAGAGAAACCAAGTAAATGATAAAGGGATTAGATCATGAAAAGTATCAAAATCCTATGTAATGAAACAAAATAATCTAATATTAGCTCACTTCAGTTAACCAAAAAAAGCACTTCTAAGTTTAGCTTAAGTGCATGAAATGAATTAGACTAATAATGAATTAAAGATAATTAATTTAGTTAATGCATGAATACTCTAACACCCCCCTTTTAAGATGAAATTAGGGAGTAGCTAAAAAACCTAAAAAATTAAATGCATAAAAAGTAAAGAATGTATGATGGGTCTTTGCAAACAAGGCTTGATGAGGTACCTATGTACAATCAATCTAATCTCTCAAAACTGGAGAAAAAATTAGAAAAACTCATGGGAAAAACTCCTATTCAAAAGAGAGAAAGGTGAATGAAGGACTAAGAAGCCTCCAAAACAATATCCCAGAAAATAGGAACATAAAGAACATTGCACAAGCACAAAAAAGCTATAGACAATTGTTGAATGATGATTGTTATAGTGTTAAAATGAAGAACCTCTTCTAAAAAAGATGATGATCAAGATCAAGAAGACAAGAATCTACATGAGTGCCTCCAAGCGACACTACTCAAATCAGATGGAAAACAAATTCAAACATATATATAACTCAAAGATAAAAATGTAACAAGTACCAATAGCCTAAAGAGCATTGATCAAGTGAAAATATAAGGTTTCCTCCAAAAATAGGAATCCAATAATTTTGACATGGTAAATGCTCAATCTCACTAAAATGCATGGGTAACTAGTCATTGCATCCACCTAGTATATAGGAACAAGAACTAGATACATAGATCACTCCAAAAATGAAACCAAGGAAGCATTAAAACCAACAATAGAAACCCCCCCATAATGCAAAAAGGAGAGCCAAGACAGGTCCATTGAAACTGTGTGTCACCAAGAAGTGCATGTAGGAGAACAAAGAAAATTTGAATATGCAACTAAAATTACTTGCAAATAAAAAGGGTGTGCAAACAAGGCACACACACATGAGGCACAAATCACAAGGATTTGATGTTGTCATGGAAGGAACACTCACAACCCACCATGGAACTTTATAACATAGTGCAAGTAAAAAAGTGAAAGGAAATTAGGTGAGCAGAAGCAACTTCCTACATTGATCTAAGCAAGGGAGAGTTACAAAATTTTCCTTTTACCACCTTAAATATCCACATCTACAAACATAAAACAGATAAACTATATAAACCATAACACAGTGATTACATGGGAAAACACTTTCAAGAAAAAAAACCACTCCAAATACATAGGTAAATTATATTATTAGTAACAACAATAGTTACAATACAAATAAAAGCAATTCTCTTCAAGACTCTTCACACTATGACAAGAATCTAGAGTAATTTTGATAGCATAATAACATGTCAACAATCTTCAACTTGTCATCCTAAAAATTCACCAAGGAATCACCAATTTATAGATGTGTAATATGTGCATCCAAGACTTCCAAGTGTCACCTCCACAATCACTAAATGCATGCAACAAGAGATGGAGAACATACAAGGTGTCTAACTTCACCTTCATATGAAACTCTCATAAATGTATGACATGCAAGCCATTTATCATAAACTTCTATGCAACAAAATTAGTCCTCTCAACATGCAAGGTGTGATACAACATGCAAGATTGACAACTGTCAATTACTCACTAGTCCTCATAAAGTAGTTCTCATAATTGACTCTTACAATTTTCATAGATTGTCAAGGAAAGTTGTCAAAGTCTATCATAGTGCATCACATGGAAACTTATGACAAATTTTATCAATCTAGCCTAGAATATAGGTCCTCTAAAGTGGATTCCTATCTCCACAAAATTAGCTTACATCTTTTAAATGTCACCTTCCATGTAGGATGCCACATCATCGATGGGTACCATAACGTGACAACATATTTGGTAGAAAAATTAACTTAGGAAATGAATAATTACATCAAATAATAACATTTAAATTCTAGGACTCTAAGGTTGAGACACTCTAATCCAAACATTCTCCCACTTGTCAAAGATCTATCAAGATTCGTATGAAATCAACCGCTTAGAGCCCCAAGGCCCTTGGAAATAAAACACCACATGAACTTCTTTGTGATCACTGGTTTCATTAGTGCATCTGCTATATTCACCAAATTTTCAACCTTCTCTAAATTCACCTTTCCATCTTCTACCATATCTCGAACAAAATGAAACTGAATATCAATGTGCTTTGTTTTGACATGGAAAGTAGGATTCTTTACTAAGAAAATGGCACTTTAACTATTGTAATAGATAGAATAATTTCCTACATCTAAAAAATATCATCACAATATATTAAGACAAATAGCTTCCTTACAAGCATGAGTATTTGTCATGTACTCTACTTCTGTAGTGTAAAAAGTGACTACAGCCTATCTCTTACTTATCCAATTGATAGCACCACCAAACATCATTAGCACATAACAATTGGTGGATCTTATGATGTCAATGTCACCCACCCAATCCAAATCCATGTATCCACAAATTCTCACTAGATACCAAGGTCTAGTAGGATAACTATGAAAACATAGAAAATACTTGGAAATACCCCACAAATACTTGAACACTCTCTTCATTGCATCCCAATATACCCATCCGAGATTAGCCATAAATCAACTACGGACTCCTATTTTTTGAGAAATTTTTAGTTTCGTATAGACCATAGCATACATTAGACTTGTTGGATGATGTGGATGTGTTGCTAATATGTGGTTGTCATCAATGTCAACACTATTAGCATTTGGTTTATTAAAGGTTGTATATGTCGAGGATATTGAGAAAATTGTAAAAGAAATTGTTCTAGGTTCCTAGTGCAACTGTGTAGGTATGAAGGCATCTTGTTTTGTACGTTGAATATCAGTTGTTGTGGACTAAAGGGTTTATTCTTGAGAGTATCTAGATCATCCACTGAAAGTTTTAGAGGTCCACGTATAGATTTGATCATGTTGTGGTTTGACAATATTTATGTGGTCTATTTCAGCATTTCTGAGTGAAGATTGTGTAATTCTAGTAATTCTAGTTGTTGTGGATGTTTCTCTTTTGTTTCTTGGTGCTCTTGGATGTCTCTAGATCATGCTCCATCTTTGTGGTACATCCACATTGTTCGGTGTGCTTGTGGTCAAAAAAATTTCTTGCGTACATTCGATTTTTCATGTTCTTGGCCGACATGATGGTGGTAACATGTTGTGGATCCTTGAAAAGTAAAATTTGAATATTTAGCATGCTCGTGAATATTTTTTTGGGTCGCGTCATTGTTTTGGCCGATGGTGTTTTGATCCATATTGAAAATTTAAATGTAAATTTTGGTCAACATTGCAAATATGATTTATTTTTTTTGGCCGACTAAGTTGTTGATGAAATCTCATGTAGCGGATATATAAGAGTGACTATTTCATTGGTGCAAAGTGTGCTTCATGTGCTACATGTGCTCCTATGTGTGTATAGGAAAATATCATTCTATTGCAGAGCAAAGTGTGAAGAAAACCAAGCGAAGTGTGAAGTATTTTGAGTGAAAAGTGAAAGAGTTTTATGTACTTAATTGGAACTGTAATCAGGCTTGTGCAGAAGCTATTTTCTCAGTATTGTTGGGAAATGAGCCCCTTCTGTAATTGAGCAGTGATCTCTAAGCAATGTGCCTAAATGCATTTGCATTCCCCTTTATTTTTTTCATTATACTTTTAATAGGGTATAATATTGTGGACTAACATCCACCATGGTTTTTCCCCTAACAAGGAAGTCTAAAAGCTTGAGGTGATCTGAGATAGCAACATTCAAGAAGGACAGTCTAAGATTTGATGGAACTAACTACTCGTTGTGTAAATTTAGGATGCAATGTCACCTAAGGTGTATTGGTGAAGCCTTCTAGAAGATTACAAAAGATCCATATGTTATTCCTCAAAATGGTCCCTCCACTGTTGATGAGATCAAAAATGTTGAAAACAATATCAGGGCTATTGAAGCTTTGGTGAGTGCTCTAACAAATTCAGAGATGGAAAATGTGGTAGGACTATAGACAACTCATGATATTTGGATGAAGCTAGAAACTTTGTATGAAGGAGATGCATAGGTGAATATGGCTAAGCTACAGAGTTTGAAAGGAAAGTATGAGAATTTGAAGATGGGTGAAGATGAAAATCACTTCTTTTATGCAAAGAGTAAATGAAATAGTGATGGGTATTACATCTATTGGTGGTTCTCTAGATGACAATGAAATTGTGGCTAAGATAATCATATCCTTGCATCCCTCCTACAAAGTGAAGGCCCGTGCTATTGAAGATCTCATATCAGTAACAAAGATGTCAAGAGACACACTGGTTGGTAAGCTTGCTACTTTTGAATTAAGCGAATTTGGTGAATCTGTTCTGAAGATTGAATCAACATTCAAGGCTACTGTATCCAAAAATAAAAAGCAAAGATATGGTCTAGGAGAATGTTCCAGAAATATATCCAAGTATGATGAAGAATTCAAATAGCTTGAATATAAACACTGATTGTAAAGAAAGGTGGAGGAAAAAGTAATTATAAAGGAGTATTTCCTAATAAATTTTTTTCTTGCAGTAAAATAGGTCATTTTGCATCAATATGTCCTGAAAGAGTTCCTAGATCTAAGCCTAACAAGTCTAAATTCCAAAAGAAATGTTACTTTTTTGAAGGAGTGACTGATGATGAGTTTGATAAAGATAATGGAAATGAAGATGAATGTGTTTTCATTGCTACCATTGAAAATAGTCTTGTGGCTATAGAATCTTCTAAAGATGGGAAAGGTCTTACAACCTAAGTTGAAGAAAAGGATGAGTGGGTTATTGACAGTGGATTCTCACATCATATGACTAGTGATAAAAACAAATTTGTAAGCCTAGAAAAGTATGATGGTGGTGTTGTAAGATTTGGAGACAACAATGTTGGTGTGATTCATGGTAGAGGTTCTATTTATCTTGGTGGTAAGGATAATATTGATGGTGTTCTTTATGTTGAAGATCTGGAGCACAATCTTTTGAGTTTTGGATAGATGGTGGACAAACGCTATTATCTACAATTCAAAGATGGAAGATGCAAGATACGTGGAAGTTCTAGCAATATGATTGCTCCTGGTAGAAAGACAAAAGGTAATATTTTTCACCTAAATAATGCTAGTGGGAGCTATTTAATTGCTCAAGTAGATGAAAGATGGTTGTGGCATAGGAGGTTGTGTCATGTAAATTTTGATAACATTATCAAGGTAAGTTCCACTCAAGTAGTAAGAGATCTACCTAAGTTAGTGAAGCCTGCTAACACAATTTGTAAGGAGTGTCAGATGGTTAAATAGACTAGAGTCTCCTTCCAGAGAAAATAGTTTCATTCAAATGATTTGTTGGAGCTGCTACATACTAACCTCTATGGTCCCTCTAGAGTCAAAAGTATTCATGGAGAAAGGTACTTTATGTTGATTATTGATGATTACTCTAGAATTATATGGGTTTCCTTCTTAAGATAAAAATGTGAAGCACTAGAAAAGTTCAAAAGTTTCAAGGCTATGGCAGAGAATGAGAAAGGTCTAAAAATCAAGTGTCTGAGATCTGACAAAGGTGGTAAGTTCAACTCTTTTTGTGAAGAACATGGAATCAGAAGATAGCTATCTGCTCCCTGAACCCCTCAACATAATGGTGTTGTAGAAAGAAAGAATAGAACAATTTTGGATGTTGCTAGAACAATGATGATAGAAGGAAATGTGCCCCAAATCTATTGGAGTGAAGTTGTAAGCACTATTGTGTACACTTTAAATCGGGTAAATGTTAATGGTAATTCTGGTAAGACCCCTTTTGAGCTATGGTTTGGTTATAAGCCTACTATTAAATATTTTGAGATATTTGGAAGCAAATGTTATATCAAGAGAGATGATGATATAGGAAATTTTTATGCAAGAAGCGATGAAAGAATCTTTTTAGGTTACTCTACTAAAATAAATGCCTACTGATGCTATAACAGAAGACTAAGAAAGATGATTGAGAGTGCAAATGTTAGAGTTGATGAGGATTCTACCAAATCATCCAGATATTGTGGATATGATTCAGATGAAGACAATACAAACAAAGGGAAGAATGTTCAGACACATAATCAACTTTAGATTATTCCATATGTTCCAGTAAAGCAACCTCAATCTGTTATGGTAAATCAAGTAAGTCAGGAAGCACAGACAAGTGCAAGTGCAGAAGGAAGATCAGAAGAACAAGAAATTAGTGAAAGTCCCAAAACTCCAAGGTATGTAAAGCTAAATCATTTTGAAAGCCAAATTATAGGAGATAAGAATAAAGGAGTGCAAACTAGAAGAAAGATTGTAGAAGAGAACTGACTAATTTCCAAGATTGAACCTAAAAATGTCACTAAATCCAACCAAGATGAACACTATATGGAAGCTATGAAGAAAGATCTGACACAAATTGAAAAGAATGACATGTGGATACTGGTTCCTAGATCTAAAGACAAAAATGTGATTGGTACTAAATGGGTGTTTCGAAACAAGGTGAATGAACACGGTAAAGTGGTCCAGAATAAAGCAAGATTGGTATGTAAAGGGTATCCTTAGATGGAAGGTGTTTATTTTGAAGAAATTTTTTCCCTTGTTGCGAGAATCAAAGCTGTTAGATTATGTATTTCTTATGTTGCATACAAGAACTATAAAGTCTACCAGATTGATGTGAAGTCAACATTTTTGAATGGAGAACTAGAAGAAGTATACATTGAATAGTTAGATGGATTTTAGCTAACTGACAAGGAAGATATGGTTTTCCACTTGAAAAAATCTCTATATGGACTTAAAAAATCCCCCAAAGCCTAGTATGCTAGATTGGACAAATACTTACTGAAGCTTGGATTCACTAAAGTTACTACTGATAGCAACTTATATTTCAAATTGGATTATGATAAAGAGTTAATTATAGAAGTTTTTGTTGATGACATCATTTTTGGAGGAGATGAAAATCTATGTATGAAGTTTGTTGATGAGATGAAGGGTGAATTTGAGATGAGTATGATTGGAGAGATGAAGTTCTTTCTAGGATTGCAAGTTACCCAGTTAGACAAGGGAATTTTCATATCTCAGTCTAAATATGTGAGAGAGCTACTAAAGAAATTTGGGATGGAAGAATCAAAGCATGTTGGTACTCCCATGGTGACCGAATGCAAGCTAACATAGAATGATGTTTCTCCTAAGGAAAATCAAACTAGATACAGGTTAATGATTGGTGGATTGCTCTATTTAACCCAAACTAGACTATATATTATGAATGTTGTATGTATGGTTGCTAGATTTTAGGTTGATCCAAAAGAATCACATGTGACTGTTGCTAAGAGAATCTTCAGATATATGAAAGGAATAGTTGACTTTGGACTTGGGTATCCAAAGGATGATGATCTCACTTTGAGTGCATTTATTGATGCTAATTGGGCTAGATATGTAGATGACAGGAAAAGTACTAGTGGTGGTGCTTTTTCCTAGGGAAGAATTTGGTGTCCTGGTTAAGAAAAAAGCATAATTCTATTTCCTTATCTACTACTAAATTAGAATATATTATTGTTGCAAATAATTGTACTCAAGTGATATGGATGAAATAGATATTGAAAGATATCAGGGTGGTATATGAAGAACCTATTTCCATATACTGTGACAATTCAAGCGCAATAAATATTTTGAGGAATTTGGTACTACACTCTAAGAAAAAACACATATCATTCAAGTTTCACTTCTTGAGGGAGAAAGTGAATGAGAAAGAAGTCAGATTGGAGTATGTGCCTACCAAAGAACAGATTGTAGACATATTTACTAAACAATTTTTGAAGGATACATTTGAGTATCTTAGAGGAATGCTAGGGGTAATTACCCCTCCTAATAAGAACTAAGAGATGCATTTACTTGCAGAAATCCATGAGCTACATTACTATATTCAGATCCAGATTGATGTTTTTGTGGCTGCTACTTAGGGGGAGTAGTCAGATGTGTAGATATATGGTTTAGATTGTGTATATGGAAAGTTCATGGTTACCTTTGCCATTGATGTCAAAGGGGGAGAAGTGCAATGTGAAAAATTCTTTTAAGGGGAGAAGAGCAATTGAGGAGAAGAGTCAAAACCAAAGGGAAAGCAAGTGTGTTGGGTTGATGGTATTTTTCACATCATGTGTTGCCATCAATTCCAAAGGGGGATATTTTTGGATGTTGTGGATGTGTTGCTGATATGTGGTTGTCATTGATGTCAACACTATTAGCATTTGGTGTATTAAAGGTTGTATATGTCGAGGATATTGAGAAAATTGTAAAAGAAAGTGTTATAGGTTCCTAGTGGAACTGTGTAGGTATGAAGGCATCTTGTTTTGTACATTGAAGATCAGTTGCTATGGACTAAAGGGTTTATTCTTGAGAGTATCTAGATCATCCACTAGAAGTTTTAGAGGTCCACATATAGATTTGATCATGTTGTGGTCTGACAATATTTTTGGGGTCTTTGTTAGCATTCTTAAGTCAAGATTGTGTAATTTTGGTAATTCTAGTTGTTGTGGATGTTTCTCCATTGTTTCTTGGTTGGATGTCTCTAGATTGTGCTCTATCTTTATGGTATGTCCACATTGATCAGTGTGCTCATGGTCAAAAAAATTTATTGCGTACATTCAAGTTTTCATGTTCTTGGCCAACATGATGGTGGTAACATCTTGTGGGTCATTGAAAAGTAAAATTTGAATATTTGGTGTGCTTGTGAATATTTTTTGGGGTTGCATCATTGTTTTGGCCAATGGTGTTTTGATCCACATTGAAAATTTAATTGTAAACTTGGGCCGACATTGCAAATATGCTTTATTTTTTTGGTCAACTAAGTTGTTGATGAAATCTCATGTAGCGGATATATAAGAGTGGTTGCTTCATCGGTGCAAAATGTGCTTCATGTGTTGGATGTGCTCCTATGTGTGTATGTGCGAATATCATTCGATTGCAGAGTAGAGTGTGAAGAAGATCGAGCGAAGTGTGAAGTAGTTTGAGTGAAAAGAGGAGTTTTTTGTGCTTAATTGGAATTGTAATTAGGCTTGTGCAGAAGCTATTTTCTCATTTCATACCCTCCAGATTTTAATCCTATTTTGTATTGTTGGGAAATGAGCCCCATTTGTAATTGAGTAGTGAGCTCTAGGAAGTATGCCTAAATGCATGTGCATTCCCCTTTATTGTTTTCATTATACTTTTAATAGGGTATAATATTGTGGACTAACATCCACTATGTTTTTTCCCCTAACAGGGTTTCCACGTAAAAAATCTTGGTGTTCTTTGTCTCTCTGATGTGTTAATTGTTTATGGTTAATTTCTTATTCATCAAATCTAAGATTAAGTTAAGTAAATTTTGAAAAGTTTATTATTTTGCGACAACTGATTCACCCACCCCTCTCAGTTGTCTATCCTTGTTTTTCCAACAAGACTACCAACAACACTCACATATGGTACTTTGGTCATGTCCTCCATCTCAAAAAAATATTTTGAACAATCATTCACAGAAAGCTTCATCCCCTACATTACAGGAATAATTAAGCATCAGCAATCTATTATGTTGAATCTCACCAACACTAATTTCACATACTTTTTCTTAACCAAAGCTTTTGTTAGCACTGTCAATTCTTATTTCCATTCCCAGAATACCTAGTTGCACCTATATATTTTATCTCAAACTGTGTTGACAACTAAGACTTCAAATCTGAAATCATACTTTAATAATTCCCAATAAACAACATATCATCTACATATAAAATAATAATGAGAATATGACCATTATCATATTTTTAATACATACAATGGTTAGATTTAGATCTCAAAAATCAGGCAATGACAACACATAGGTGTCAAAATTTTGGTAACACATTCTAGGAGACTATTTCAAACCATACAAAGACTTCTTTAGTTTGTAAACCATATTTTAGTTTCCTTTAACCATGAAATGCTTTGGATGTGACATATAAATCTCTTCCTCCAAGTCACTGTGAAGGAATTTTGTCTTCACATCCATCTATTCTACTTCTAGGCCATACTTTGTTGCAATTGATAACAGGAATCAGATAGATGTCAGCTTTACAATAGGAGAGAATGTCTCACCATTTATTCAATTCCCTCCACCTGAGAATACCCCTTAGTGACCAACCTTTACTTATTCTTCTCAACAATACCATCAGGACCACACTTCTTGAACACCCATTTACAACCAACTAATTTACATCCATTAGGTAAGGGTATTGAATCCCAAGTCTCATTTTTCTTTAATGCATCCATCTCTTCATCCATGGTTTTCATCCAAGAATCTGCATCACTCATACCCATAGCTTCTCTAACAATCCTAAGCTCATCATTGTTAGCAATCAAAGAAAAAATACAATTGGAATCCAACAAGGAATAACCAAACCTTTCTAGTTGTCACCTAACATGCATAGACCTCACTTCCTGAAGTTAGGGTTCTTCTTCTTCTTTATAACTTTTAGATTTGTTTGAGCTCTCCTCATCATCATGTCCAGTAGGAGTGCGTAGTTCACCTTTCATCAAATTATGTGGAATCTAAACTACCTCCTTTTGTTTCTCCTCTTTCTCTAGTTGTAGCTCAATAGTGGATAGTTTCATCTCTCTAAAAATTACACTTCTTATATAGAAAACCTTCTAGCCACTGGATCCCAAAGCCTGTACCTCTTAACACTGACACCATAGTTGATGAAGATAAATTTAACCACCTTGTTCTCCAATTTATACCTCTTCTCAATTGAAACATGAGCATAAGCTTCACAACCAAATACTTTGAGATGTCTCATCAAAGGATTTTTACTAGACCATGCCTTCGTGGGTGTCCTTTCAACAAGCGTCGATGTAGGAGATTGTTGATCAAATAACATGCAATGGCTACAACTTCAACCCAGAACTTCTTCTCAAGGCCAACACCACTTAGCATACTCCTAGCCCTCTCCATCAACGTCATTTTCATAATCTCCAAACCTCCATTTTTTTGTGGGGTGTATGGATTTATCTTATATCTCTTAATCCCATGTTGTTTACATAACTTTTCAAATTATTCTAAACAAAACTTACAACCATTGTCAATCTTCAAATACTTAATATTTCTACCAGTTGCATTTTCAACCAAGGATTTAAACTCTTTAAACTGACTAAAGACTTCATATTTACTCCTGAGGAAATAAACAAATGTCCTATTGTAATCATCTATGAAAGAAACAAAATATATAGATTTTGATAATGAAGGAACATTCACAAGACCAAATGCATCTGCATTAAAATAGTCTAGAACCCTAGAAGACTTATGAGAATTAGAATAAAAAGAAACACATTGTTTCTTTCCATACACAGAATATTCAAAAAAAAAAAACTCAAGATTACAATCATTAAGGCCTTCAACAAGGCCCTTATTTTTTAGGGCTCTGAGACCCTTCTCACCAATGTGACCAATTTTTTGGTGCCACAACATTGTCTTCTTTTAAGGAAGATTCATTTCCAAGGAATGAGCACCCTTAGGTACCAAAAATACATGACCATTAGATGTAGTTGCCACAAACATCTTATTTGCATGATCTGGCAGTGAGGATGAAGAAGCAAAAGATCTCTTCTTAGTGTGTCAGAAGAACTATTGCACTAAACTATGCATGCATCCATATTGTACAAGGTTCCAACCTAAACACCCTTAGCCAGCACCATAGCTCCTCTCATCATCTTGCATCCTCCACTCGGGAAAACAAATTGCACCCCCAAATGATTCAATTTACTCACTATAGTGTCAAAAAAAGTATCCCTTGCTTGATATGGGAATAATTAATGATAAATTAGACTTAATTCCACCTTGATCTAGTGTTGTGAGGTGTTTTCCACATCCACATTAGGTATTGGGAAGTTTTCAAAGTCTAATGGACATATTTCTCCCTTAACTCAATGTTTTAAAATGTATTTAATTGCATTCTCACATTAATCTAGAAGGCTTGTAAATTAAACCTAGTTTTAATCTAGCGTTGTAATGTGTTTTACACATTCACATTGGATCATGTTTCTTTCTAAGCTAAGTAGACATTGTTTTAATGTTGTAGAGTGTATTTAATCACACTTTCACATTGAACTTTGTGTCCCCATCCCTAATCACCCTTTATATCATCATTAAAAGGCCCCTAGGCCCCTTATTTTTGCATCCCAAGGCATATTTTGATTAATATCTCGATAAAAACACTATAAAACCCCGAAATATTGAAGACCCACCTCAAACACCTCAAGGTGGGACCCATTTTCCAACTGTGGTGAATGAGTCCCTTTAGGGGAATTTTTCAAAATTGAGTGGGAAAATTGCAATTTTAACTTGAATTTTGATGAAGGTCAGCGTTGGAGATCAAAATAATAGCCATTTAAATGCCTTTCCTATATAACAAATATTTCAAACCCTCATTTCATCAAAGAAACATAAGGTATTCAAGTTTTCAACTCAATCAAGCAATAGTTAGGCATTTCAATTCTTCACAAGGTCATCAAGATAGCTTTCAAGATCAATTCTAAGGCATTCAAGAGAAAGATTATTCATTCATTGTTGCAAAAATTAAAGATCCATCATCATGAAAAGGTTCTAATTACATTATTTCATTTTCATGCTTCATTATCTTATTTCATCATCTTGGTTTAATTACCTAAATGGGGTTTGACCAAGGAAAACCCCATTCCCTAACCATCAACACTTTTGTTCTCTTTCTTTGTGTGATTGCAGATCTAGGTGCTTTGAAGGCTTGGATATGATTGAAGAATAGGTAAATAAAACTTCTTGGAGTCATCTCCTTACCCACAAGGTTAAAATATTTACAAAAAATCATTTACAGCCCCAAAAATCAAGGTTTTGAATATGAACACCTAGAGGAATAGAAAGGGCAGGCCAATAGCTACAAATTCCACTTATGAGTTTCTAGAAAATTCAAAGTGGACTCATTCACCAAGAGTGGTGAATGAGTTCCACTGTACCTATTTTTTAGATATTTTCATGGATTTGGATACTTATTTAGCTAAAACAGGCTCCGGTGCAGTTTTCCAAAATTGAAACTGATTCACGCAGAATGGCTAATGAGTCCCACCAGGTCTAAAATTAGCATTTTTCAAGATTTCAAAACTCCATTCCATCTCCAACAAGTTTCTAGGTGCACACTTATAGTTTTACGGCTTTCTATTTTTTTCTTCTTGCATTTTCAAGTCATTTAGTTCAATTTTTCATATCACATTGTGTTTTCAAACATTTTGTCTTTTCCAAGTTTACTCTTGGTGGTGAACCCCCCCATTATTTGTTATCATCATTAATTTCCCTAGAACCTTCTCTTTGTCATATTTCAATCTCCTTTGCATTGAAATCTCAAGGGTGTGTTCTTAAGTGAAATATTGAAAATAGCCTCTCTCCTTTTAGGTCCAAAACTCTAGAAGCAAAAGAGAGACCCCTATTTTCTATGTTTCATTTTGGTGAACCTGCATTTATAATACCTTATTTTCTTATTTGGATTCCATCATCATCCTATATTTAGCTTGCATTAACTTTGCATTAGGATTTGCATTAGTTAATTGGCATTCTAGGGTTTCAAAATTTTGTATTAATGAAAGTGCATATAGGTTGCATTTTTGCATCTCAAATTGAAAAACATCTTAAAAATACATTTTCACTTAAGATACATATCATACAACATAAAAAGCATCAAAATTCATTGAAAAATCCTAAAAAATTTGAAAAAAATCTATACTGGGACTCATTCGCCACCTTGGGCAAATAAGTTCCAAAACAGATCTAAAATTACCTTTTACAGCACTATAAACCTTGTTTTTACACTTCTATTTCCTACCATTAACTATCTATTTCAGTTGGTGGAGTTTTTGTTACATGCATTTCATTAAATATAACTTAATTTGGTCCATTTCATGCATTGCTTAATTTCAAATTTACATTTTCACATTGTTACATAGCATAATCAGTCAATTGTCATCTTCATAATCTAAAAAAATTGCATTACTCTTTTGCATGTTTTCTCTATCATTGTTGCATTTCAAGCTTGTAGAATAATAATCTCATCATTTTTTCATTACAAAAGGCTATAGTTATCATACTTCATGTTCTATTTTCTAATCTTGTTGAATGTTGCAAGAAATTTTTGTTAAGTGCATATGAATATGAGGTGTTTTCCCCTCTCTTTTTTTCATCATTGATCCCTCTCCTAGTATCCCTATTGGCAGTCAAAGGTTCGTGGAATGATCAATGATTAAATTGTCTTGTTCTTCAATGACATTATTGTCATGTTTCGTAGGTGAAGTGACGATTAAATCTAAACATTGACACACATAATGAGGCTTCCTTAGGTGAAGTGACAATTAGACTCTTCTTCATTAATAGATCATGCAAATAAAGACAAGATTCTTGAGGTGATGATGACACAAATTAGATATCCTTTAATTAGTGAGCTTCCTAAGTCACCTCCCATTAGCGAATCACATATGAAAATAAGAGATTTCTTAAAATCTACGATGCAATCTAACAATGTTTTGCAGCAACCAAGATGTAACATAGTTGCTCAAACATGTAGGGGACCACAAATCGCTCTTGCAACATCACCATTTCCTCAACATATTGTGCCTAGTGTTGAAGATCTTAAGAAGACCCCTGCTAAAATATCCATATGGCAACTTATTCAACTATCACCTACATACAAGTGCCTATTTCAAGAAATATTACAAATAAAGCAGGAGATCCAAGCTTCTATAAAATTGAATAATGTAACATCCTCCTTTCATCCCACACAACTCACACAATCATAAATCACATTCCCTAAACATGAATTTCCCTTACTTGAGACTCAAAACAAGAATGAAGCCTTGATGATAAAAGTGATCATTAATGAAACTGTAGTTAAGCGCACTCTCATAGGAAATGGAGCATAAATTAATTTCTATAGCATTGATCTCCTAGAAAAAATTGGCATGGAAAAAAGGCTCATTCAACTTAATGATGTTCATATTTGTGGCTTTGACAATGTTAATAGGAAACCACTAGGGATGATCACATTACCTATTGAGGTCGGACCTATAGAGTTGCCTACCCCTATCCATATCATGCAAGTAACCCTTTCATACAATCTTCTCCTAGGGAGACCATGGATTCATGCTATGAAAGGAGTCCCCTCTACTCTCCACCATACAATGAAATTTGAATACAACAACAAGATATACATGGTTGACACAGATGAACTAAGCTATGAATTATATGATCATGTCAACACTTCTAACTCCCCTACTAATTTCATTCCAAAATAAAAAACTCGAACCTATACAAGATGCTAATCCTTCACCTACAAAAAAACTCTTTAGTGATAATTGGGGGTCGTTGGATTTTACCCCACCTTTTAATAAAGTATCCAAAATCTCACCCTCAACATCCAAAGAGTCATATACACATGATTCCTTTTCAGATACAGGTTCTAATGACAATTGAGGTTTTACACCTCCCTTTATAGGAGAGTGAAAAATCTCACAACCTAAACCAAAAAAAACTTGTGTTTCATATGTGCAACTTGGTTCTACATCAACAACATTAACCCATGATAGTGATGAGGAAATCTATCTCCCATCCATCATGGGGAAATAATTCATAACTTAAAAAAGGATTCATGTTCTCATGAAGAAACCAATCCTTCTCATAAACACAAACCCCCTCCATCTAAATTGAAAGATTGTTTTGGTATCGGATATAATCTCTCTCCTACACATAGATACAATGAACACACAAAGAAAACTAACATATCATACTCTTTCAAGAAAGATCTAGGGTTACCTCCCTTATCTCCATTTTCATCTAAAGCCTTATCATTTAGTGTGTGTATGACATCTTGCACAAATCAAGGAACATATTCTACTACTTATCAAGAGAACATATTTCCAAGACTCCTTTAGGATCACTTGATATCCCTTCCTCCAAGAACGTGAAAGAAATTTTATTACAAGACTTCATTATGTGCATATCATAGAGTTCATGGTCATTCCACTAACAAATGTAAGGCTTTAAGTAATAAGAATCAACATATCAAGGATTTTGGTGCTCTTCCTTGTGTTGACACACCTGATTTCTCTAACTAATACTTGCTTTCATCCTATTCAGCTCATCCTTGTCCTACACTAAGTGGGGGTAAGGGGTTAGTTAGCTTTGTCCTTGTATTTCACTTTTTGTTATCTCTTTTGTCTATTCAATCACCTTTCATGTGCGTATAAGAGCAAGATTTGGATGTGGACGGCATGCCTTAACTTGGATCACATGTGACATACTTCCCTTTTTGTGATGTAGCTTATTGGAAACATATGACTTGGCATAGGGATTTCTGAATAATCTCTCATGTCTTCTTCTACTTTAAAGCAATTTCTCATAGTAATGGTGTTAGCAGCCACTTAAAGTGGGGGCATAAATCGACACTCATATTTCATTGTATGATTCTCTTTCTTCTTGTGATGCATCCTTTTCTTGGTGTCATTGGGTTTGATTTCCTCCAAGAGCATGATATTTCTTTGACTTGTCCTCTCTTGGAAACATTAGGAACAATGTTTCCTAAGAAGAGACCTTGCATGAACTAAGCAAAATCCCTTTGAACTTACCTTAAATTATTTCCGCATTTACAACAATTGTAATATGGCCACCTTGCATAACACAACTTGCATTCCTATAGAGCCATCCTGTTTGTTCATGAGCTCCAAGCATACGAAGTTTTGCATGTCTCATGAAGCTCAAAAATCATTTTTTTGTGGAGCCTTATTAAATTTATCAGGAGGTATAGCTTTGGTATGGTTGAGTGGGAAGCCCAATCTAAGGCATGACTTTCCCCATAGCCACTTGCATGTGTGTAAGTGCATACCAGCCATGAGTGTATGTTTCTCACCTAGCAGAAAACCAAGAGTTCCATCACCTTAGAGTGAGTATGCATTTTTTGAAAAAATAGCCTAGATCTGATCCACATCATGTTGGACAACAATCAAAGCTTGATCCACCTTATTTATTTTTTCTCATTTTTACTTCTCCTCCTAGTTATTTCCATAGCATGATTGTGTATCTTGTCTTGCTACAAATCACTCACCTTGTGTGTGTCCTCTTTTTCTTATGTTGATTTGACTTAGGATCATGGATCTTGGGGGCTTGACCGCCTCCTTCATCTTTGTTATCCTAGACCATCCACATTGGTATGATTGGACCCCTCTTGAATGTCTACTTTAGTGTGAGTTTAAAGCAATTTCATCCTCTCACTAAAGTGGGGGCTAAATGTAGTGTCAAAAAAAGTGTCCCTTGCTTGATATGGGAATAATTAATGATAAATTGGACTTAATGTCACCTTGATCTAGTGTTGTGAGGTGTTTTTCACATCCACATTAGGTCTTGGGCCCTTTTCAAATTCTATTGGACTTATTTTTCTCTTAACTCAATGTTGTAAAATGTATTTAATTGCATTCTCACATTAATCTAGAAGGCTTGTAAATTAAACCTGGTTTTGATCTAGTGTTGTAATGTGTTTTACACATTCACATTGGATCTTGTGCCTTTCTAGGATAAGTGGACCTCATTTTAATGTTGTAGAGTGTATTTAATAACACTTTCACATTGAAATTTGTGTTCCTATCCCTAATCACCCTTTATACCATCATTAATAGGCCCCTAGGCCCCTTATTTTTGCATCTTGAGGCATATTTTGATTAATATCCTGATAAAAACACTATAAACACCTGAAATCTTGAAGACCCACCTCAAAAACCTTAAGGTGGGACTCATTCACCACCTTGGGAAAATGAGTCCCCTTAGGTAGGACCCATTCACCAAGTGTGGTGAATGAGTCCCTTTTGGGGACTTTTTCAAGCAATAGTTAGGAATTTCAATTCTTCTCAAGGTCATCAAGATAGCTTTCAAGATCAATTCTAAGGCATTCAAGAGCAAGATTCTTCATCCATTGTTGTAGCAATTAAAGATCCATCTTCATGGAAAGGTTATAGTTACATTACTTCATGTTCATGCTTCATTATATTATTTCATTTTAGTTTAATTACCTAAATGGGGTTTGACCAAGGAAAACCCCCATTCCCTAACCATCAACACTTTTGTTCTCTTTCTTTGTGTGATTGCAGATCTAGGTGCTTTGAAGGCTTGGAGATGATTAAAGAATAGGTTTCAAACTTTTTGGAGTCATCTCCTTACCCACAAGGTGTTGAGAAATGGTGTCTCAAACATACTAGTGTTTGGGCCTCTGAATTGTCGAATAGACAGTTGAATATCACTAGGATGAAGTCACTAGTCTAATCAAAATCTATTTGGTGGGAAATGGTTTCTTACCTAAGTCACGGATTTCTAAATGTTTCTTACTTAAGTTGCAGGGTTCTAAAATTACATAACCTCTCAACTTGGTGACTTTTTGGTTCTCTCTGTTGTCAGAATGTCATAGTTTTTGAGAACTTCGCAACCTCTGACATGAGGTTTGGAAGTTCGGGTTTTGAGTGACAGAGTGACCTCCTTGTTGTTGCGGGTTTTAGGAATTTCCTAACCTCTGAATGAAGGTTCTAAATTTCAGGTTTCTTCCAACTTAGCAATCCCTTTTGATTGTCAGCAAGACATGGCATGATCAGCAGGACTTCGGAAGATGTCTCCTCGGCATTCTGGTAGAAGGATGCAAGGAACTTGTCAAAGTGACTTAACATTGTTGTTGGGATGTTGGATCATGTCTCTTTGACATGCAGGTTGAGTCTAGCAGGACCTTGTTGTTGTGACCTTATGCGATCGTCGAGACATTGTGAGATGTCTCTTAGACATGCTAGTTGAAGACTTGTTCATTCCTATCAATGAGACTTCAAGAGTTCATCAAGACTTTGTGAAAAGTCTCTTAGAAATTCCTGAAGAAGTCTTGTCCATTCTCATCAGTGAGACTTAGGGCGTTCAATGAGACTTTGGGGAAACTCTCTTTGACAAAGGTTGTCATGTTGATGACCTATGGTGGGACCCAAGCTGTCAAGAGGAAATTGATTGGTTGTTCAATCCATGTCGTCTAGGCATTGGGGACCACTTGGATGGTAAAGAAAGCATCGATGGGACCTTGGTGTATCAGTGGGAGAATTTGGTGTCTCTCTTTGACATGGCCTGATATGACGATGGCTAACTCGGTGACCTATGTAGAATTTCTCAGTGGGACACGATGGATGCTAAGGTGGAGAACGATGGTTGGCTAGAACCTGTTGGTGGTTGGATCAACAATTGGGAATTATTTGGTTTTCCTAGTCAGCCTGGAACCCTTGGATAGAATGAATGTTATAAAACATTGAACGTTCTATAATGTGAATGAGGAGAGGAGAGATCGAAGCAGGGTTATGCTACCGGTTTCTCTCCAAAATGGAACAAGATGTAAATCTCTTGTAAAGGCTTAGAGCCTATAATTGTATTTGTAATTGTACCTTTGTTGCTAGATAATACAATGGTGATCTGGGCTTTTGAAGTGTGGGGTTTTTTACCCAAAAGGGTTTTCTCCACACAAATCTGTGTTCATATCTTTTGTTCCATCTTTCATGTTTAATGGTTCTGCTTGATTGAATTTGTTTAATGGTTTTGTTTGGAACTGGTTTAATTAGCATTAATTTTTCTCTAAGGGTCAATGTGGGAAATGAGTTATGTCTTATTTTGCTTTGTGGCATAGTAGTCTTTGTCTTTAAGGCAATCTAATGAAATTAAAATTACCGAAGGCACTGTTGTTCTTGGAAGTTTCTTTCTGAGATGACTGACATTTCAAAACAAATGGTATTAGATCCTTCTTCTAGGATTTTCTCTTTGCTTGCATGTGTAGGTTTTTGAGTTGCATGTTCTTGCATGTTGACACATGTTGATGCATGTATGAATTCTGGGTGTTTCTAGTTCTGGGTATTCCTTCTGTGAAGATTTCTTAGTGTGGAAGGATTGAGGAAATTTGAAGGAATTGACTAATATTTTGATACTTTGGTGAGTTGAAATTCTTTCTCTTTTTTTTTGAGTTCCAAGAGACAACACGCAGTATGCAAGAAGGAGAAAATGGATTTGGTCGTATTGAAATGATGTGACCTAAATCTCGTGAGTTGGTAGTGGTATAACCTTGATGCATAGGGTGGAATACTTAGCTTCGTGGATGTGTTGCAGCAAAAAAAATCATATTGGGTATCTATGTGTTGGACTCCCTGTTGATATGGAGAAGCTTGGGTTGTTTCACAGCTATGGGAAAATGTGCTTATGTTGGGTGTTTTGTCCTGGTATTAGAAAGAATAGTTTTATGGAACCCCAATTGCATGAAGGCTATGGATTTGGTCATCAGATGATCTGAAATCTCCTGCAATAGCTTGTCTCCCTCACATGCACGTACATGTTGGTGGTTGAGGAGTTGGCCTGAAATAGACCTAGAGTTTTTGACTGCCTTTTTCCTCTCATGGATTTTTTGTACCTACATGGTTCAAACTCATGCTTCTGGGTGTGAGAGTTGTTTATAGCTTTTCTTAAAAATATATGGTGGTGCTCATTCATGATAATCCATTTTTTGGTTTAACTTTTTTGGTGTTTATGTTTCAAACTTTTGATTCATCCAGATGTGAATTGGATATGGGTGTGCATGGAACATAGTGATTTTGTAGGTTTTACATCATCAATAAAACTTATGATTTTATGGAGCTGTTGTTAAACTATTTTCTAGACCCTAGCTTGTTGTGGAGTTGTTAGATGAGATAGTAGTAGTTCTGCATACATGCTTTATGCATGGTAAGAGAAGGTGTGTTTTCTTCTCTGCATGGGAGTTTTGGTATATAATTAGTCATTTAGCATTCTTGTGATGATGCTTAGTGGATTCCTTGACTATGGTGCTCGTTGTGGATGTGATTGGGAAATTAGATCCGAGCTTGATCTAGTGTTTGAGTCATGGTTGTCTATATGGTAAATTCTCTTTGAGATCTTAGTTTTTTGAAGCTTCCAGTGCGATGATGGGTTTGCATGTTTCAATGTTTGGATCTACGAGTTATGCATTTGTATGGACTAATCACCCATTTAGTTACAGTGGGATAACTTGGAAGTGGATTGTCTATATCCATGAGTTCGATTCAGTGTTAATGCAGACTTGTTAGCTGGCCTTGTCTCTAGTCACTTGTGCATTGGTGTGGTTGCTTTAAGATGAAAGTTTAGATGATAAGGGAGTACCTGGGTAGTCATTTTTTGGGTCTTGTAGCATGTTGTATCACGATGCCATGGATAGCTTGAATACACTACTTTGTGTAAGCTTTTGACAATGATGGTAATTTTCTGCTTGGTTTTGGAGATCTTGGTGCCGCTTGATATTATTTTAAGATGGATAAGTTAATGTGGGGACCTAAAGGATTTTCAAATTAGTATATGTTTGCTAATGATTCTTGGAGAGCTCGGGTGTCACAGTTCAATGGGAGCTTTAGTAGTGATTATGGTTTCATCACTTGGTGGTGAATGATCTTCTTTAGTGTTGCATATGTTACTAGGAGGGACTCTTAGATCCTATTGTTGCAGAATGGTTCTTTCACATTTGCATGGACACTATTTGAGGATGTGCAACATCTTGGTACCATGAAGGACATTTGGAGTCTTTGGTTGAGGTGTTGGTGATGCTTGATAGGTGATGTTGGTTTAGAGTTTTGGCATGATGCATCACTCTTGAAATCATGGTATGTTCACTTGGAGCATATTATATCCTAAGGGGGGTGGTAATATCATGTTGTCATGATAATTTCCTAGTTCAAATGTTTGGAGCTTTGACAGTGGTATGGAGATTCTTTGTGTATTGGGTGCATTGGTCATATGCTTGAGAACTTCATGATGGTGCAGTGGTGTATTTGGAGTTTTGATGTAGAGAAAGGTGGATAATTATAACACAATCACAATTAAACCAACTTTGCAAATCAAAAGCCTCAACTTGGTGGTTTTATCACCAATCCTTCAATCCTCCTCGTAGTACTTTGAACTAGGGTTTTTCATTGTAACTTTTAGAAAATATCTCAAAGCCAAAATTGAATCACCATTTCAAATACCCTTTATTCCCCTTTGAAACATATCATATTTGTAGATGTGGTTTTTTGTAACAACACCCTCCAATTTGGACTGCTACACTCTAACTAGGCCTAATTAGGCTTGTTTCCAAAGCAACAATAGGAAATGCTATCTCCAAACCACAAAACTTCAATACAAGGCTCTCCTCATGTCACATGGGGTCTAAATATACAATTTCTCTCAACTGGAATAATCACCAAAGCTTCTATCTACAAAACCCTATATCTACCTATCCTCCTAAGCCTAATACATAGAGATATTGGGCTAGGGCTTGATCAAAATCTTCCCTAACTCCATCCCCTACATCTACAAAACATAAAAACATGAAAAAAATCCTAACTACCCCCATTCCACCAATTTTTAGAATTTTCCACTGGTGGAATGGTCTCCTAATTCATGATTCTTCTCTCAAACCCTCAAAACTAGGGTTTCCTTACTGTTTTCAGTAAAAAACCATCTAACTCTCTTCAAACTTGATGAAAATGAATGAAATAAACTACAAATGAGATAAGATTCAACACATCATCAATCCAAATTGGTTTTACATCATTTACAATCCATACAGGGTGGTACAAACTTTTGTAGCAACAAAAATCAATGTAAAACATAGAAAAAGAAAAGTATTATTAATGTTTGATCTCCAAAAATGTATTCAAATTTTTTCCTCAAACTCCACAAGGCATATTTAAACTCTTACCACCAAAAACAAATGGTTCAAACTACTTTCCAAACAACTTGACCGTTCAACTTCCAATACAGACCAAAAATGCAAAGTTGCTTTGCAACTTTTGTAACTTTTGCAAAATCTTGACAAATTTATCTAAATTCGACCCCACATGACTAAAAACATTATACATGGTCTTAATAGACCTTATTGCAACCAAAAACATGAATCAAAATCACAAAACTAATATTTGACCCTTATTACATTATGTAGACTAGGTGCTCTTGCACCATACTCCTAGGGAGAACAAAATCTCAAGTTCCACTTGAGAGCAACTCTTGAACTATGGTTCCATGCTTCTTGATATCTTCCTCTATCATCCAAGTGGCATCCTCCATTCGAATTCTTTTCCACTTCACAAATTACTCAATGTACACCTTGTGCCTTGTTCTTTTGGCTTCTTTTGTGTCTAGGATACATTCAAGCTTCAATGGTTGACTTGGTGGTAAGTCTCTAATCCAATATTCATCTAGAACTCCTAATGTACTTGCATCTTCACTTGCAATCATAGATCCTTTAAAAGGATATAGGTCAGATACATTAAAAATTGGGGAGATAGCCACTCTAGGAGGGAGTTCTATCTCATAGGAATTTGCTCCAAATTTGTGGACCACCCTACATGGCCCTATCTTCTTCATCTACAACTTTGAATACTTCCCTTTAGGTAGCCTTTCTTTCCTCAAATGAGCTAAGACCAAGTCCCCCACTTTGAAATGAACCTCTCTCTTTTTCAAATCTGCATGTTGCTTGTATTTATCAACACTCTTTTGAAGGTTCTCCCTAACTTGCTAATGTATGTCTTCCATGTCCACTACAAACTCTTCTCCTTCAGCACTCCTCTCCATACCACTCAAATCTCTGAGTTCAAACACTCCCCTAGGCTTCAATCCATACATAATCTCAAATGGGCTTTTTCCAACACTTCGATTCACAAAGTCATTATATGTAAACTCAACTTGGGGAAGCATCAAATCCCATTGTTGTCAATGTTCCTTTGTCAAGCATCTCAAGATATTTCCAAGGCTTCTATTGACAACTTCAATCTACCCATCTGTTTGGGGATGACATGTAGAGCTAAAGGTCAAGTTTGTTCCCAACTTCTTGCAAAGGGTTCTCCAAAAGTGACCCACAAATTTATTGTCCCTATCAAAAATAATTGTTAATGGAAATCCATGAATCTTGACCACCTCCTTGAAAAACAACCGTGCAATGTATGAGGCATCATTTGTACTTTTACATGGTATGAAATGTGTCATTTTGCTAAACTAGTCTACAACAACAAACACACTATCATATCCTCTTTGAGTTTTGGGAAATCCCAACACAAAATCCATGTTGATGGACACCCATGGCCTATTTGGGATTGGAAATGGTTGATAAAGACCTACATTTGTACTACAACCCTTGGCTTTTTAACAAACAACACACTTTTCAACAAATTTTTTGATATCACTTTGCATCTTTGTCCAATAATAATACCTTCTTACCTATTCCAGGGTTTTTTTCCAGACCAAAATGACCCCCTAAGCTGCCACAATGCTTCTCTTTAATCAGATTAGTCCTCATAGAGCATTTTGGAATACATAACTAAGCCCCCTTAAACAATAAACCCTCTCGAATTAATAAATCAAAATTATCTTCATGAAAAGTTCCATTAAACTGATTGCAAGAAGCATAAATATTTTTGAAATCATCATCTTCTACATACATACCTTTCAAAGCATCAATTCCAACACTCTACAACTGAACTTATTGAATCAACATTGTTCTTCTATTCAAAGCATCTGCCACCTTGTTTGACTGCCCCTTTTGTGTTTTATGGTGAAGGTAAAGATTTGTAGGTACTCCACCCACTTCACATGCCTATGGATAAGTTTGTATTGGATTTTTAAGAACTGCAAAGCATGATTGTCAGTAAAATCAATGAATTATTTAGGAAGGAGATAGTGTCTCCACTTCTTCAATGATTGCACCATGGCATACAACTCCAAGTCATAAGAAGAATACTTTTTCTTTTCCTCATTGAACTTCTAACAAAAAAATGCAATAGATCTTCCCTCTTGGCTCAATACTACTGTAATTACATAGCCACTTGCATCACATTCAATTGTGAAAAATTTATTAAAATCAAGCAATGCTAAGATAGGTTGTTGTGCTACCCTTTGTTTCAAATATTGAAAGATTTTTTCTGCCTCATCAAAAAATACAAATCTTTTTCTTTTTGTCCCCTTTTATTGTGTCAATCATTGGAGAGTAGATATGACTGAAATTCTTCACAAATTTTCTATAAAAGTTAGCTAGGTCATGGAAACTTCTTACCTCACTGAAGTTGGAGTAGGCCAATTGAGAATTTCTTCCACCTTGCTAGGATCCATCTTCAAAGAGCCTTTTGTGATCACAAAGCCAAGATAAACCAACTCCTCCTTCATGAATTCACACTTCTTCAAATTGATCATCAGCTTTTCTTCATTCAACCTCTTCAAAACCATGTCCAAATGTTGCAAGTGTTCCTCTTTAGTCTTACTAAACACAAGAATATCATCCAAGTAGAAAACCACAAACTTAACTATGAAAGGTTTCAGAACTTCATTCATTAATCTCATAAAAGTGCTTGTTGCATTTGAAAGCCCAAACGGCATGACAAGCCATTCATACAATCCCTCACTTGTTTTGAAGGAATCTTTCCACTCATCCCCCTCTCTAATTCTAATCTAGTGGTAGCCACTTTTGAGGTCAATTTTTGAAAAATAGCAAGCCCCTCCTAAACAATCCATCAAATATTCCATTCTTGGTATGGGTAACCTATACCTTATAGTTATCTTGTTAATTTCCCTTGATTTAGTGCACATTCTCCAATCTCCCCTTTCTTAGGTGCCAAAATAGTGCGGACAACACATGGGCTAATACTCTCCCTTATTAGGCCATTTTCAAGTAGCTCTTGAATTTGTTTCCTAATCTCTTCATTCTATTGAGGAGTCATTTTGTATGTAGCTTTGTTGGGTAGGTTTTCCCCTGGTATGAATTCTATATGGTGGCTCACATCTCTTATTGGTGGTAAAGAACTAGAGAGCCCATCTACTACAATGTCTTTGTACTTGTTCAGCAAGGCTTGGACTTCTTTAGGCACATCTTCAACCTTTGTTATTGTCATGATAGAGTTTGGTCTAATGATAATGGCATAACCTTGTCCACCTTCTTCTTTCATGGTTTTCAAGAACTCTTCTTTCCCAACCAGCATTACACTAGACCCTATTTGTGTGTCAAGATTTCCATCTTGCAATGGAGTAAGGGTGAATGAGATCCCATCCTTTTCTATCACATAGGTATTTTTCTACCCATCATGTTTAGCTTTTTTGTCATACTGCCAAGGTCTTCCTAGCAGCAAATGACAAACATCCATTGGGATGATGTCACACAAGATTTTATCTTTGTACCCTCCTATGTTAAATTCAACCCATGTTTGCTCATTAATTAGGACCTTCTGCCCCTTATTCAACCAGGAGACCTTGTAGGGAGTAGGATGTGGGATTCTTTTCATTTTCAAATTTTCCACAATCTCTAAAGAAACAAGATTATCTATGGAACCAGAATCAACAAAAAATTTACCCACCTTACCTTGATATTTGTAGGTCATTCTAAACAGATATTTTCTTTGTGGAGGCTCTTTCACCATAGGGACTTTGAGTAATGTTCTTCTCATCATTAGAGACTCCAATTTCTGGAGCAACATGATGAGACGAAGAGTTGACACTCTCATTATCTTCCTATTGCACTAATTGAGTCCTCCTTTCACCAACATGTGAAGTAGAAGGTTACTTATCCAGGAACTTCCATGCTTGATGGCCAAACTAATTTCATTGATAGCATTTTCATGAGAATTTATTTGATCCTCTACATTGTCCTCCAAATCTACCTTTACTATTTGATCTCCTACCTCTAAAACTACCTCTTGATTTTGAGCTTTGTTCTTGATTACCACTTGTCTCTCCTTGTGGATTTTGGGACTGTCCTCTTCCTCCAAATGTTCCTCTACCCCTGAAGTTATTTTCTCTACCTCTAATTTGTTTCACTTTACTTCTATTCAACTTTTCTTCTACCTTGTAATCCAATTGAAAACATTCTTCCACTGTTCTAGGGGTGGCAAGGCTCAATTCATCTTGTATATTTAACCTCAACCCATTCATGTACTTTACTACTTTCTCCACCTCATCCTCAACATGACCAACTCTAATGCTTAACTTATGAAACTCCTATGTGTAAGCCATGACATCCATCTCCTTTTGTTTAAGATTTTGGAGCTTTCTAAATGTTTGAATTGCATAATCACTAGGCATAAATTGACTCTTGATTTTAGACACCATTTTGTCCCATGAATTGACTTTTGACTTTCCCTTTTTCACCCTCTCTTCTTGCACATAATTCCACCAAGCTAAGGCAATACCTTCAAAAAAAAATTTGGAAAATTTCACCTTTTGCTCATCTGCTACCTCCTTATACTCAAAATAGTTGTCAAGTGCATCAATCCAACCTAGCACCTCTTCACTATCCATCTTCCCACCATACATGGGAAATTCCATCTTCAGCTCAGGAGTATCTCCCTTGAAATCCCTTAGCAACTTAGTCATTCTCAATTTATTAGGGTCCAATTCATCATCACTTTGGATTCCTCCTTGAGGGTTTTCATCCTCACCCTATTCCTCATCCTCTTGGTCACTTTGATCTCCGGTGACCACACCTCTCTTTTGGTTTGACTCTAGTGTTGCAAGTCTAGCTAGGACAGCTTCTTGAGACTCCTTTACTATCTCAACTCCTTGGCATGCTTTTCTTTCAACTCTCTCACTTCTCTAGTCATTGGATTCTTTTTAGGAGGCATCTTTATTTCCTTCAAACTTCAACTTTTCCCACTTATTGACCAAAACCTATGCTCTGATACCAATTTGATGTAGAGCAGGGTGGAGAATTACAACATAATCACAATTAAACCAACTTTGCAAATAAAAAGCCTCAACTTGGTGGTTTTCTCACCAATCCTTCAATCTTCCTAGTAGTACTCTAAACTAGGGTTTTCCATCATAACTTTCATAAAAGATCTCAAACCCAAAATTGAATCTCCATTTTAGATACCCTTTATTCCCCTTTAAAACATATCAAATTTGTAGATATGGTTGTTTTGTAACAACACACTCCAATTTGGATTGCTACGCTCTAACTATGCCTAATTAGGCTTGTTTTCCAAAGCAACAATAGGAAATGCTATCTCCAAACCACAAAACTTCAATCTAGGGCTCTCCTAATGTCACATGGGGTCTGAATATACAATTTCTCTCAACTAGAATAATCACCAAAGCTTCTATCTACAAAACCCTATATCTACCTATCCTCCTAAGCCTAATACATAGAGATATTAGGCTAGGGCTTGACCAAACTCTACCCTAACTCCATCCCCTGCATCTACAAACCCTACCAACATGAAAAAAAGTCCTAACTTCCCCCATTCCACTAATTTTTAGAATTTTCCACTAGTGGAATGGTCTCCTAATTCATGATTCTTCTCTCAAACCCTCAAAACTAGGGTTTCCTAACTATTTTCAGTAAAAACCCTCTAACTCTCTTCAAACTTGATGAAAACGAATGAAATTTGTAGACACATGAAAATGGCCTAGACCCACAAACCACATTCTTCTATGTCAAACATCATCCTCACATAATTAAATTATTTAATTATGTACTAATGTCATAATTCCTAACTATTTCCTCCTGATTATTTAAATAAATAAACTTTATTTATTTATTTAAATATGTCATTAATTCCTTATGTCTTCTTATAATTAAATAAATTCCGAGGATTTATTTATTTATTGTCCACCTTGTCCATTTTCTCCATAATTAAATTATTATTATTAATTATTTAATTATCTTATTGTTTTTTCTTCTAATTTTAAATAAAGTCATTTATCTAAATTCCCCACTTTCTATTTTCCCACCAAGTAAATAATTTGAAATAATTATTTACTGTCACATGACCCCACCACTCTTGAATTAAATTAATTTTTAATTCAAATGGTCAACATCACCTCTTGAATCAAATAATTTTAAATTCTTATTTGATTCTCCAATAGCTTTGTTTTTTGTGCCCAATATCTTCTTGTCACATGCATTCTTGACCTTTTATTTTATTTTCCTAAAATCAAATCTCAGCCCTTCATTTCAAACTTTTCCTTAACCCTAATTGCTAGTTGTCATGCAATTTCAGCCTTTGATCTTAAGGCTTTGTCAAACTTTCAATCTTGGCCATTTATCTAAAATTGACTTTTCCATAAAAAGGCAATGTCAACCTCATCTCATCACTCCATGCTTAGAGCTCATGAATTCATGCTTGTACACTTTGTGTTTGTAGACTTTTCATGCTTGCAAGTTCTGAGTACACTTGCAATTTTGAGTCAAATCCTTCAATATTTGTTTGAGTCTTTGTCATAGGTCTTTGTTGCTCCTTAAAATCTAAGGGAAAATATCATTTTACAGCAAATGGAGAAGGGCAATGAAGGTTAATCATGGAGGGCATGAAGGTTGTTTGGTGAAATTGTTCATTTCTTTTATGCTATTTTCCTCCTTTGTGCTTCATTGTTTAGCTAGGGTTTGTTTTATACATTTTATTTCATGCTAACCTAGATTTTTTCCTTAGTTACATTGGTGAACCTGACATGAAGGACACATTTTACAATTTTCATATGGCCTTTTCGTCATTTTTTTTGTATGTACAGGTACGAAACATCACAAACATAATTTTGAGTTGTATTTGATGCATCATGACACACCTGTGTTTTGGAACGATGCATCTGCAAAACCAAGATGCATTTGATATTCATAGAGATGCATTTGATGTGTTGTAGTGCATCTAATAGCCTAGATGATGCATTTGTGTTGAGCCGCATTTGACAAGCATAGAGACGCATCTACCTGTTGCAAGTTTACTCTCAATTTTTGGCAACATTTTTTAGTTTTCTCTTTACAATTTTAGTAGGTTAGGGCTTTTTGGTTACTGATCTTTTGTTGGTAGCATGTGGAAATTTGGAAGGAGATACTAACCCTTGTTTTGTTGTTAATTTTACAAATCTTTTTTCAATTCTAAAGCAACAAACAAACAAACAACCACAATTACAACTTGTATATCACACTTCATGGTTTAAAATGAATTGCATTCACATTCATGGGATTAAAATGAACACAACTTGTATCTACACTCCTCAAGGTTAAAAATTTACGTACATTCTCATAGCATTGGCCTAAAAAAGAACTTTGCTTGTCTCATAATAAGTTGGGATAAAATGAATGAGTGTTTGAGGTGTCTTGTGGTGTAGTGATAACTCCTTAGTGTGTATGCATTTCTCTTGTACCTTGTTGTGATCCTGATAATCAAAAACACTTAGGGGTTGTTGCTTTTCCACCCACATATTTGGATTTGGGCATTAAAATGAACAATCTTGTGAGTGTGGATTGAAATCTTTGTGTATTTAATCTCCTCATGCCTTAGTGCCATCTTGGATGACCAAAAAAAAAGTTTTCAATTCACTTTTTTTTAACCTTAGAGGGGCCTTCCTCAAAAGAGGGAATGGCTCCAACCATTTTTTTCAATTGGGCCAATATATAAAAGGATAAGACTAAACCGTCAATTCCTCATGGTATGTAGGCTTTAGTCGTATAGTTTCATTCAAAACAGGGTACCTACCTTTTCTTTTAAAGGTATAAGAGCCCCTAGTATAATGATGAAAGCCTTAAGTGGCTTATTGGATGCTCATGAGGTGCCATGTCCCCAAGTATTCACTAAAACCCATTTGTGTAGATTTCCAAAATCCCTTTCTATTCGTTGGTGTAGGAATGGTCGTTCCCAAGCCGTCCCACATACTCGCAGTTCCTAGTAGAGATGAAGATTTTGTCATGGGAGATTAATGAGAACTCGAAGCTTGGTTGACCTGCAGAAGTGAGTGTCATGGAGGGGAGCTAGTGTGGCCAAGCTTCTAAGTCATCTGCTAAGAATAAGCGGGTTGGTTAATCCACATGGGAATCCAATGAATATAGTCCTTACCATCCATAGGGTTTGTGAACACATAAAACAACTTTTACAAATCTATAAAATCGTAATCAAACTAAAATAGCTTCACAAAATTGTCAAAATTGCAAGAAAACCAGACCTTGTTCAAACTACAACACAACTGAGACTCTTTAACACGTATACGATTGTACTAAAATGCATTTGATACACAAAACAACCCATCTGACTTAATGAACTGCATTCATTGTTTAAAACAACACATCTGATCAAGTTGCAATGCAACTGCTATCTGAAACACTGCATCTGCCTGTCACTTAGGAAAACAACTGTTACTACCCTAGTCCAAAATCAAACATTTTGATTTTTTTTCTAAAAATATTCTCTCAGTAGTCTCTGTACAAAAACCAGAAAATATTTTCTCAAATTGTCCCTCTTTACACCTTTTAGTTGGCATTTAGCTTTTACCATAGGTTTACTATTGCAAAATTCTAGTTGCATCCTAGGATCCACAATTATTTTCAGCATAGGAAAACTTGTAGGTCTTCATTTTGCAAACTTTAGAATAGGAAAACTTTTCATACTTTGTGAAACCATTGCCTCCAAAATTATATTGTCATTGGACCAAGTCAAAAATCACTCCTTTAGTCTTTATCATTTTATGTGAGATATTTCAAACTCATAATTCTAGTTTGGGAAACTCACTTTGTCATTTCACTTGGTCTCACAAAAGGTCCTTTTATAATCAAAATTGAAACATTGGCCAAACTTTGGATGGTTAGTCAACCTCTCCTAAAAATCTCCCAAAGTGATTACATTTTAGAGTTTGCTTGCACCTTGCATTTTCATTGCCATAACATACCCCAAAATACTTTAGTCTTCCATCATTTTTCATTCCTCTTATACATCACTATCACTTTTCATCCATCATAAATATTTGAGATCTAGCATCCTCCTTAGACATTATTGTCACATTGCATTGGGACACTCCTCATTTCTTATTCCACAAAAATAATACCAAAAACATAGTATTAGTCTTATACCATCCACCACCATGTCTTCCCTTCACCTTGATATGCTTGCTAGTCAAGTTGAATACCAGTTACTCTGTAATGGTCAATACCAACAAACCATAGACTTCAAAATACAATTCCTCAAATCCAAATACCAACCAACCACAACCCATAGTCAATCACCCACATACCCTTCCTACCAACAATCCATAAATCCTAGTCATTCAACTTTCTACCCTCACTATCAAGAGTCACTTAACACAAGCCATACCATTTATACACAACAAGCATCCATTTATCACCCTAATCTTAACTTTGACAAGGGAAACCAATCATCCACTAACCCCTTTCAAGCCTCCATGACCTATCCTAGTCCTTCATCCACTAATCCTTTCCAAGCCACTCCATTCCAACATACATTTAGTCATGAAAACACATCTAGTCATGGTCTCCAAAGTCACATCCCATTTAATAAACTTGAGGATACATGCCACAAGGAAAGTCCAAAGCATGACATCATGGTATCACCTTCATCTCAAGATCAAAGTATTCCATCCCATGACCCTATATGTAAGTCCATCCAATAAGTTCTTCTAGATAATCATGGCATCCAAAATACACCTATCCTTGATCAAGATTACATTCCCAATCATGTCATCCAAGATGAACCCATCTTTGATCAATACACTACTATTGATCAAGAAATCCAAAATGATCCACTTCTTGACCTTTATGTCATTCATGATCAAACACTTGAAGACAAACCTATCCAAGCTCTGAATATCAACACTTCCCAAAATGATACAATTGATCCCATGGGACACAGATTTTCTTCCTCTAGAACAAGAGTTTCCTATTCTAGAGATATTTGCAAATGATCCCACTATAGTTGAATTCACTAGACTCTATGACATTGACCATAAGATAGTTTCGACATTGACTTGGAAGCACCAATAGAATCATCTGAATCTAATATGTCACAAAATCTAACCAAATATGTTAATCAAAAATTTATCCCACATGTCAATGAAGCTATGATATCTTATCAACTAGGATCATCTATCTTTGTTAGAGTCAGCTTTCTTGCAGATGAGAAAATATTGAGTAATGATCTCCACATACACAATGATGGGATTGCATCTTTCTTCCAAAATGATAAATACCCCATCACAAAGAGAATATGTCAAAGCATGCAATATCAAGGAAGAGGACTAGGCATACACAAGCAAGGCATTCAAGAACCAATACAATTTTATGAAAATCCTAGACATCAAGGTTTTGGTTATTCCTCAATCAGAGAATCTAATGATGTTAGTGGTACCACCTCAATATTGGGGGAAACTTTATCTGATACAAACATCAAAATTGGGGCCATGAGTAGTCCTTGTCATAAGGTTGTTTCCAACACTCCTTCCATCCACATCATAAATTGTCATTCCCAATATCTTAAACCTTCCATTTGGAACCAATTAAAAGAAAATTATTACAAATTGAAAGTTCAAAGTCAAATGTCAAAGGCCATTAAATCAAAAAAAAATCCAAGTGGACAAATGAAGTTAAAATGGATCTCAAAGAAAAATGGATCAAGCAAAGAAAATATTCCAAATCCAAATGTCAATCAAATTATGGAGCCGCAAGAAAAGAGAACTCCCACATATAATAAATTTCCACCTCCTTCAAAATGGTAATCAAGCAAGGCACTTAAAAATGTCGGCTCCAAACGCTATCCCAATCAAAATTCTAAACTTTTCCATCCAACACCCAAAGTTTGGAAAATAAAGATTGCTACATCCAAACGTCCAAACAATCCTTCCCCATCTACCATCATCCATCATTCCAAAAATTATACCTCACAAATTTGTTGCATCTTGGCAACAACTCTTTTTCATAAGTACTCTCATGGCACTCTATTGCAATGTGTGTATCCTGATAAGGCCAACTCTAGTATGAGAAAGGATCATAATGATATCAATTAGTTGTATGCAAGCACTATGATCCTGACAAGGCAACTACTTCATAAAGGTCATTATTGGAATATCATGGCACCAGTATCTACATCAGCACCATCAATGGATTTAGTACAATCAATGATCATCTAAAGCATCAAGGCCATCCAGAAAATACAAAAACAATTGAAAAATCAAAAAAATAGTCACCTTGATGAAAACCTAGAAAGTAGGCATCTTGGTGACACCAAAAAAAAATCAAAAAATTCAAGAAAATAGTAAAGAGAAAAATTTCCTCCAATAGTGAAAACCATTTTTATGGTGCTTTGGATAGCTAGCATGATGAAAACCTAGAAAACAGGCATCATGTGTAAGATAAATTATCTATGTGAACTATTACACTTGGGGGCAAGTCATCTCATTTCCCATGAAATTTCTCATGACACTTCCATCCATCCATTTAATCCATATCATTCTCATCCATTTTCCCACTTGCCTTGATCTTGTTAGGAATTGGAGCACAAACATAAATCATGCTTTGGAAAAACTATTGACATGTCTATCCTTGGGTCCTACACTAGCCTCATATCCCTATGTGACATAGTCCTTGGAGATCATATGATAATTCCTCTAGTCTCATGTCTCTTATCTTTTACCAAAGCCACCTATCATTCTTTCATGCATGTCACCTATCTTATTTTTCCCTTGTCAAACGATCTAAGGATTCTCCATCATCCCATTCAATCCTGAAAAGATGTCATTTCAAATGCAATGAGTCTAATCCTTACAATCTTGCTATGCATCCTAACGCATCATCCAACACATTCCTTGATTTTTTTTCTTGCCTTGCTGCAAACCTTGATCCCTTAGTCACATAATCATCATCGTCACGTTGTTTCGGGATGTGTCCTTCCCATGTCAAACAACGTCATCATCATCATCACTTGTCAATTGGTATTCAACTTAACTAGGAGCAAGATCATGGTTTTCCTTGGATTCTTGTGTGTGCTTGCTCACTCACTTGTAGGCATCGTTCATATGCATTTTTCACGATCCTTATAGTCTTCATCCATAATAAGTTGTTCATATACCTGACTAGGGGAAAGTCCTTAACTTACATCATTATGTCAAATATTCCCCAGAAGAAAAAAAAATCAAAACATTTCAAAAAGACAAAAAAACAAAACATGTCAAAAACAAAAAAAACATCCAAATAAATTTCAAAAAACTCCAAAAATAGAGTGAGAGTCAGTCAAAGTCAGTCTTTGTCATTGTCAAACTACATTTCCTAGAGGCCACCTAAGTCAGTCCTTTAGGGATCGTTGTGTTAGTCAAATAAGTCAAACATAGTCACACATGGACACAAGATAGTCATTTGAACATCAACATTCAAGTCGTGAACCAATAGAAAACATAGTCCATTTAGTCATCAAGTCATGCATCAGTCAAATTTCCAAAAATAATGTCAACTTAGTCACTTTATGGTCCCCTCTAAGATGTGTCCTTCTTGGAATTGGGCTTCATCAAAATTTCATTTTCCTTTTCGGTATGTGTATTTCTGAATGATAGGCTCTGTCAAAATTTCATTAGCCTTTTCAGGATGTGTCTTTCCTAATGACAGGCTCTGTCACATAGTCATTGGCCTTTTCAGGATGTGTTCTTCCTAACGACAGGCATCGTCAAACTATCAAAACTATTAGACTATCAAATTTTCAAACTGTCAAACTATCAAGCAATCCCCCATCGACAAACATTGGCAAACACATTGAATGGTTGTTGATTTTGCTAATCTATTTTGTCTTATATTTTTATTGTTTGTCTCTTGGTCATGATACTAGCTACCTCAAGGATGTACCATGAAGGATTTAGAGGTGAAATGATGTCTCATGACCTGTTTTTCCTTGATTTCTAACTTTGGTGTGTCTTGACAAAAAGATTGGGGCAGCTTAGCCCTTAGTATGAGTTAGGACATTCCTTGTCTGCAACTGTCTATTTTTCGCAAGTTGATGACCTTGCACACCTTGGTCTCTGTCATATCATGGTGTTTTTTGTCCATTTGTCACATTTTCCCACTCAATGATGATTAATGCAACACCTATTTGTACTTTGGAAAAATATTGAAGTTTTCTTTCTAATACTAACCTCCATATCTTCTATCCTAACATCCATCTTTTTCATGCTACCATTCATCTTTTCTGATCTAACACTTCTTCTAGTCCACATCTTCATCATCCTTATATATTTTCCCTTATGCTTTCATCCTTCATCTTCTAGTCTTCTCATCCATTTTGAGATCACACTCGTGTTCTCTAGACCCGCCTGTCCTCTCGAGGGGGCATACTGCTACCTCCTCGTCATCCTATTTTTCACTGGGGCATATCTTTTTCTTTGTCACAATGTGATAAATTTCATTATGACAAAGAGAGGCAAAATGTAGACACATAAAAATGGCCTAGACCCGCAAACCAAATTTTTCTATGTCAAACATCGTCCTCACATAATTAAATTATTTAATTATGTACTAATGTCATAATTCCTAACTATTTCCTCCTGATTATTTAAATAAATAAACTTTATTTATTTATTTAAATACATCATTAATTCCTTATGTCTTCTTATAATTAAATAAATTCCTCAGATTTATTTAATTATCGTCCACCTTGTCCATTTTCTCCATAATTAAATAATTATTATTAATTATTTAAATATCTTATTGGTTTTTCTTCTAATTTTAAATAAAGTCATTTATCTAAATTCTCCACTTTCCATTTTCCCACCAAGTAAATAATTTGAAATAATTATTTACTATTACATGACCCCACCACTCTTGAATTAAATTAATTTTTAATTCAAAAGGTCAACATCACCTCTTGAATCAAATAATTTTAAATTCTTATCTAATTCTCCAACAGCTTCATTTTTCATCCCTAATATCTTCTTGTCACATGCATTCTTGACCTTTGATTTTATTTTCCTAAAATTGAATCTTAGCCCTTCATTTCAAACTTTGCCCTAACCCTAATTGCTAGTTGTCACATGCAATTTCAGCCTTTGATCTTAAGGCTTTGTCAAAGTTTCAATCCTAGCCATTTATCCAAAATTGACTTTTCTATAAAAATGAAATTTCAACCTCATCTCATAACTTCGTTCTTAGAGCTCATGACTTCATGCTTGTACACTTCATGTTTGTAAACTTTTCGTGCTTGCAATTTATGAGTACACTTGCAATTTTGAGTCAAATCCTTCAATATTTTCTTGAGTCCTTGTCATAGGTCTTTGTTTCTCCTTAAAATCTAAGGGAAAATATCATTTTACAACAAATTGAGAAGGGAAATGAAGGTTAATCATGGAGGGCATGAAGGTTTTTTGGTGAAATTGTTCATTTCTTTTATGTTATTTTCCTCCTTTGTGCTTCATTGTTTAGCTAGGGTTTGTTAGCATTTTATTTCATCCTAACCTAGATTTTTACCTTAGTTAAAAAATCAACTAAAAATGAGAGAATATTCAACACACCATCGATTCAAATTGGTTTTACTTCATTACCAGGCCGTACAAGGCGGTACAAACTTTTGTAGCAGCAAAAATCAATGTAAAACATAGAAAAAGCAGAGTATTATTAATGTTTGATCTCCAAAAATGTCTTCAAAAGTTTTCCTTGAACTCCACAAGGCATATTTAAACTCTCACTACCAAAAACCAATGGTTCAAACTCCTTTTCAAACAACTTGACCGTTCAACTTCCAATACAAACCAAAAATGCAAAGTTGCTTTGCAAATTTTGCAACATTTGCAAAAACTTGACAACTTTATCTCAAATCGACCCCACATGACTAAAAACATTAGACATGATCTTAATAGACCTTATTGAAACCAAAAACATGACTAGATGTCACAAAACTAATATTTGATCCTTAATGCATTATGTAGACTACGTGCTCCTACACCAAGTTTAGCATGAGATGATCCCTTGCAGGTGTTCATGGATACATGAAGAATAAGGTGAGGCTGTAATTCTCTTGAGATGTGAGAAGTGTTGTTGATGGCCACTCTGGGAGAGATTTCAGAAGAAAACCCAAGAATCCTTCACCTTGGTTGGACGAGAGTTCAATAGAGACCAATGAGGAGATTGCTCTTGGAGGAGTCAAGATGGCTTGCATATCTTAGAGGATCATTCTCGTTCCCCACTCTTGATCTACTAGGCAATTTATTGCTTGAGAGGTATTTCCCATTGTCTCTCTCACGTGTTTTATGCTTTCTTTCATGGATATGGATCTTGAACCTCTATAAGGTGATTCTAACGGATTCATTGTGAGAGATGGATATCATGGTTATCTCCTTATGCATTGTGGTTACTTTCATCAATGTTGAGTTTAGGAGATGCATTGGGCGTAGTTCCTGAAATGGGAAATGAAATAGTTTGATCTTCTTTGAGAGGCTTACATCCATATTGGTTACATGATATATATGTTGTGTTTGATCTTGTAGATTGAATAGTTGGGTGTTGTTATGTTTTTCTCTTTGGTGTGTTGTGGAGGAGATCATACTTGAAATAGTTGGCATTTAGAGGTGCATGTAGGAGGATTTTCTACAAGTTCATGATGTGTCGTGATTACTCTCTTTGGTCTTGGTTGTCTTCCTGTATTTTTTGGTTTCACATTACATTGTCTTGAGGTTTGGTCAGAGCTACAGTGATCACTAGCTTGTGGGCATGTGTTTTTAGTCATGTTCTTGGGTGATGACATGGAGGTTCTTTATCTCTTTCCTTTGTTGGGTGTGGAGAACTTGGGAGAGCTATGCAAACTTGTGGTGAGATTTTTTCTTATAGGTTGTCAGTTTAAATATTTTTCATATCATTGTGGATGTTTCCTTGGTACTACATGATGTTTCTTTACACTTTTGTATGGTGTTATTGGTAGACTCATTATGCCCTTGATCTTTCAGATTCAGCATTACCCATGCAGTGGGAGTTCCTGTGTGAGCATGCTTTTCAAAATCTGCAAACACTAATCTTAAACAAGGGTTAGTATCAACAAATCCTTCAAGAACACTCCTATGAAATACCTTGCAAATGTTCCAAAATGCCACAAAAGATAAAGGAAAATCACATGCATAATGAAAACATTCAACAAATTACCTATTCCATAGTGGATTGGTGTCACATGTGCTAGTGACCCTTTCCCAATCCTTGATCAAAGCTTAAGATGATGAAATGCAAATGGAGATGGTGGAGTGATGATGAACAAGATCAAATCTCAAATGAAGAGAGTAACCTTGCATAAAATTGTGGATGATTTGCTTGAGGATGAAGCTTGTATTTAAAGATTTTCAAATGCTGAGTGTTGAAGAGGGACCAATGTGGGACTAAGATTGGACCAATGAAAGGACACTTGTCAAATGGTGATTGGTTGATGTATGTGCAATATTTGGGAAGAGTGCCCAAGAGGGGGAAATTTTGAATTCAAATTTGCAATAAATTTAGAGAGGGGGACAAGAAAAAAGAGCAATAAATGCCATGTTTGACTTGTCATGTTGAGGGAAAATGAGGTTTTAATAAATCAATAAAATTGATTTATTGTGCAAGTGGCTAGATCTAGATAATGCAAGCGGGATGTGATTAGCATTAGATTAGCATTAGATGATGGTTATGTTGATTTAATGCTGATTAGATGATTTGACTTTCAAGACCTTGATAATTGATTTATTTAAATCAGAAAATGATGGAATATAATTTAAGATTTGATTTAAATAAAATCCTGATTTATTTAATTAAATGGATGATGGAAGATGAAGGTTGAATGATAATGTTTATTTGAATGATGAAAATGCACTTGATTAATTGATGAATGGTCCTAATGCGACATCTAATTTGACCGAATCCAATCGTATGCATAATGTTAAATTTGCATGTCTACAGTTCCTAAGTGTGTTTGGTCTTCTTCAACTGGTTTGTACATGGAGCTTGTATCTGTGGTTGATGGATTAGTTGTGCTACTGGCATGAGTTTACTAATGAGGATACCTTGGAGGTATGTGAGATTGGATGGATTAGCACTTGTTATGGGTACTATTTTCAATCACGTGGGTTGTTCATTTGGATGGGAAAAGTCAGTTTTATGTTTGTTCTAGATGGCATTCTATCTTGTTTTTGGAGGATAACTTCATGGTTGTGTTCATGTTGAGTGCTTTGAAGTTGACATTACTTCTATATGGCTTGTTAAGTGTAGTGGAGTGGTGGCAGTGTGTTGAAACCCTTGCTATCAGTTCGTTCTGATGGTGGTGTCTCGGATTAGACTGGTGCATATGTATGCCATGGCTTGTTCCTTTTCTTTGGAGGATGGCTGGAACTATAGCCTGAGAAGGTAGACATTATAGATGTTGCAGGTGTCCTAGATAATTTAGAGGATTCATGCATTGATTGGTAAGCAGTGCATTCTTCAAAAAGTGGGAGAATGTTGAGAAATGGTGCCTCAAACATACTAGTGTTTGGGCCTCTGAATTGTCAAACAGACAGATAAATATCACCAGGATGAAGTCACTACTCTGATCAAAATCTCTTTGGCAAGAAATGGTTTCTTACCTAAGTTGTGGGTTTCTAAGTTTTCCTAACTTAAGTCACGGGGTTCTGAAATTACATGACCTCCTGACTTGGAAAATTTTTGGTTCTCTTCATTATCGACATGTCGTGGATTTTGATAACTTCACAACCTTCGACATGAGGTTTGAAAGTTTGGGTTTTGAGCAACAGAGCAATCTCCTTGTTGTCACAGGTTTCAGGAATTTCATAACCTCCAACTAAAGTTTTTAAAGTTCATGTTTCTCCCAACTTGGTGATCCCTTTTGAGTGTTGACGAGACATGGCGTGATTAGTAGGAATTTGGAAGATTTCTCCTTGAAATTTTGGTAGAAGGCTACAAGGACCTTGTCAGAGAGACTTAACTTTGTTGCTAGGACATTGGATCATGTCTCTTCGACATGCAAGTTGAGTCTGGTAGGACCTTGTCATTGTGACCTTGTGCAATTTCGGAGACATTGTGAGATGTCTCTTAGACATGTCAATTGAAGACTTGTTCGTTCCTATCAATGAGACTTTGAGAGTTCACTGAGACTTTGTGAAAATTCTCTTAGACATTCCTAAAGAAGTCTTGTTCATTCTCATCAGTGAGACTTTGGGGAAACTCTCTTCGATAAAGGTTGTCATGTCAATGACCTATGGTGGGACCTGAGTTGTTAGGAGGAAAGTGATTGGTGGTTCAAGCCATGCTAACTCGGTAGTGGGGACCACATGGACGATAAAGCATACATCAATGAGACCTTGGTGCATCAGTGGGAGAAACTGGTGTGTCTCTTTAACATTGCCCGATATGATGATGGGTGACTCAGCCACCTGTGTAGAATGTCTCAGTGGGACATGATGGATGATGAGGTGGAGAATGATGATTGGTTGGAACCAGTTGACAGTTGGATCGACAATTGGGAATCGAGTAGTTTTTGTGGTCATCCTAGAACTGTTGGATAGAACGAATGTTATAAAACATTAAACATTTTATAATGTGAATGAGGAGAGGAGAGATCAAAGTAGGGTTATGTTTCTAGTTTCTCTCCAGAATGGAACAAGATGTAAATGTAAAGGCTTAGAGCCTATAATTGTATTTGTAACTGTACCTTTGTTGTTGAATAATACAATGGCGATTTGGGCTTTTGGAGTGTGGGGTTTTTTACCTGAAAGGGTTTTCCCCCTATAAATCTGTGTGTTCATATATTATGTTCCATAATTCATGTTTAATGGTTATGCTTGATTGAATGTGTTTAACGGTGTTGTTTGGAACTGGTTTAATTTGTATTAATTTTTCTCTAGGGGTCAATGTCGGAAATGAGTTGTCTAATTCCACTTTGTGGCATAGCAGTTTGTGTCTTTGAGGCAATCTGATGAAATTAAAATTACCAAAGGCATTGCTATTCTTGTATGTTTCTTTTTGAGATGATCAACATTTCCCAACACAAGGTTAAAATCTTTATAAAAAGTCATTTACAGCCCCAAAAAATTAGGGTTTCAGATCCAAACACTTGGAGGAATAGAAAGAGCAGACCAAGAGCTAGAAATTCCACTTCTGAGTTTCCAGAAAAATCAAAGTGGACTCATTCACCAAGAGTGGTGAATGAGTCCCACTATACCTATTTTTTAGATATTTTCATGGATTTGGATACCCATTTAGCTAAAACGGGCTCTAGTGTAGTGTTCCAAAATCAGGACTGATTCGCCCAAAATGGCAAATGAGTCCCACTAGGTCTAAAATCAACATTTTCAAGATTTTAGAACCCCATTCCATCTCCAACAAGTTTCCAATTGCACACTTACAGTTTTACAACTTTTTGTTTTGTTCTTCTTGCATTTTCAAGTCATTTAGTTCAATTTTGCATATCACACTATGTTTTCAAACATTTTGTCTTTTCCAAGTTTACACTTGGTGGTGAACCCCCCCATTAGTTGTTATCATCATTCATTTCCATATAACCTTCCCTTTTTCATATTTCAATCTCCTTTGCATTGAAATATCAAGGGTTTGTTCTTGAGTGAAAGATTGAAAATAGCATCTCTCCTTTTAGGTCCAAAACTCTAGAAGCAAAAGAGACCCCCATATTTTCTATGTTTCACTCACTAAGAGTAGGCTTCGTGCCAAACTTGGGATATGAAATACACCATCAATCCCCTTGACTCTTCCATCAAGGAACATAATTTTGACTCTTCCATAGAAAATAATCTTTAGGTGAGATTCATCACCCAGGTACACCTTCCCACCATCATACTCTTCATACTTTGAAAACCAACCTCTCTACGAGGTCATGTGGAAAGAAGCACCTGAGTCTATCAACCACACATCTTCTAATGAATGGGTTTCCAAGGTTGTAAAAAATGCATGTGCATCATCTTGAGAGGATTTATCAGAGTGAAAATCTAAGAAACTCTTTTTTCCTTTCTTCTTCTTCTCTTCCTTGCATTCTTTGACCAAGTTTGTCACAATTCCAATATTTTTCCTTGGACTTTCCAAGAGACTTAGATCTCCCCAAATATTTTTGTTTTTATTTTTTTTCCTTCTTCTTTCCTTTCTCTTTTGATCCACCATGAACAAAAAGGGCCTCCTTAGCAATCTTGAAATACTTCCTCTACATCTCTTTAAACAACTATGAAGCAACCACCTCATCCATCTTGAAATTGGTAGTAGTACTCCCAATGGCCATTACTAAGTGATCCCACAAGTCCAATAAAGAACACAATAGAAGCATGCACCAATCCTTTTCTTCAATCTTATCTCCAATAGAACCCAGTTGAGCTATCAGTATGTAAATTTGCATTCAAGTGATCTACCACTAATTCTCCATCTTCCATATTCAGAGAATATAGTTTCTTTCTCAAGAATAACTTGTTTACTGGGGATTTAGTATGATAAACATCTCCAAGCTTCTTCCGTAAAGATGCAATTGTTTTCTCTTCATGGACATTGAAGAGCATGGAATCATCCAAGCAGAGTCTTATTAGACCCTTGGCTTTCCAATCCATCAAATCTCAATCTACCTAGGTTGTAGTAGTTGGTTTTGTACTAGATATTGCAACCCACAAATCTCTATCCACAAGCATATCCTCCATTTTTAACTTTCATAACTTGAATTTTTCACCATTAAAATTCTCCATTTCAATTCTTTCAAATGAGCTTGTCATATTTTTCTTAGAACAAGGTTATGAAATGTTCTTCTACAAAACCCACTAAAATAAAGATCATCTCAAAAAACCCTTCAAACCTAACAATGAAATCAAGATTGGTCAGGCTCTGATACCAACTAAAAGAAATTCAGGTGAGCAAAAGTAGCTTCCTACACTAATCTATGTATGGAGTTACAAAAATTTCATTTTAACACCTTAAACATCTATAGCTACAAACATATGCACATTCAAAAACATAAAACAAATAAACTGTGCAAACCATAACACAATGATTATGTGGGAAAACCCTTTTTGGAAAAAAACCACACTCCAAATATGTAGCTCAATTGTATTATCAACAACAATAGTTACACTACAAATTAAATTAATTCTCTTTAGGAGTATTGACACTACGACAAGGATCTAAACGGTAAAAGAACAAAGTTGTGTCACACTTTTGGCCAACTTATCAACACAAGTGAATTTGAGTATTTTTAACTAAAAATTAGTTTTAGTCAAACATAGGATCTTGTAAGATTCATTCTAGATAATTTATATATGTCCACAAATTTTCCAACTAAAATTGTTGGCTAAATGCACGTTTAGCACCACTTTGAGTCCACTTAACCAAAAAAGTAAAATTATTTGAAAAACTTGATGTTTCAACTTCTACTTGGGTAAAAAACATTTTCTTTTAAATATAAAAAATACCCTTTTGTAGATCCATAAGTTTAGTTTTCAAAAATGTATATATTTTAATAGTTTAATTATTGATAATTAGGGGGTATTTTTCCACAGCGTGTCAAATTATAATATTGCTATCAGGATTCAACCGTGTAGTTTCGAGTCAAACTCATTGACCCATGTTTCATGAGTAGTGGTTCAACAAGAACCCATCTCTCATGATATCGAATGGTCCACTTAGCACTCATTGCATCTAGGTGATGCTCACGGAGGTGAAGCACTGGTCCGATCCCAGGAGGTCACCCATCCCAGATTTGCTCAGCTCAAGCCGCTTAACCGAGGGAGTTTTCTCCAAGGTTAAGCCCGCTTGAGTTGTTACCCCATTTGCAAAACCTGCCAAAGCAAGTGTTGTGCCTTATGGACCATTCTTAATAGAGCCCCTTTAGCTCATCAATTGATAAGTAGGAGGTATTTTTCCACAGCGTGTCAAATTATGATATTGCTATCAGGATTCAACCGTGTAGTTTCGAGTCAAACTCATTGACCCATGTTTCATGAGTAGTGGTTCAACAAGAACCCATCTCTCATGATATCGAATGGTCCACTTAGCACTCATTGCATCTAGGTGATGCTCACAGAGGTGAAGCACTGGTCCGTCCCGGGAGGTCACCCATCCCAGTATTGCTCCAGCTCAAGCGCGCTTAACCAGGGAGTTTTCTCCAAAGTTAAGCCCGCTTGAGTGACTCGAAACTACACGGTTGAATCCGATAGCAATATCATAATTTGACACGCATTGGAAAAATACCCCCTAATTATCAATTGATGAGCTAAAGGCTCTATTATGAATGGTTCATAAGGCACAACAAAGGTTTTGCAAATGGGGTAACAACTCAGCGGGCTGGAGGAAATCACGGATTAAAGTAGCGGCGGCTAACTTTGGGATGGGTGACCTCGAGACGGACGGTCTTCACCTCTGTGAGCATCACCTAGATGCAATGAGTGCTAAGTGGACCATTCGATATCATGAGAGATGGGTTCTTGTTGAACCACTACTCATGAAACATGGGTCAATGAGTTTGACTCGAAACTACACGGTTGAATCCTGATAGCAATATCATAGTTTAATTATTACTTATATTTTATTTTTTATTTTTACTAAATGTAGGTTATCAACACAAAACATTAGGTTGATTACCATGTCAAAGAAAAATGGTAAAACTTATAAAAAAAAATTGAAAAAAATATGTTGCCCTAGATACAAGAATCTATATCAAGATGGTATAATTCTTTTCTATTTTACATAAATAATTAATATGAAAAATTGGCGTTGAATTGAAACAACTAAGTTTTAATACATGCACATTTTAATATTTATTTAAAAATATATATTTATCAAAATTGGAAAAAAATATATCCATACCCTAAAGTTTCAAGTTATAAATACATACATAAAAATTGAAGGGAAAAAAATTACTATATAAAGATTGATGTCTCATGTAACTTCATTTTTCAACATTTTATCAGCAACTAAATTATAGTGCTAATTTATTAAAATCTATATACAAATAATTTTTAATTTTTTCAAAAAATACAAACATAAAATATACTAAAAATTAAATATTTTATTAGTTTACATCACTTCAAAATTTAAAACATATATATCACTTTTTAGTGATTCAAATTTAAAAATTGAATCAGTGTTGGCTATTTCCTTTATAAAAGTGTGACATGGCTTTGTAATTTTACCCTAGAGTGATTATGATAGCATAATGGCATGTCAACAATCTTCAATCTGTCGTCCCAAAATGCACCAAGGCATCACCAATTTATAGATGTGTAAGATGGGCTCCCAAGACTTCCAAGTGTCACCTCCACAATCACTGCATGCATGCAACAAGAGATGGAGAACATGCAAGGCGTCCAACTTTACCTTCCTATGCAATTGTCATAAATTCTTGACATGCAGACCATCTACCATTAACTGATATGCAACAAAATAAGTCCTCTCAACATATAGGGTGTGATACTACATGCAATAGATTATCCTCAACATCCAAGGGGCCTACAACATTCAAGACTGACAACTACCAATTACTCACTAGTCCTGATTAAGTAGGTGTCATAGTTGACTCTTATGACTGTCATAGACTGTCATGGAAAGTTGGCATAGTCTGTCATAGTGCATGACATAGAAACTTATGACAAATACCATCAATCTAACCTAGAATATAGTTCCTCCAAAGTGGACGCCAACCTCCACAAAAGTTGCTTACATCTTTTACATGTCACCTTCTGTGTAGGATGCCACATTACCAGTGAGTCCCACATAGTGACAACATATTTGGTAGATAAATTAACTTAGGAAATAAATAATTACATAAAATAATAACATTCAAATTCTAGGACTCTAAGGTTGAGACACCCTAATCCCAACATCTCCCACTTATCGAAGACCTGTCAAGAGCCATCTGAAATCAACCGCTTAGGGCCCCAATTCCCATGGAAATAAAACACCACATTAACTTCTTTGTGATCATTGGTTTCATTAGTGCATCTGCAACATTCACCAAAGTGTCAGCCTTCTCCAAATTCACCTTTCCATCTTCTACCATATCTCAAACAAAATGAAACTGAACATCAATGTGCTTTGTTTTAGCATGGAAAGTAGGATTCTTTGCTAATAAAATGGCACTTTGACTATTAAAATAAATAGTAATTTATCCTACATATGAAAAATATCATAACACAATATATTAAGACAAGTGGCTTCTTTACAAGCATGAGTAGCTATCATGTACTATGTTTTTGTAGTGGGCAAAGCAACTATAACCTATCACTTATTCATCCAACTAATAGCACCACCAAACATCATAAACACATAACCAGTGGTGGATATTTTACTATAAATGTCACATGCCCAATCTGAATCCATGTATCCATGAATACTCATTAAATATCGAGGTCTAGTAGGATAACTATGAAAACATAGGGAAAACTTGGAAGTACCCCACAAATACCTGAACACTCTCTTTATCGCATCCCAATATACCCATCCAGGGTTATCCATAAATCAACTAAGGACTCTTATTTTTTGAGCAATGTCTAGCCTCATATAGACCATAGCATACATTAGACTACCAACAACACTCACGTATGTTACTCTGGTCATGTCTTCCATCTCAGTAGAATATTTTGGACAATCATTCATAGAAAGCTTCATCCCCTACATTACAAGAACAATTAACTATCAACAATATGTCATCTTGAATCTCTCCAACATTGATTTCACATACTTAATTTGTCTTAACCAAATCTTTTTTTTATCTCTATCTCTTCTAATTTTTGTTCCCATAATATGCCTAGCTACACCTAAATATTTCATCTCAAACCGTGCTAACAACTAAGACTTCAAATCTGAAATCATACTTTTACAATTCCCAATAAACATATTATCTACATATGAAATAATAATGATAATACGACCATTATCAATTTTTTAATACACACAATGGTTGGATTTAGTTCTCAAAAATCCCAATGACAACACATAGGTGTCAAAATTTCGGTACCACATTCTAGGAGACTATTTCAAACCATACAAAGACTTCTTCAGTTTTTAAACCATATTTTATTTAACTTTAACCATGAAATGCTCTAGATGTGACATATAAATCTCTTCCTCAAAGTCACCATGAAGGAATGTCGTCTTCACATCCATCTGTTCCACTTCTAGGGCATACTTAGTTGCAAGTGATAACAAGAACTGAATAGATGGCATCTTTGCAACATGAGAGAATATCTCACCATAGTCAATTCCCTCCACCTAAGAATACCCCTTAGCAACCAACCATGTCTTATGCTTCTGAACACTTCCATTAGGACCACAATTCTTCTTAAACACCCATTTACAACCAATGGGTTTACATCCATTAGGTAAGGGTATTGAATCCCAAGTCTTATTTTTCTTCAATGTAGCAATATCTTCATCCATGGTTTTCATCCAAGAATCTGCATCACTCATACCCATAGCCTCTCTATCCTAAGCTCGTCAGTGTTACCAATCAAATAAAATATGCAACTAGAATCCAACAAGGAAAAACCAAACCTTTTTGGTTGCCACCTAACATGCATAGACCTCCTCACTTGTTGAGGTTGAGGTTCTTCTTCTTCTTTAGAACTTTAAAATTTGTTCGAGTTGTCCTCATCATCACATTCAGCAGGAGTTCATAGTTCACCTTTCATCGAAGTAGGTGGAATATAAACTACCTTCTTCTTATGTTTCTCCTCTTTCTCTAGTTGTAACTCAATAGTGGAAGGTTTCATCTCTCTAAATATTACACTTCTACTATAGAGAACCTTCTATGCCACTGGATCCCAAAGCTTGTACCTCTTCACACCAACACCATAGTAGGTGAAGATACATTTAACCACCTTGTTCTCCAATTTAGACCTCTTCTCAATAAGAACATGAGCATAAGCTTCACAACCAAATACTCTTATATTTATTATTGAATGATTTTTACTAGGCCATGCCTCCATGGGTGTGTTTTCAACAAGAGTTGGTGTAGGAGATTTGTTGATCAAATAACATGCAATGGCTACAACTTCAGCCCAGAACTTCTTCTCAAGGCCAACACCACTCAGTATACTCCTAGCCCTCTCCATCAATGTCATGTTCATCCTCTCCACAACTCCATTTTGTTGTGGGGTGTATGGATTTGTCTTATATCTCTCAATCCCATGCTCTTTATAGAACTTGTCAATTCTAAAAAAACACAACAATTGTCAGTACTCAAACACTTAATATTTCTACTAGTCTAATTTTCAACCAAGAATTTAAATTGTCGGCTCTCAGTTGTTTTTGTTTGTCCTTGATGTCAAAAGTATATGATAGTTTCCAAATTTTGGCATGTATGGTTTTTGGGTTTTGGCATATATGATGATATATGGGTCTATGGTTTCAGGTTTCTATATGATGATGTTGATGCTAACAGTGTTTGACTGTGTTTATCCTTTTTGACAGGATGGTTTCACTTTCAGGATGATCCTTCCTTGTTGCTTGTCACAGGTATATTATTCAGTTATCAATCTAATCTAGACTTCATTAATATTGGATCATTATCAAGTTGATCTTGACATCTGATATTAGTGTGTTGTACTTGGTTTATTTGCTTATACCTTCATGGCATCATTGGTATATGAGATTGTTATACATTCTTCAGATGGTTTTGTCATTTCATATCTTCATGGCTCTTTCACATTACCTTGGTGTCACTGGCTATGACACATTGATTGGTATACATGGTATATGAAGTCTTTATCCAGTTCATATATTTCACATTTATAAAGGTTGTTGGCTTTGTTAAAAGGAAAGAGGTCACATTGAAATTGAGATACCGGGTCTCTTTGCACTTTGATTGAACAAGGGAAGTGACTTCATTTAAAATTCATATTGTGGTGCTATTATTATTTGGTTGGCAATATGGTATCAGGTTCTTTATTTAAACTGTCATAGTCGGCAGCTTATGTGGCAACAACTCATTATAGATTTTCTCTACACCATAATGATGTTGGCATTATAGTGTCTTTGACAACAGAATCCAAATCATTATGATGTTTTGTTTAAGTGTATTGGATTTCAAATATTATCATGTTTTTGTAAAGTCTTTGCATTGACAAAATTTTAGGGAAAAAGTCTTTTATTGTTTCTTTATCATGGCTAGGTATGGAACCCTAGCCACCATGGAGTGCATGATAATTTGTAGATTTTTGGTGTCTTCACACAGCCGACACATTGAAGGTTTATGTTTTGGTTTCTATGAGCTTGTTGGAAGTAAGAAAGGCTCGACATTTTGTTATTTTTGCTTTGAGTTTGGTATGCTAGCTATGAGCTAGTATGAGCTCTGACTATGGAAGTTGGTCTACCTTTCAGTTGGACAGTTATGATGGTCTTCAACAATGTTTTATGGTATTTTTTCATTTTCTCCCACCGTGAACAGGTGAAAGCAAAACCTTCGCATACTTTCAGTTTCTCCTTGAGATTTTCGTGCTAAAATAGTTGATTAATGGTATCAAAAGAATCCTATATTATTTGTTTTTGAAAATAAAAGAATGAAATTGTTTTATATTATATCATTTGATAGTTATGGGTTTTGTGGTTAATGAAGGTTTTCAATCATTGGGTATTATGCAAACCCTCCTGTGGTTTCTAGCAGTTTCTTTGTAAGTTTGTTACTTGAGATTATATTTCTTGCTCAAATTGAATAATGTTAGTTGAAATCTCGGGTAACCCTAATCTTAGATGGTTTACAATTTTTGAAACTGCTCATTCACAATGGCTTTAACAAGATGATTTCAGGCTTTTATTTGGGGTTACTAAAAGAAGAAGATGAGATTATAAGACAAGACTTATCTTTAACAGATTTGTGTACAACATTTGGTAGTATTGAATATCTTTAAAAGATGGTTCTCAGGCATTTTTATGTGTTTTGAGAAGAGAGAGGAATATGAAGCTTCAGACACATTGTGTAAAAGTTATACTGCATTGAAAATCATTATTATGATTCCCATATTATTGCATTTCAGGAAGATGTTGTCATTCTCATACAACATTCTTCAATGTACTTAAAGAGGATATTCATAGTCTTCTATTGAAATTCTAGGGTTGAAAAATCTACACTTCTAGGGTTCTGATAGAATACTGTAATTGTAAGGGGTTGGTGCTCCTAGAGTGGGTGCTCTAAATTTTTCCTATAAGGCATTGTAAACAGTGGTTTTATTTAAGCCAGTAAGGCATCATTTTGGAGTGGTTTTTCTACCCCAAGAGGGTTTTCCACTCGTCAAATTCATGGTCTTATAGTGTCATTGCTTTGTTATGATAATCTTGCTAGATTGTGATTTTTGTCCTTATAAGTTCATAGTTGAATGATTTTTTTTTTCATTTCTGCATATGTTTATACTGAAGTTTTCTTGTTAATGTTATGCACTTTCATTCAAGTGAAAGCACAAAAAGTTCATTTAATTCTATCCATACAATGTCTTATTCATATGCTTAGTTGATAAACAATTCAAGTCTACTTCACAAATTTCCATTTATTTTCTTGGTTGAAAAGAAAACACAAATTCTTGTTTTTGCAAAAAAAATTGTGACTTATAGAAATCACTGATTCACCCCCCCCCCCCTCTCAGTGATTTTAGTCTTCCAACATAAACTCCTTAAATTGACTAAAGACTTCAAATTTACTCATGAGGAAATAAATAAATATCCTTCTACTATAATCACCTATGAAAGAAACAAAATATATAGATTTTGATAATGAAGGAACATTCACAAGACCAAACACATCTGCATGAACATAGTCCAAAACCCTAGAAGACTTATGAGAATTGGAATAAAAAGAAACACAATGTTGCTTTCCATACACATAATGTTCATAAAAATAAAACTCAAAATTGCAATGATCAAGGCCTTCAACAAGGCCCTTACTTTTCAGGGCTCTCACACCCTTCTCACCAATATGACCAAGTTGTTAGTTCCACAACATTGTCTTTTCCACGAGAAGCTTCATTTCCAAGGAATGGGCACCCTTAGGTACCCAAAATGCATGACCATTGGATGTAGCTACTACAAAAAAATTCTCTGCATAATTTGATAGTGAGGATGAAGAACCCAAATATCTCTTCTTGGTGTATCATAAGAACTATTTGTTGAAAAATGAGGTGTTTTCTTAGCTTAATACTCTATAAAACTTTAATATTGCTGATCTAAGTAAGTCTTTTCTTTGTTACATATATTCTTTGTGGGTGATTATCTTGATTAATCCATTTTACTGTTGTAGAATGTAGAGAGAAGTTGATAGAAGAACTAGAAAGATATTAGAAAGATTACACAAGATGTCTGAGTGGAGAAACCCTTCGGAAAAAAAAATCTCCAAAAATTATTCTATTATTCAATCTCTGAATTACAATAGCTCCAATTCTTGCTTGAGAATGCTTCTTCTATCTTTACCAATCTTCTTCACACCTGCAATAACAATTATAAAAACTCTATCCAACTTGAATGAGATATAGAGACAATATGCAACCTTGTAATCTCCAAATGGTGATAATTACAATGCACAAGCTCAAGCCCTTGAAAAGGTACGCCATATTCCTTCAAGTTGAGTTATTCAGTGAATACTAAAGCTTACAACATGTGCTTCATGCATTTGAGTGTCCCAAACTGAAGCTACAACTTCTCCTTCACTTCGGTGATAATTCCAAAGCTCTTCCTCAAAGTTGGCGCCCTTAAGTAAAGCTACTTAACTGAGCCTTCAAAAATATCTTATCATGCATGAGAGGTAATTCCAATAAAGCATCTTGGGTGCCAAGTTGGCTTCAAGTGCTTTATAGTTAACTGAAACATTTACTCACGCCATTCCCAAAGAATGGTCATCCCTTGTTAACTGGAGGTAGTCCCTGTTATCTGTCATACAACTCAATGTTATTAGCCATGCATTACAAGTTAACTGAAGCTAACTACATGCAACTCAAAATAACCAACATGCATGCAAGCTGAGGTAAAAGCAGACGAACTAAACTAAGGCGACTAAAAAACTAAACTCCTGATTCGGCCGAATTGATCGAACTTAACTAGCTGAACTTAACCGAACTTCAAGCATGCAAACATCAAATCCTAACTCCTAGGATCTTACATGCATTCAAGGTGTTTTTGTTACTCCGTATAGTTAACTAAACATAAGGTGAGTTTCACCTTACCATGTGAGTGTCCCATGTGTCCCTATTATTTAGGAACTCACTATGGACACCCTCACATGCTTCTTACATTTAGAATTAATTACAACTGTCAATAATCATGATTATTTCATCAAATATTAATCTCATCTTAATCTTAGTGTTGTTGAACACATTCCAAGAATCTAGGAGATACATGAAATAATTAATGTTTAGGATTTGCAATTGAATGGCAACCTATTTCCAACACTATTGTACTAAACCGTGCATGCATACAGCTTGTACAAGGTGCCAATATAAACACCCTTAGCTAGCACCATAGCTCCTCTCATCATCTTGCACCCTCCACTCAAGAAAACAACATGCACCCTTGAATCTTTCAATTTACTCACTCAGAGTAGGTTTTGTGACAAACCTAGGATATGTAAGACACTATCAATCCCCTTCACTCTTCCATCAGAGAACACAATTTTGACTCTTCCACAACCAACAATCTTTAGGTGAGATTCATCACCCAAGTACACCTTCCCACTGTCATACTCTTCATACTTTGAGAACCAACCTCTCTACGAGGTCATGTGGAAAGAAGCACCTGAGTCTATCAACCACACATCTTTTGATGCATGGTTTGCCAAGGTTGTGATAAATGCATCTACATCATCTTGAGAGAATTTATCAAATTCAAAATCTAAGAAACTCTTTTTCCCTTTCTTCTTCTTCTTCTCTTTCTTGCACTCTTTTCTTAAATGACCAAGTTTGTCACAATTCCAATATTTTTCCTTGGACTTTCCAAGAGACTTAGATCTCCCGAAAGTTTTTTTATTTTGATTTATTTTCCTTCTTTCCTTTCTTTGTTGATCTGCCATGAACAACAACGGCCTCCTTAGCAATCTTGAAAGACTTCCTCTATATCTCTTTAAACAACAATAAAGCAACCACATCATCCATCTTAAAACTAGTGGTAGTACTCCTAATGGCCATTACTACGTGATCCCATGAGTCCAACAAAGAACACAACAAAATCATGCACCAATCCTTTTCTTCAATCTTATCTCCAATAGAACCCAGTTGAGCTATCAGTATGTTAAATGCATTCAAGTGATCTACCACTAATTCTCCATCTTTCATATTCAAAGAATATAGTTTCTTTCTCAAGAATAACTTGTTTGCCAAGGATTTAGCCTAATAAACGTCTCCAAATTTCTTTCGTAAAGATGCAGTTTTTTTCTCTTCATGGACATTCAAGAGAATGGAATCATCCAAGTAGAGTCCTATTAAACCCTTGGCTTTCCAATCCATCAAATCCCAATCTACCTAGGTTGTAGTAGTTGGTTTTGTACTAGATATTGTAACCCACAAATCTCTATCCACAAGCATATCCTCCATTTTTTACTTTCATAGCTTTAAGTTTTCACCATTAAACTTCTCCATTTCGATTCTTTCAAATGTGCTTGTCATATTTTTCCTAAAACAAGTTTATGAAATGTTCTTGAAAAATCCCACTAAAATAAAGATCATCTCAAAAAACCCTTCAAACCCAACAATGAAATCAAGGTTGGCCAAGCTCTGATACCAAATGAAAGGTAGCCAAGTGAGAAAAATAAACCTCCTACACTAATCTATGTAGGGGAGAGTTACAAAAATTTCCTTTCAACACCTTAAACATCTATAGCTACAAACATATGCACATTCATAAACATAAAACAAATAAACTATGCAAACTATAACACAATGATTATGTGGGAAAACCCTTTTGGGGAAAAAAAACCCATATCCAAATATGCTACGCCCTTAATATTATTGTACATCGGGTTATGAATAGTCAGCTTGTGGCTATCTTAACTCCCTATTAAGTCATATTATCATTAGTATATTCTTATTTAGTTGTTTAGGTTGGCCTAAGTCTTATATAGGTGTGTCTAAGTCGGCCTAGGTGATATCCTAGGCATAAATAGGTATATATAGGAGGTTGTGAGTCTTATTTCATCATCAAGTTGTGAAGTGTGTTCTCATTAGAGATATTTGGAGGTTTGCACCCTCGAAGTGGCTTGTTATTCTCAGTTATTATCAAGTATTTTCAGCATATTTCATATCATATTCTTCCATTGTGCAAGTTATTTCATAACAAGTGGTATCAGAGCATGATCTTGGCACCATAGAGGGAAGGTTTTTCTCAATTTTGGAGGCGATTTTGGGAAGAGCATATCTTTCAGAATTTATCGAATTTTTTTCTGATTTTTAAATGGTTTTTGAATAACATATTGAAGAAGCTACATTCCATATTTTAGAAGAATTGGAGCAGAATTAAGCGAATTATTGCAGAATTAGGGTTTCTACACTATTTTTTTGGAATCTACATATCTCGCACATCTTGTTGAATTGGAGTCTAATTTTTATTGGGTTTTTGAAGATATACTAAATGAGATTACAGTAAAAATTTGAGATAATTTAAGTTTCATTTGTGTGATTTATTTCAACATTAGTGGTTTCCATCATGACAGGGCCTGCAACAAGGGGTAAAAAGAATGCTCACTCTGGGGAAGACTCCTGATAAGGATGGTGAAACAATCAAGGATATTACTCATAATGAAGAAATAAATAAGGTCAAGGAAGAAATTTCCTCAATTAACAATAAGGTCAAGGAAGAAATTTCCTCAATTAAGATGGATATGTGTGACCTACGAGGAGATATGTCGGACATGCGAAACATGTTAAGCACCTACATAGTGGAATCAAGAAAGGAGTTCTCAAGCGACCAAGGTGAGAATTCTAGGTCAGCCACTACTAACACAAGCTTTAGTACTCCTATTGGATCTAGGAATTTATTTCCCAAGGTGGATATGCGCAAGTTTGATGGTAAGGATCCTCTAACATGGATAAACCAAATGGAGAATTTTTTTGAAGTACACCAAATCCCAAATGGACAAAAGGTCACGATGGCTTCCTTATATTTAGAACCAGATCAATTCATTTGGTATCGTTGGCTTTGCACTCATCAAGGTAAAAAGGGGCTCACCGTCTCATGGTCAATTTTTACAGAGGAACTCCAAGCACAATATAGCAATAGCGTCACAGACAACTTCTTCAGCCAGCTAAACTTCAACAAATAGGATCACAGGATTATATTCAGCAATTCCAAAATCTATCCTTAAGGGTGGATTCAATTCTGGAGAAAACTTGAATGATTTATTCTTGGGTGGTCTCAAGGATCACATTCAACATGAGGTAACATGTTTAGACCTAGTTCCATAAATGAGTCTTTTATCTTAGTACAGGGTAGAGGAGAGAAATATTTGATTCCTAAGAAGCAAGGGGCTAATGTGACAAGAGAGAAAGGATATTCAACACAACCTACTGTTGACTCCACAACTAAGGAGAAAAGAGCAAAAGGCTTGTGTTTCAATTTTGATAGAAAATACAGTTGAGGACATAAATGTAGTGAAAATAAATTGTTTTATATTGAAGGTCCCAATGAGGAAGAAGAGGAGGAACCCATACTAGAAGATGAAAGGAGTCAAATGAGGGATCACATGATTCTCAACCAATCATTTCTTGTCATGCACTCTCAGGTTTTAGCGCTCCACAAACTCTCAAGGTGGTGGGGTTCCTAAAGAAGCAGAAGGTAACAGTGTTGATCGACTCAGGTAGTACTCATAATTTTATCAACAAAAAGTTAGCTACTTGTCTAAATTGTTTCATATATCCAGCTCCAGAGTTTCAAGTTTTGATTGCAGATGGTGGTACAATTAGTTGTTCAGGGAAGTGTCATAGCATTAAATTATCCATGGGAGATTATCAACTTGATACCCCAATGTATGTGATATCCATGGGTGCAGCAGATATTGTTTTTTGGAGTACAATGGCTTACTACATTAGGAACAATTGAGATGAACTTCCAAGAACTATTCATGAGATTTCAATCGAAGGAAGGCTAGTAGAGCTAAGGGGTTGAAGGAAAAATCTCCACAAATGGTAAGCTCTCATCAAATGCAAAAGTTGCTTAAGAAAGGAGTGGATGGATTTGTGGCCCAACTATGTTCATTAGAAGTCTCTCAATCTATTACTCCTACTCATCCAGATTTGCAAGCTATAATTGATCATCACTCAGTTGTTCTTGGAGATATGCCTAAAGGACTTCCTCCTAAGAGGGATCATGATCATGCCATACAATTAGTCCCAGGGAGCCACCACCGAACATCTTTACTATCCACACATACAAAAGAGTGAGATAGAAAAAAATTGTTGAAGAGATGCTAGAGGCAGGAAATCATTAGGCATAGCCAAGTGCTTACTCCTCACGGTGGTGATGGTACGTGAAGAAGGATGATACTTGGCGCATGTGTCCAGATTATAGAGTGCTCAACATGTACACCATTAAAGATAAGTTTCCAATTCTAGTCATTGATGATTTGCTAGATGAATTAAATGGAGCTATGTTTTTTACCAAGTTAGATCTTAGATCTGGTTATCACCAAATTCGGATTAAGGAGGAGGATATTTGTAAGACATCATTTCGGACTCATGAGGTTCATTATGAATTTTTGGTGATGCCATTTGGTCTTACCAATGCACCATCTACATTCCAAAGTTTGATGAATTCCATTTTTAAGAAGTTCTTGAGAAAGTTTGTACTAGTATTATTTGATGATATATTGATTTACAGCAAGACTTGGGAAGAACATTTGCAACATGTGGACCAAGCATTACAAATACTTGAAGATCATAAACTCTATGCTAAGCCATCCAAGTGTGCTTTTGGTCTTTATGTGTGGTATTGGGACACATAGTTTCATAAAGGAGTAAGGTGGACCCTAACAAAATTAAGGCTATCATGGAATGGCCTATTCCAAACCAACAAAAGAGAGGATTCTTGGGATTGACAGGTACTATAGAAGATTTGTGAAGAATTATGGTAGTATAGCAGCACCTCTCACCACTCTATTGAAGAAGGATTCTTTTCATTGAATGAGTATGCCAATACAGCATTTGAGAGATTGAAGGAGGCTATGTTCAACTCCAGTACTTGCCACTCCCTGACTTCACCAAGGAATTCATTGTGGAATGTGATGCTTCTGGAAATGGGATAGGAGTAGTGCTCATGCAAGAAGGTCGACCAATTGCTTTTGAGAGTCATCAATTAAAAGGTAAGAATCTACTAAAACCTATTTATGAGAAGGAAATGCTAGCAATACTCCATGCAGTGAAACAATGGTGGCCTTATCTATTGGGTAGACATTTCAAGGTTAAGACAGATCATGATAGCCTAAAATATTTTTTGGAACAACGACTATCTTCTGAAGAGCAACAAAAATGGGTCACTAAGATGTTAGGATATGACTTTGAGATTGTATATAAGAAAGGGCAAAATATTGTCATGATGCAATCATCAAGGAAGGATGAGAAAGATGAAGCCTTATTGTGTGCCCTTTCAATATTACAAGCAAATTGGGTGGAGGAAGCCAAAGTAGAGTGGCAAAATGATGTTGCGACTAGTAATCTCATCGAGCAATTAAAAAGTGATCCTAGTAGTTCAGATAAGTTTTGTTGGAAGGGAGATACTCTTTGGTATAAAGAGCGTTTGTATCTCTGCAAGAATTCCACCTTAAAATCAAGATTCTCACAGAGTTGCATGAGTCTCCAGTGGGTGGTCATTCAAGATTTTTTGAAGACATATCATCGAGTCAAGCAAGATTTCTTTTGGGAAGGGCTAAAGGGTGATGTTCAAAAATTTGTGGCTGAATGTTTGGTGTGTCAAAGGCATAAAGGGGAGACAATTAAGGCACCAGGTCTCTTGCAACCCTTATCTATTCCTAGCCAGCGTTGGGAAGAGATATCCATGGACTTCATCACAGGGCTTCCCAAATCTAAAGGTCATAATGTCATCATGGTGGTGATTGATAGGCTCACTAAATATGCACATTTCATTGCATTAGCACATCCTTTTACAGCAGTGGCCTTTTTTGGAGAATATCCAAAAGCTACATGGTACACCTAAAGTTATTGTTAGTGATTGTGATCCTATCTTCACTAGTCACTTTTGGAAAGATTTATTCTCATGTTTGGGTACTCAATTGGCTCTAGCTCATACACCCTCAATCGATGGGAAAACAGAGGTTGTTATAAGTGCCAAGGATATCTATGTTGTTTCACTTCAGAGAAACAGTTCCGTATTGGCTACCACTTAAGGAATGGTGGTATAACACTTCTTTTCATAGCTCATCAAAAATGTCTCCATTTTGGCACTTTTATGGATATCATCCCTCCTTCCATCACATCATCAATTAAGTGTCCCCAAGAGTTAGGTAGAAGACCACTTTCTTCATCAACAACAAGTACTTTCAGGACTCAAGGAGAATTTAGCCATGGCACAAAATCGAATGAAACAACAGTGTGACTCAACATCGTAGTGAAAGAAGTTTTGAAGTTGGGGATTGGGTCTTCTTGTGATTACAGCCTTATAAGCAAATCTCACTAAAGCAGCAAAGAAAGAATAATAAGTTGTCACCAAAGTATTATGGTCCATACCAAATCATCGTAGAAGATCGGTAGTGTTGCCTACAAGCTTGGTTGCAATTACAACAAAGATACATCAGCTTTTCTTGTTCTGAGCTGTAATTGGGCATAATATTCCACTCAAACAACACTTCTGGTTGGATGAAGAAAGGGAGAATCATTTGGAACCAGAGTGCATTCGTCAAACACGCACAAAGAAGTGAGGAATAGAACTATCCCCATATCTCTATCCAATGGAAGAATTTTACAGTTGAAGATGCCACATGGGAAGATGAGGAGTTCATTCAAGTTTTAAACTTGATTAGCATTGAGGACAATGCTTCTTTGAAGAAGGGGGCATGCCACGCCCTTAATATTATTGTACATCGGGTTATGAATAGTGACTTATCTTAACTCTCTATTAAGTCATATTATCATTAGTATATTGTTATTTAGTTGTTTAGGTCGGCCTAAGTCTTATATAGGTGTGTCTAAGTCGGCCTAGGTGATATCCTGGGCATAAATAGGTATATATAGGAGGTTGTGAGTCTTATTTCATCATCAAGTTGTGAAGTATGTTCTCATTAGAGATATTTGGAGGTTTTCCCCCTCGAAGTGGCTTGTTATTCTCAGTTATTATCAAGTATTTTCAGCATATTTCATATCATATTCTTCCATTGTGCAAGTTATTTCATAACAAAATATGTAGCTCAATTGTATTATCAGCAACAACAATAGTTACAATACAAATCAAATCAATTCTCTTCAGGACTATTCACACTACAACAAGAATCTGAAGTAATTTCAACAATATAACGGCATGTCAACAATCTTCAATATGTCATCCTAAAATGCACCAAGGCATCACCAATTTATAGATGTGTGAGAAGACTTTCATGTGTCACCTCCGCAATCACTACATGCATGCAATAAGAGATGGAGAACATGCAAGTTGTCCAACTTCACCTACCTATGCAACTGTCATAAACGCTTGGCATGCAAGCCATTTGTCATAAATTGTTATGCAACAAAGTAAGTCCTATCAACATGCAGGGTATGAGACTAAATGCAATATATTATCCTCAACATCCAAGGGTCCTACAACATTCAAGACTAACAACTTCCAACTACTCACTAGTCCTGATTAAGTAGTTGTCATAGTTGACTCTTATGATTGTCATAGATTGTCATGGAAAGTTGTCATAGTTTGTCATAGTGCATGACATAGAAAATTATGACAAATACTATCAATCTAGCCTAAAATATAGGTCCTTGAAATTGGATGCCTACCTCCATAAAAGTATCTTACATCTTTTATATATCACCTTCCATGCAGGATGCCACATCACCGTTAGGTCCCACAAAGTGATAACATATTTGGTAGATAAATTAACTTAAGAAATAAATAATTACATCAAATAATAACATTTAAATGTTAGGACTCTAAGGTTGATACACCCTAAACCCAACAAAAAGGAACAATAGGATGTGTGAAATCCCTAAAATGATACACTAGAATGACACTTTATCTCAATGCATCTACAAAAGATAAATCGCATGCAAAATATGTCTCCAATGCCCAAATAAGACAAAATGCTAGAAATACATATAGAAAATCCAAAAAGATTATCCCATACAAATAGGAAGTTTTCAAGAGCTAAAACGTCTAAGTAATTCACCAGAATGTGAAAACACAAAAAATTGAATAAAATGTACCTAGAGAAAAATCTATAAAAAATGTATAGAAAGTTGTGAAGAGCTCTGAAATACCATCCCAACACCGCTAGAATCATGAAAAATGAAGAAATGAGTCCAATGTTATGAGTTAAGGAGTGAAAACAACATATCTAACTTTGACAAGCAATTTAAAATGTACCAGCAAAAAAATCTGAGAAAAAAACTAGCACCATTGGATGGTGCTCCAAACTAGCTTTATGAGGATATCTCATTTGCCCAATTTTAATAATTGAGTGAAAGTTATCACAATTTTCCCAATCTTGCTAAAAGTGCAAAAAAAAACAAAAGAAAAAAAGCCCCCCAAGGGCGGAGCTCTGGTCACCCATATGACCCTAGGGTAGCGGATTTTCTTTTACTTTATTTTAAGAACTAAAAAAAGAAATGAAGATTTCATATTTTCTCTTATAACCCTAGTTTAGATAAAAACTCAAAAATTAAGGAGCTAGTTGAATCCATGCTATGATACCATGTTAGAATTGTGAATAAACACGAGATGGAAGATCAAACGGTGAACAAAAACTTCCATGCAAAGGGAGTTGTAAATAATGGTTTTTAATATCCTCAACAAGAAAAAACTTATAGAATGAACCTCAAGAATCTTCAAGGAGATATTTACATAGTATGAGTGTTTTATAAGAACAACCCTAAATGATAAAGGGATTAGATCATGACAAGTGTCAACATCCAATGTAATGAGATAGAATGATCTAATAATAGCTTACTTCAGTTAACAAAAAAATCACTCCTAAGTTTAGCTTAAGTCCATGAAATGAATTAGACTAATAATCAATTAAAGATTAATTAATTATTAGCTAATGTATGAATACACTAACAAGAATTACAAGTATAAAGCTATGGAATCTCCCATGAGCCTTTGAATTTTATTATCCTTGTATTTCCCCTTCCCTATCTTGATTTTCATAATATATTCCTCTTATTTCCTCCACTCATAAGCCATGGGAACCCTTATTAAACCCTACAAATCTAAAAACTACATCCTTGAAACCCTTACCAATTCTAAATCCTTTCACCCTTCTACTTGTTTGCAATCACTCTTTTTCATCTCCCTTTGTCCTTCATCACTATCACACACCACTTTTCCCTAGATATACCCCTAGTGTTTTTTGTCCATGCCTCTTTAGACATATCATGTTCACTCTCACTTAGTTCAACACACACTTTCCATTTCCCATATTGATTTTGTGGATGAAGTTGAAACATACTCAACAAGTAGCTAAGGCAGTCTACTAAACAACATGATTGATTTTTCAAATTTTGGAGGAAGGTTGATTGTAGTTGAGAACGCATGGCTTTAGAATGAACCCCTAGGGAACTTATACCTCCTTAATACAACAATTATGCCCTTCTATCCTTATACTAGCACCGCTCTTCCAAATTACTTGTCATAAGACCCCTAAATTTTAGAGGTTATTACCTAAAATAATTTCTTGTTTATTTTTGCATTTAGATTTGGTAATTCCTAGGTGAAAACATTTCAATTTGTGTTTCCTTTCCTCTCTAACATCCTAGTTTATTTGTTTCCAATTTATAACTCTTGTGTTTGATTTATATAGGTCAAAATAAAGATTGTTTATTTCATATCTAAATTTTATTTCTAATTTATATGCTTTGAAGGATACAAGTGTGTGTTTCTCTTCCTTGCATTTTTTCTATCTTCCAATTTTAATCCCATCTTGTCGAAAATGTCTTAATGCATTAACATATCTACAAGTAGCATACTCTTGTGCTTGACTTGGCTCATAATATAATCCCTATTCATCCATGTTTCACCCACAATGCATTAATTCCCATATATTTATTCCTCGCCTTGAGATTTCCACTTTATTCCTTCAAACCATTTATGTGGGATGTGAGATTGGCCCAAGTCAACCCCACAAAGCACAAAAATGAACCATAAAAAATAAATCATCAAATTTATATTTTAATTTTCATCTACGGGCTTCCTACTAACTATTATGAGCCAACCTAGCACATGTTTCATCTAATGTGTTGTTATATATCATGGCATCTAAAGACATGCATTCTGCACTTAAACCCATGAATGAATAGGTGATAGACATGAGGTGAATTAATAGGAAGAACATTAGAGGATACTTCAATTGTAAAGAGAAATAAAGGAAACAAATTGGTATCACCATCATAAGGCCTTTGGCATGCGTGTGAATGATGGCTTCAATCTTTCTTATGACCATTAATTTGATACACCAAGGAGTTTGACCTAAGAGTTCACCTATCAAGTTTTCAATCTTCTCAAATGTGTCTCTAAACACTATCTTAGCATATTCACCTATCAAGTTTCCAATCTTCTCAAATGTGTCTCTAAACACTATCTTAGCATATTCAATTATCTAGAAAGAAAAAGTGAATAGACTTTAAAGTGTCTTTTCTATCAAATTAATTTCATCCATCTTAGTTTAATTCTACACATTATATCAAGTTCTCAATAGTCAAGATCAAACTTGTAGGACACAAGATCAATTTACATCAATTTTTAAGTCAACATAAATTTCAAAGAGTATAGCAAACAAAAACAAGAAATTTTCTAACACTAACAAAGTAATTTATCACATAATCAACACCATTCTTCATCTTTGATTCTAGAGACAAGCACACCTATCCACACATTTATTTCTTTATTTTAATTTCAATTATATATCCTAACTCTTATATCTAAATGTATTAATTAATATTTATTTAATTAACTTAATTTTTTATAAAAATGAAACTTTACAATTATATAACCAAATTTGACCAATTGTGAATATTATAAAATGCCCACAAAATAATATTTAATATATTTAATGAAATTTCAAATATTTATTATTATTATTATTTAAATAGTTTTTTAATATATTATTAAAAAAATAATATATATATATATATAAATAATAAATTTATATTAAAATGAAGAAACTTTACAAATATATGTGTGTATATCTCAAATTTGACTGATCTTAAATATTAAGAAAATGGACTTAAAATATTATTTAAAAAATAACTTCAAAGAATCAAGTGAAGGGTAAAAGGTGTTTGTTAATGTTTTTAAATTAATGTTTTAATGGAGACATGGAATTTATTAAATGAAAAAGTATGTCTATTTAATTTATAGTATTCAAGTTCACTTAAAATTTATATATATATATATATATATATATATATATATATATATATATGTATATGTATATGTATATGTATATGTATATGTATATGTATATGTAAGTGTATATTATGGAAGGAACAAAATGAAATAATTGGTTTGGATTAAAATAATAAAGTAAATTAAAGTAAATTATAAAAATTAAATAAATTAAGTTTAATATTTAGTTAAATTTTAAATGGGGGAATATATTATTGAAGATTTTAGAAATTGGTTTTTTAATTTTTTAAATAAATATTTTAGAATTTACAAAGTAAGTGTACTTCATGTTAGTTCATATTTATAGAGGATAAGTTAATGTACATGCATATAGAATTAATTTTTGTGTTTACAAAATTGAACTTGAATCTACAAGGTGAGCTAGCAAAGAATTGGCAACTCTAATATATTTGTCAAGAGACACCATTTTAGAAGTTTCTAGATAAGGATTTGTTCTCCTTTGGTTAAACTCCTAAGCCAATTTATTCAACAACTTTGAAACAATAAACAATGACAAGAAGTAAGCATAAAGATGCCTAAGATGATGTACGTTGATTTATCCTTCGATAATACTACTATAGACATATCACAAATGCACTAAGACAATGATCTCCAATGTTCCTTGTATGATGTGCAAATGTATTAAACCATTCCTTAAATATAACAACTTAGTATAAATCAACACAACATTTGATAATTGACTCACAACTAGTAGAAAAGGGCAACAAGGTCAAATTTTAAATTTTGAATTTTAAAAGTTAAGAGTTGAAATCCATGAGTATGAAAATAATTTGAATCAATTTCAAATCCATGAATCTAATCCAATGACCCCAAACATAATAAAAAAGATATGAATATGCCATCTTCACCATTACATATGCATACCTTTTTCAAAAACATTCTCAAATAATTGCATTCTTACATACAAGAATTATATTTCTATAGTAGAAAAATAGTTAATTGTTATGTATAGAAAAATTAAATTAATGTTTATAAAATGAAAAGAAATTTTATATTGCTCCACCTCAATTTCATAAAAAAAAAATGGTAAGAATTAAATATTGAAATAGTAGTGAAAGCATTTCATGAAATTTCAATTTATTTTATAGTAATTTACATTTTGTTCTAATATATAAATGAAAAATATATCAACATTTGATATATATAATATTAAATTTATCCCTATAAAATATAGTCATTATAGAATTAATCAATATGAATAATTATAATCAATATATATTTCACCATTAATAATTAATATTTTTAATTAAAAATATATAATAATGTGCATTAAAAATAGTAGTGGGATAAAGTTAAAAGAATCAAAAATAGATATAACAATTTTTTTAAGGCAATAGAAATGAAAAAATAACATGGAGAGAAAATATAAAAGTTGTGAACAATAAATAAGAAAATTTTATTTTTGAACTTATATATTAGTTTTATTATTTTATTTTTTTCAAAATTGATGTGGTTGTTAATACAATATTTGTTTGTTGTAGGCTCAACTCAAACTAAGTTTGGATTTGTTTTGTAGTTGTATTAATAAAGCATTAAAATAATGAAACATATAAAAAAATCATTCTAAAAAATTGTATTTTCCTACAAGAAAAATATAAGATTATGTTATATATAAATTGTCAATTACACTTTTGAAATATTCAAGAAGTCATAATCTTTAATCAATTCTTTTACATGTTAAAGATTGCAAACTATTAGAAAACTAAATAGTTATTGAAGGATACCCAAAAGTTTCAAAGGGATAGAAGATGTTGAAAATGAATTTGCATTAATTCATTAGTAAAAAGGAAATAAACAAGAAATGTGCAATGGAAGATATTATTAAAGGAATTCTAAGAAATTGAACTTTTGATGATATATCAAAGTCTAGCAACAATTAGCTTCTTCTTTTTTGTGATTCTTAAGTGAGTTTGTCAAAAGAGGTTTTCTTCTCCTAGAAAGAAAACTAACATTAATCACAAGCTGAAGTTGACTTCTTCACATGGATGTAAAAAAAAATATTAATGATTTGACAAAAGCAACAAGCCCAAACTGGAAGCTGAAGTTCCTTTAGAGGAGGCTTTAGGCATATGTAGGCACTTTGATCAAGTCTCTTTTTATCACTAAAGGAACAAAACTCTTGACAAATAGGGGCATGGAAAGCTCCATCATAGATGTTTGGGTCCATCTAGACAAAGCACTAGACTATGGTAACCCCCCTTATGGTGTCACCTCCCATTGTTATCATGACTATATTTATTTGATTGTGAAGCACCTCATCATGTTTATGGTGATGAAAGTGATTTTTATCCTGGCACGTGAAGTGCATTAGGTGGCATGGAAAATTTCGAGGTTGTGTCAATATCTAGTATGTCATGCATCAATTTTATTTTTTTCTATTTGTATGGTTTTCATTTGGCTTTCTAGGTATTGTTTGATTTGCAGTGGGATATTTTGCTATGGCATGTAAATGTTTCAATTTCCTAGGGACCCACCATGCAAAGAGGCCATCATTGACCACAAGTTGAAAAAAAAAAATCAATTGTTCTAGCTCAACTCTTTTGAATTTAGTGAAATGTATATTGGGGCAGAAGCGTCGTTTCAAATAACACCTTTCTTCACTCCCAAATGATGACATTGGCTAACTTCAGGAATAAACTTTCACAATTTGTGCAACCATCGAAGGTCAAGAGTTGTCTTGAGTATATTCTAGTGTGACAAGACAAAGATATAGCCATCCCACAATGCATGACATGAGATCAAAAGATGGAACATTTATGCAGGCAAGGTTTAGAGGCAATGCAAGTAGAGCTTAGGATGTCATAATGGAGGTGAGGGATCATACAAACCTTTCTGAAGGCTTGAGGATGGTTATGAAGCATTTAGTTGTTGCACACCAAAAGGTGCTGCTCGAAATCACAAATTACTACGCCATTTCTCAACTAGAAGGGGGGAGCTCTGGTGCAACCTATGAAGCGTGCAGAGTTAATTAAACATATTCAATTTGATGGGTTTGAGCCTCTTGCTAGGGTCAAAGAATTTGAGTTCAAGACTATGGTTGTTTCTAGCAACAAGGTTTATATCAAGGCCTATTGTTGCTGGCTGGAGTTTCTCACCTTTCCTACATTGTGGCATGACATGAGATCAAAAGATGGGGAATTTATGCAGGCAGCAAGGTTTAGAGGCAATGTAAGTAGAGCTTAGGATGTCATAATGGAAGTGACGGATCGTACAAAACTTTCTGAAGGCTTGAGGATGGTTATGAAGCATTTAGTTGTTGCACACCAAAAGGTGCTGCTCAAAATCACAAATTACTATGCCATTTCTCAACTACAAGGGGGGAGCTCTGGTGCAACCTATTAAGCGTGCAGAGTTAATTAAACATATTCAATTTGATGGCCTTGAGCCTCTTGCTAGGGTCGAAGAATTTGAAGTCAAGACTGGTTGTTTCTAGCAACAAGGTTTCTCACCTTTCCTACATTGTGGCATGACATGAGATCAAAAGATAGAGAATTTATGCAGGCAAGGTTTAGAGGCAGTGCAAGTAGAGCTTAGGATGTCATAATGGATGTGAGGGATCGTACAAACCTTTCTGAAGGCTTGAGGATGGCTATGAAGCATTTAGTTGTTGCACACCAAAAGGTGCTGCTAGAAATCACAAATTACTACGCCATTTCTCAACTAGAAGGGGGGAGCTCTGGTGCAACCTATGAAGCGTGCAGAGTTAATTAAACATATTCAATTTGATGGGCCTTGAGCCTCTTGCCAGGGTCGAAGAATTTGAGGTCAAGCCTATGGTTGTTTCTAGCGACAAGGTTTACATCAAGGGCTATTATTGCTGGCTGGAGTTTCTCACCCTTCCTACATTGTGGCATGACACGAGATCAACAGATGGAGAATTCATGCAGGCAAGGTTTAGAGGCAATGCAAGTAGAGCTTAGGATGTCATAATGGAGGTGAGGGACCATACAAACCTTTCTGAAGGCTTGAGAATGGTTATGAAGCATTTAGTTGTTGCACACCAAAAGGTGCTGCTCGAAATCACAAATTACTAAGCCATTTCTCAACTACAAGCAGGGAGCTTTGGTGCAACCTAGGAAGCGTGCAGAGTTAATTAAACATATTCAATTTGATGGCCTTGGGCCTCTTGCTAGGGTCGAAGAATTTGAGGTCAAGACTACTGGTTGTTTCTGGCAACAAGGTTTACATCAAGGCCTATTATTGCTGGCTGGAGTTTCTCACCTTTCCTACATTTAGGTGATTACTGGAATTTTGCAATTTTTTACTTTGTTATCAACTATAATTATTAGCTTTCTTTGATGTTTGGTGCTACTGTTCACATAAATATTTGTCCATGTTTATCATATACCTTCGAAGCCCAATAATAGAACCCCAAACTATTATCTTTTAAAAAAATACCGAGTATAAAATATAGTTATAAAGCTCCAATTTTTGAGTTCACCAAAATCATATTAATTCTGATGCTACTTAATGGAGTGCAAACGGTGAAGTGATAACCATTTAAGCAGGGACAGAAGGCGCATTGTTAGGACACGCTTTTATTGTGAATTGAACCTACTACCATTCTTTTATTTTTATTTTTCTTTTTCTTTTTTTTCAAGTTGGCATCTGAAGAACACATGTTTCTACACTACTTCATAAGACAGAGTGCATGCCTGATAACAGAATGGTGAATGCATGGAAACCATTGTAAGTAATCAAAATGAGGAGTTGCATGAAAGTTATTTTGAATATAGGTCTCACAATTACAAATAAAATGGCATCTAAGTGGCTTAACACGTCCATCTGCCATTAAGAACATTTAAGATGGCACATTGGTGTACATTTGGTTTAACGGCAAATCATTTCAAGTGTGTGCACCTTAAGAGTCCTGTGTTCAATTCTTTTGGAGGGCCGGGATAAATCCTTTCATTGTGGCCCCTCCAGCTTTAATCAATGCAAACTAAATTTAAATAATTCTCTTTTAAATTTATATATTATAAAAGATAATTTTATAATTGTTAATTTTTCATGGATCCTCACATATATGAATTTGAACCCAACATATCTCCATATTCTCCCATAAAAGCACACAAGGCAACATAATTTTATTCTCATTGATGCTCTGAGGAGTTTTAGCTTTCCTCTGCCATGTATAAATAGATTATCATGCATGGTGCGCACTTACATTTGAGACTAAAAAAAAATCATCATAATTATCATTGAATATTTTCACCATGTCACTGTCAGCTCAAAGAGATTGTTTCAGATTATCCAGTTTAAATGTGCTTGTTCTGCTTGGCAAATATCCAAATATGTAGGAAAATTTGTCTAGTCTATATCATGTTTGCAACCAATCCAACTCACAGCCATGCAGAGTAGTAAAGTTGGATGCAAACTCACCGTCAACACTATTTAACATAGCACAAACAAAACTGAATAACGCTAGATAAATTACTAAGAACCTAGAACTAAAATACTTTTGGGGTACACAGCTACTGATATGACAAAATGCAAAGGGCATTACAGAAAACAAGAGCCAGCCTTCCTTGGACAAAAATAACAATATCAAAAGAAGAAACATTGCAACAAAAAGACCCAACCCCCTGGTACAAGAAAAAATTCATAACAAAAAGGAGAAGACTAACAAAAATTGCACCGTGGCCTAGCAGGAAAAGGGCATAGCAGATTAAAAAAGACTTTACGTTTCCTTCCTTGACAACAAAAACAATATCAAAAGGCGAAATATTACAACAAAAAACCCAACCCCATGGTGCAACCAAGAAATTCATAACAAGGAGGGGACAAAGGCATATAAAAATTGCAGTGGATTTCAGTGGTATAGCAGTAAATTTGTTCGATATCACATCCCACTTGGACCAGGTTTGATTTCCAACACACCCCAATTGTTTTTGGGTTCTACCCAAGTGCCCAAAACCATGTTTCAAAAGTAATCAACCCTCTCCAGCGAAGAAAAATCTGTTCACCTAGCAAAAAGTACAATTGGATACACAATACCTCCTGCCACTAATAAAGACAGAACAAACTGTTCACCTAGCAAAAAAGTACAATTGAATACACAATACCTCCTGCCACTAATAAAGACAGTCTTGTGGAGCTGCCTTTGTCTACATTTTTGTTTCCATTGTACCACTCTCTATAAGACAGTTTATATCACATTATGGAGTACAAAAGAAATAATCTTATAAGTTATGGTGCATAAATGTTCTACCTCTGGCTGGAAAGCATGAATGTTCCCACCAACAGTTTTGCTGCAAAATATTAGATATCAAATTCTGCCTGAAACCAATTTCTTCAATCTAATCCTACTGCCTTCCTTAGAATTAATTATAGAGGCAGCCCAAAAAATTTAATAGGATACCTGAATGCACTGAAAAGACTGCAATAGAGAGAAGTTGTTAAAGAATCATGCCTCCCTCAAGACCCTGAACTCTTTACCCCCTAATTAAAAACAAATATATTAAATATAGATCACATGAAGGAACAAGCAGAAGGCAATACATACTCTGACTTTATCTAAATTGAATTAGAAGTGTACACATCTTGTATACACTCGACTTGTGTGGAAATTCAATTAACAATGTACACATTAAATGAGTAGACTTTGTGCAAGGAAAACATGCATATCATATCAGAGGAGCCAATCTATATGTATTCTCATGAGAAAATGCATATTCAACTTCTATCAAATAGAATTAACAATTTACACAGTAAATAACTAAATAAGTAGGTTCCACAGAATATGAAGCATGCAGACCCATATCAGAGGGTCAAGGCTAATTTTCTCAAGAAGAATCATGTTGAGTGCCATATTACAAGCAAGCAAATTGCTCTACATATTGGTAAAAGCAAGAACTAACGCCCACTCAAAACAAGTAGCAACAGGTACACGGGAGCAACAATGTCTCCTATTAGGAGAAACAGTTATGACACATAAATTAAGGAAATTTTGATTCATGCAAACATGATGCTTAGCTAAAGGCAAAGCTATGAATATGAAATGAGCACCTGCAGAAACAATAAAAATTCAACATAATATCCATCATAGATTAAGATGTAACAGTAGACCAGGTTCACTCATATGCAGGAGATACCTAGTTCAAGTTCCTACACGCTGTTAAGGTGGCCTAAAACCTGGACAACAACCCAGCACAGATCACAGATGTTATTGTCAGTCATGTTACTGTGGTTTCCACCCAGTGATTGAAACAATTTTTTTGTTCCCGTAACCAATCTGGGCCCAGTGATGTCCCACTTAACTTTAAGCCAAAAAAGTCCAACCAGAACTAACAATAGAAAACAAGTGAAATTGACAGATTATTTTTTATGAAATTCACCAAAGAAATCCAACTGACTTTTGGATAAAGAAAATTGGCACCAGCGAATCAACAAAACAGAAACTGCGTGGGATAAAAGCCAAAATTCATTCAGATCTGTTTATCTACAGACTATATCAAGTGCCTAAATCTGTTTTGCCAGCTAAGCAGATGTGTGACATAGCTTTTATCATAAATTGGCATTTTTGCTTCAAGATCAAAAATGTGGTCTAACATTTCTAAAATAAACTGACTACAGATGGTTGAAATATTGCTTGATGCAATAATACTCTTTATTCAAATTCTGAACTTCCAACAATTGCATTATCGTTGAACTATATGTATTGTTCCCTAAATTGTTCACCCACAACTATCATCCTATTAAATTCAATTCAGCCCTCACTCTTTTTTTTCACTGACTTACTCATCTAGAGTACAGTCAACAGCTAAACAAATAAACCCAGACAATAAGGCCATGACTTATTTATCTGGAGTACAGTCTACACCTATACAAGTAAACCCTAACACTAAGGCCATGACTTTTTTATCTGGAGTACAGTCAACAGCTAAACAAGTAAATCCTAACAATAAGGATGCCTAGACATGCATGAGAAGACTGGCTGTTTACTCAAATGAGGCCATGACTTGTGAAGATGCCTAGATATTGCAAAAATCAAGACACACCTTGCCTGATAGCATGAGATAAGTATTCTGCCAAGAGTTGTATTTAGAAGAACCATTTGATGTGAGCACTAGGAAAATGGCCCAGTGTGTTTATGTAATGGGGTTGTGGCTGATAGCCATGCAGGTTCTGAATAAAACCAAATTTCTTGCTGTGTAGAATCCTTCTTCCCTTCTGAATTGATCCAAAAATAGTGCTGACACAAAATCAAGCCCAGTCATTGCCTTTCCAGTGACAGCCAGCGTCAATTAATAACTTCTGGTAACCAAATGAATCTACTTCCCAAGGCAAAGCTCTTACCTTCTTGATGACTTCTTGTAACATGCTCCTTAGATGTGATATTTATCTGTAACTATCATAGCTGTCTAGAGATTTGTCTATACCTAGCATTTTGGCTCAATCTAGTAAAGCTACGATTTTTTTGAGTAACAACAGTATGGTATCATGCTTGAAAATACATATGAAAGATGTCCCACATAATCTAACTGTAAGGGCTTCAAAAAGAAATAGTAAATGCAATACTTCCCAAACATGTTTATAGCTTTCTGCATAACCCAGAAAATTCTTTGGCATCTAGATGTCCCATCACATATTCTAACTGTAAGAGCTTCAACAAGAATGGCAAAGGCAATACTAATCAAATATGTTTCTGCATAACCCAGAAAAATGCAGTGATATCTAGATGTCCCATCCTCTTGCTACTGAGAACCATCTTAGTTTCTACCAATAGCATGCCTATAAAATTTACTAAAAAGCAACTATTTCCCTGCATCATATCTAAATGTCCCAACTTCCTACTTGTGAGAAACATCATCATTTTCTCTTGATGATATAACATCTCAGTTTTTATCCAGGAATTATCTAAGTTTTGTCCATTTTCCTACAAACAATGCAGGCATATTATAGTGAGATCTCAGCCACTTAATATTCACTATGATGATACACTGCAAACACAACCTAGCATTCAATGTCATATAACTGTGACTTGAAAAAATCTCAGCAAGCCAATGAGCCAACTTGCTGCTTGGAAAAAACCAAGAACTCAACAGAAACTTCTGAAACCAAAACGCGAAAAAATATTCATGCTGACAAAAACTTATAAAATATTCATACATGATCTCTCCTGGCTCACTTAGACGAACAATTTAATCTGAAAATTGCTAGTCTTTGGAAGTCTAAGTCAACAGAGTTTGACCCAATTCCAGACAAGTTTTACCTCCTCTTTTCATATTTTAGCCCACATCATCTATAACTTGCAAGCATATGAAATATTCCCCAAATCATTTGCTAATTGTTGCAGCCATGATGAGGGGATTTCTTTGAGCCTCAAGTTTTCAAAGACTTGCTTGGTGAACTCTAACAACCCATAACTTGCTGCTGAATTCAAAGAATGGCTTTCCCATGACAACCAACAGGATTCCTAATTCCAAAAACACTAAACCATTTCAGTGTAAAGAATCGAGATTAATCTATCCCTTTTTAAGAATAAAGTTGAAACTCAAAAACTAAGTCTGAATAAAGAAGGCACAAAAATCGCCAGCAGCGGAACAGATCAAACACTTTAAATTTTAATACTTCCAAAATTCATCAGGATTCTATCTGAAAATCCATTGCTCATAATTAAATTTAATCCCATCTGAAATTTGAGACATTGCAAATCAGTTAAATCAGGAGAAAGTTTAATACAACTAAGTTGATAAAGATGTAATTTCTTCCTCCAGAGCTCAACATGAACAGTCACCGGACAAAAAGACCATAAGAAAATGTGTGTTATGCATATTCTATATATTGTGATTGTGTATTTAAGAGTGCATAATTGTACACCATGCTGCAACAGAGTTTGAATACAAAATACCATGTACTACGTTATCATTCACAACAAAACACATCTGAGAAGTGTGTATAGGTCTAACCCATTTTTTTATCCAGGGCTTAAACCAGCATTAATTCAAAAAAATATGATGCATTTCATAAGCAAAACCATCTCCATTGTAAATTTGTTTGTGGTATGGGCATCCAACCCATACTAGCTTTGTACATTAGTTATGAAAATGAAATCACCAGTCAAAAGTGTACATTAGCTATGTAAATGTATCACCAGTCAAAACTCCCCACGTTTTTGTCACTTTGCGCTGGCATATAATGAATGTAAGAAACATTTTCCATAGATCCAGGCTGAGTTGACTTAAGGCACGCATGGAAAACATATTTGTCAAAGGTAATTTCAGTCGGAAACATATCTACTGCCAAGTCACTACAACTGAAACCTAAATTTTCCAGATGAGATTTGATGTAACTGTGTATGATACAATCCACATTTACCATTCCCAAGAATGAAAATCTACAGAAATTGGTTATGATGCATTTCCTGGTTTGGCAAAGCGTGAGAATCAACTGCAGACTGTTTTCAGTCGTTTTGCAGCTTGTACAAATCCAGTTATCACCTGCAACTCGTCCAATTGCTTTAGAAAAGCAAAACAAAAATATCAGAAATGAGTCAGAAAATTCAAATACTATTGTTGCTATAATCAACAAAATATATATAGAAAAAAATATGTCAGAAAATATTGATATATCATCAGTTCAAATTTCCTGCACCAGTCAGCATTCATATGCAAAGAACAATTCTTAAACCTTAAAACTTACTTTGACTAAAAATATGGCTCAAATAAGTAAAATGTTTAAGGTAAGAATTCCACAACAAATAAAAATTAAGTTATCCTGTTAATCTTGTGAAGCATATTATGATTTCATGGCAATGTGCTCCAGGGTGAGAGACCTGAACAAACTTACCAACTCCCATAGAAGATGGGGACATGATAAACATCAGAGACATCCCAAATCTACCCCATTGGGAAGGAAACTGCCAGCGATGCATTCTGTATGCCTGTCATCACTGACAGATGCAAAGCCAGCACCACTTAAGTGGTAGCTGTTGGAGCTTAAACAGACCCTAGTTTTTCTGCTTTCAAACTATTTTACCAACACATTTTTAGACACAAATAGAATTTTTTTTTTCCACCAACCTATAAAATGGCATTTACCTCGGGGATGTCCCAAAGCTTTGGGATGAGCTTCTCATGCTCAGGCCATTCCCCGGCCAGGAGGGTAACGTTATCCAGCATGCCAGATGTACTTTATACCAAAATAATAATTAATTAAAATTTAAAAACATTGTGCATTGGATTTAACTATTATTTTAGTAAAAAGTGCATCCAGCATGCTGAATAGAAAATACCAGCCTCCTGGGTCAACCACTCCCAATTTTGAGAGAGTGTGAGGCTGGCCCTGCTGAAAATTTTCTTGGTAACTTAAAACAGTCATTTTATTCAGGAAACATTCTATAGCATGTTTGTAAAGGAAGCATGCGCACATGAATGACCAAAAGCAGTCAAGACTCAATAGGACTGGAAAAGCAAATCTCTAATATAAGAATCAAGAAAGCAGAAAGGAATCGAAATTGGAAAGAGAAATGCAATTTTACAAATCTACGAAATGCTTTGCCACCTATGGCTTCTGAGAATCAAAGAAACTAAGTTTACATGTTAAAATTTAATAAAAGGACAAAGCAAAACAATTCATAGCGTATAAATTTAAAATAAAACATAAACTATAAACATAATATAGGCCTAACTAGTGCACAACTGTGGCATACAGTCTACAGGTTAGAATGCTTGGTTCGTATTATTTGATGCTTATGTAATTTTCTTAACCATCTACACAACATTCTAATAGTTTTGTTATCTTCTTCCAGGCTCTTTTTACTTATTTCCAATTTATAGATTAGGGAATGGCTGCTGAATTGTGTGATAAATTTGATGCACAAACCAAGATGCAAGCATATGAGCACACAAGGGTATTTAATGGCGCCAATAAATAATCAGATTCTATCTTAAAGTGTTATACATCTGATACAAACACATCATTCAAGATAATTGCTACGCTCTTCATTCTTCATCTGCCAGAGGTGCAGAGACAACAGCTACAGAAACTTAGCCAAAAAAATCATCTGCAACTTGGTTAAATATTTGCATTCCAAGTAAAAGGTCAATTGACATAGTAAACTAGACATAAGCAATAACTCTCCCTTTCAACTCTTGACTAATGAAGCAGAAAACCTCAACTTTAAGGGATCATTTTCATATATCAAAAGGAATAACACTAGAAGATCATTTTCAAAACAAAAAACCAAGAGGTGAGGTAACAACTCGAATCCTGAAGATTAAAAAACAACAGAGGAAAAACAATAGGCTAAAGACCACATCGCCTGGGAAGTAAAAATCTTTAGCCTTCTACAGTCACATAAGCTACATTTTACTGAACAACAGCAAAGGTGCACAAGAATAAAGGGCAACCCTTTAGGCTTCAGAAATCACATAAGCTACATCTTACTGGGCAGCGGATAAGATGCCCAAGGATAAAGGGCAACTCTCAAAATGCCACTGGAAAGCTTTCAATCTACTCCAGGCAATACAAATTACTCGATTTTATGACATTAAAATTATTCCTTTCATTCAGGATTAAGCGAAGCATACAGGATTAAAAATTGTTGTTGCCAATTAACTACAAAATAAAAGTGTTTCATCATATTGGTACTCTACTTTCTGCTCCAACTAGTTAAAGGGAAGATGATTACCTGTGAAATAAAATGCCTTTCGACAGCACCAACTAATTGATCCTTGGAAGGGTTAGGCCCAACTTCAACCTATTTGAGAAACATAAAAGAAAAAGGATTATGTGAGACATAAAGTGTAAAGCAACATCAAAGACAAAAAATATTGGATCCAAGTGACTGCATTTTTACTCACAAGATTAAAATGCCTCCAATACCTCCACAAAGCTGATGTTTCCAATTTGCTCAAATCCACCTTCTGAGTCATGCATCATTTGAAACACAATTAGAATAAATACGGTAAGGTAATCCATTGTTTATGTATCCTTGAAATTCAATTTCCAGATGTACCAGAATCTTCAAGATGTAAACCTAAAATGCAATTCCTAGATATGATGATGAAATTAAGAATACAGAGATCAATGGAAACATTTATATTGTGGGTATTGCTGTCAAATTTGTACCACATTGGATGTGATCACTTTCATCATTCTAAGACTAAATCTTATCTCTGACACGCAACCCAACAATATTGAAAAAAGGTAACAGAAGAACCAAAATCAGGGTTTATACCAGCATTCCATGGGAATGAAAGTTTGATCCAGTGGATTGCAATTGAGCGGAATGAGAATGATTCCTGCTGCTTGACCCTCCTAAGACACGAGACCTTGATTTGGGCTTATAAGTCTTGTGCAAATCATCACAACCTGCACACCAAAAAAATTAAAGATCAATATAATAAGGGAAAGTAACATCACAAATCCTTACCCACAATGCTGAACATTAACAAAAACTCAAAATGGGTATTATAGAAATCACCTAAATCCATGCTGTTGTTATTGGATGATGGGTGTTCACAATCATTCTCGCCATCCTCTTCTTGGCCAGTGGGAAGTTCAATCACACTCAGAGCATTCCTCTGCAACTTAACCTCTGACCCATTTGTAAGCACCTAAAAACATGACAGACATAAGATCAGCTAATCATTGCATGTCTGAAATGGGTTCCAATGTAATCAAAAAATATGTAAACTAAACTACCAGCCAATGCCATCCAAATCCAACTGCTTTCTTGACCACACCATGAAGGCCAAGAAGATCGCGGTTTGTTCTATTGTTTCCTGTGACAACAACTTTTGTATTCTTTGGAAGCACAGACAACTCTAAATCCTCCTCTTCCCCATCACCACACAATGGAGAGAGGGTGCACCCCTCAACCTGCATTTACCTCCAACTCAGATAATCAATCCTAACAAGATTCTTCAACAGCGACACTGCTAAAGAAGGAGAAAAAAAAAAAAGCCACTCTCCTCTCCTCCCCTCCCCTCCCCTCCTCCTCCTCCCTGTCAATGACAAGAATAATCTCATCTACAATACATCACAACAGCATTTACAAAAGCCCTTCTCTTGTTCACTAAATGCCACACCCACACACAAGAAATTTCTCTCTTTTTTAATTTATATTAACTCACCACCTAATCTCTGAAAGCGATGGAATAATTAGATAAGCCCGGTCCTAACATGACAAGTGGGAAGTACTGTGCACATGTGGGTTGAACCCTAAATTTTGTATCTATGATGATTAACCCCCCCCCACTAAATGTGAGTGCATGTTTAATTCCTTCTGTCTTTTGGGAGGGGTAAAAACTTAAAAATGTTTTTGGAAGCTTACGTCACAACAGAATAAGTTGAGTGTATTTCTGTATTCTCACAACTGGACCCCATTTATTTATTAATTTGCTGGATTATGTGTGTGATTTGTGTGGGAGGGATCCTCCTTTATCTTCATTACATGAATGACATGGAGCTCTCTTTTGGAGTTCGATCATGCACTTGGTGAATGACAACCATGTCACTTTGAGATTTAAATTTGTTTTGATTGATGACTGCATATGAGAAGTCTGGAGTGTTAGTTCAAACCTTGTTGGAGGAAAAGAAAGAGATAAACTTGAGTGATAAAGCCTTGCACATGGGCCCCATCACTTGACTTAAATGAGGATTGGTATATTTATTTTTTTAACCGATGGTTATCGTGTTAACCTACTCCCCATCACCCCCACTCTTCCCCATTCAAAGTCATCTTGAAGTTTGAACCTTTGGTGTTTCACATGGGCAATTGGCATTAGATAAGTTGGATCTTATAAACCTAGTAATAAGAATTTGAGGAATGTTTTAAGGTTAAGGAGTTGGGGGTTTATAATTGAAATAATTGTTATCATTTGGTTTAAATAAATAAGAAATTAATTAAATAAAATGTATGGATATATATTCAATCATAAGTTTGATGTTAAAAATTGTATTTGTATGTTAGGGATTTAGTCATTTAAGTATCATTAAGTTGATAAATATGAGGTATTTTTTCACAGCTTGTTAAATTGTGATATTGCTATTAATTCAACCGTGTAGTTTTACGAGTCAAACTCATTAACCCATTAAGTTATCATTTATTGTTGACTTGTAAATTTAATTGTGTATTGTTTAAGCTTATTTGTGCAAGTACTAAAGTAATCTTTAATTATGTGAATTTGAACATGATGTATAAATGTGAACCTATATTTCGTAGATCTAATCTAGAACAATTATGTGATCTAAAATGTGTTCACTTGATTTCTAGTATCTATTTTTTTTAAGGACAAACAATGTTTACAAACACCATTGGGAATCAACCCAAAAAAGATAAAGGTGAATTAAAGAACAAAAAATGTTGTTTTTATAAAATTTGGATTTGCACAAGCACCCATTAATTTATGACAATCGATTTCACCACTAAATAAAAGCTACAAAAATAACCAGTGAGTGTGTGATCACCATGGCAAATGCTAATTTACTATGACATATGCAAATCTTCCATGACTTCTTTAGCAACACCATAACAAATGGATGTCTACCACGACAAACAAGAAAAGACCTACTCGAATGTAGAAAAGCCCAACTAAATGTGTACTATTACAAGTGACAACTTCATCTAGATGCAAATAACAAATGGGGAATTTGAAAGGACATGACTTTTGACAATCCATTTTTTTATTTTGGAGGTTTCCAATATATAAGAGAACCATGCCACAACAATGAAGATGAGGTTAGGGGTTCATTTGAAAGCTTCTTGGAAGATTTGGAGAAGTGGAGAACACCATTGTAGAGCACTAAGAACATTATTCCAACTCATGTTGAGCATACAAAGGAATGAAACAACCATCCAAGATATTGATTTGCAAATAATAAAATAATATAGAAGTCTTATTGACACCTACTAAGCTAGGTTTTTCCTCCCAAATTAAGAGTTTCCTAGCTAAGAATTAAGTATTGTTGGGTATGTTTGTGTCTTTGTTTGAATTTCTAATTTAAGTGGATATGGTTCAACTTCTAGAAGGATAAGACAATAATTATAATAAAATCATATTAATATTCTAGTGATTTGTAATATGCAAAGTAGGGTTTCATAAATGATTATAGATCCTTTTGGTATCAAAGTAGGATAAAATTCATGGGGAATCAAGTGGAAGTGGATTTGTATGACTGTGATTGTAGGCTCCTAAAAATGAATAGTCATACATGGTAATGCAATAATGATCTAATGACCTAGCTCATAACCCTAGATGACATGAAAACTAATAAAGTGACCCTTAGTTTTTTACTTAATGCTAAAATAACATCATCAACCCATCAAAATCTCCCATGTGTTGCCTAAAATTCAACCTAAATCAAATGTTAAGTTTCTATCACCTCTTTCTATATAAAATTATTTATTTTCTAGCTAAAGTTGCAAGTTTGGCCTTTAAACCATTGGTTCACCCTGGCAAATAAATTATTGTCAAAAGTGATTGATGACTATTTTATTACCTACATATAATCCTTTGCATGAGGATTTTTTTCAATTAAACATAGTCATGCTTTCTTATGGATACCCCTTTATGAATCATTAGAGAGGACCGAGTTTATATTAAGAATTGCTCTTACATCCAAGTTCAAAGATTCAAAGCTTTCAAATATACTCTATCAAACATCTATTATCCCTCTTTTTCATCACTCAAACCAACTTGTAGAGTGCTCTCTTTCCATCATTGAAGTCAAATCTAGGGCTTGAAGGAAGAATGATTAGGTTACTCTTTGATTCTTTGGATATCTCTAGTCTTAAGTGGGGTAAACTTTAAGAAATGACCTCTTGAAGATTATATTTAAACCCTAGTGAATCCACTGCAAAGAAACATGCTATCATAGATAATAATAAAAAATCTATATTAGAAATCAAATTTGAGAGTGGACAACAATATTTTTTCTTTATACCATTTTTTTACAATATAATAATTAATTTATTTTATTAATTTAAAACTTTTATTGTGATTGAACTTCTAATTTTTTATCAATATATAACATTTAACAAAGATGTTAAAATGAGGCAAGTGTAGAAAATAAAATATAGCCCATAATAAATTGGAGAGATTAGGGCCCAAATGTTTATACAATAATGTAATGTTTTCTATCTTACAAAATTAAAGTTTCTAGCTAGATAAAATGTTATTTTAGGATCAAGGAAAATATGTCAAATATGAGAAAATTAGATACATTTGAAGAACCTAATAATAGTCAAATATAGAGGATAGAAAAATAAAAAATAATGGCAACAAATAGTCACTAGAAAATTCCTTGATCTAAAGTATGGAATTTAGTGTCGATTTGCTTGAGCAATTTTAATTTTTAAAGTAGTTTTTCTTATCATGTGTTGAAAGAGGTGCATACATTTTAAAGTAGTTTATAGTTTAGATTAGATTTAGAATTCATTATAAATTAAACCTATTTTAAAATTTAAAATTTGTATTAAAAAAGTTTCATTGTTATTGCTTTAAAGTGGCATTAAGTTTTATAGATTGAAGAGTTATTAATTTTTTGCTCAAATTTTCATATAACAAATCAAAAGCTTCGAGATTATTACACAAACAACATAATAACATTTTAATAATTACCAAACAAAGAATATTTTATTCATGTTTGGTACTCACAAATTATTAACAAATCAAAAACACAAAGCATAAACACAAAAGATTTAGGGATCTAGTAATGAGTTGTGTTAGTAGATTGAAAGAAATAGTTTATATCTATTTATTTTTTCCTTTCCCTTGTCAACTAAAAGATTATTTATGAGACAAAAAAATAAAGGAAGTTAGAACAATTTATTAAATCATTTGCATTCACATGAAGAAATATTTTCATGTTTATATTATTGGTTTTCCAAAGAGAAATGATTCCATTTTGTTTACACTAATATTCAAAAGAGAAAAGGAATTTTGTATTGTTTCAATGCACTTACTTTGATTAGATCTACATTGTCAACAAATTACATTCATTAAAAAAGGTAAGGAAAAATACAAAAGGATTCATTTATTTAGTTTAAACATACATGTATTTATTAATTTAGTTTGCATAAAAGACCATTTTTTTTAAATGCATAAATCTAGTTGTTTTTGTTCAAAATATCAAAAATATGAAAATGTCATTTAGACATTGTAATGTCGCAAAATTGCACCTAGGGCCATTTCCACATTCTACCATTTTTGCCTAGCATGTATGATGCCTTGAAATATTAATGACAAAATCCCATGGGTCAAAATTTCATGATTCTTACTCCATGCGGACTTGCGGTTGAGCGATAGAAGTCTGGCGACACGTTTCTCAAGAATCTAGGCTCTGGACAGACGTGTGGCGCACTAACATCCTAGCAGTTTCCCAAGTTTGAAATGAGGAATCTAGAATACTAACCCTTGAGGCACGTATCCTAGCAATTACATTCTAAAAGTAACGGTTCTTTGTCGCCCTTGCAAGCATTAAAAACCCCTTTTTGGCTCTCATTTGGGGGTTGGAAGACATCACTCAAGCTCTCTTGTTATTTTCTCCAATTCAAAGTTCTCTTCATCTTTGACAGCAATGCTCTCACAAGCAAAGCCATGAAGACTAAAGTCCTCCCAGCAATAGCAGTAGCTCTCAAGAAAGCACTCAACGGTGCATTCGTGTGCTCTGAAGAGACTCCAGGCCCATGGGTAACACTCTCTCTCTTTCACTTTCCTTTCATACTTGTTCATTTACTATCTTGCGGTGCGGGTTCTACTCCTAAGTAGGTTTTTCTTTCACCACACACTTCTTGTGGTGCGGGTTCTACTCCTGAGCAGGTTTTGCTTTCACCACACACTTTGCTTACTTCATTTACAATCCTTTCCAACTTGGCTATTCGTTGAGGTGAGAACACCAAAACGGGGGTCTGGCTGAGGCAGGACCCTATACAGCCACCAACAATTTTCTTCTCATTCTTTTGTGTGTAGGTCATGAAAAGGAGCTTGGAGTGAAGATCCAGATGTCTAGAGAAAGGTAAGCTTTCTCCAAGCATCCTTGTGTTCATTTCAATCTCTGGTTTTTTTACTAGTTATATCGTTTAGTACACCTTAGGCCTGAGGTTAGAAGTAAAGCTTATTCATGTCCATTCGAGTTCCTAAGTTCTCTGTTGCTTAGGATGCCAGCGCATCCTTTAGACGACATTGCGCCACGCTGGTGTCTTAAAACTGCATTGACGTCCTTTGTTTGAGAGCTCCCTCTTCTAAGACATAAGTCTCTTGGTTTTGCTCTCTCAGAGTCTCTGGTAGTTTTTCCTGAAGCATAACTAAATCTTAGTTTTGTATCATTCCGCTAATCCGTTATTTTGAGGTGTATAAGGGCGGTTCATTCCTTAGTGATCTCTCGAGAAAGGAGAGACCCGTGTGCAGTGAATCCCTCTTATATCACATTTTGGTGAACCCGACATGAACGTCGGATCTTTCTTCGTGATGTTGCACGTTCATGATAATGACTTTTCTAAGGAAGATTTCAATATGTTGGAAGACACTCTAGATGACTTTTTAGAAGCGCTCTCCCCTATCGACAAATCTCCTAAACAAATTTCCTCTTGACAGGCTGAGGATTCAGTAAATGTGGTTGTGGTCTATGTGGCTCCTCTAATCCCTAAGAAACCCATCATTTATGTGACCTCGACCGACTCTTCTGTCCATGGGATTTCATGTCATAGTGATTCATCGGACTTATACTCAAGGTTCATGAAGGCTACAGACTCTACATCTTATAATGTTGTCGATCACACATATCCCACAAAGAGTAATAAATAAAACCTGAATCAACAACCTTTTGTTCCTACATCACAACTGTTTGTTCCTACTTCTCTACCACCTTCTTTACCACCTTCTCAACCAAGCCTTCTTTCAACACCTAAGCCTGTGATCAAAGCACCAGGCGATTATGATATTGTTAAGCAACTTCGCGTTACTTTGGCTAAGATCTCGCTTTGGGACTTGGTTCAAACCACTCCAAATTATCAGGAGATGCTCCAAGAAGCTTTACAAAAGATTCTCTTGCCCGCCTCTGCTAGGCCTATAGATGGTAATGCGTTGTTGGCTCATATTTGCATGGATTCATCAAATATCGCATTCCACTTGCAAGAACTCCCACCTCTAGATGTGCAGAAGCAAGCAAAACCCTTAATGATTATAATTATTGTTAACAATATCAGTATTAGGCATACCCTTGTTGACACCGGTTCAGCTCTCAACATCTGTGGTATGGACCTGTTACCTAAGATTAAAATTGACTCATCTTCCTTAGCAACTTCCTCCCTATACATCCCTGGATTCGATAACATTGGACACCAAGCTCTAGGTATGATAATACTACCTTTGTAGGTAGGCCCCGTTACCTTACCCACATTAGTTTATGTGATTTCTAGCCCATTACCATATAACCTCCTCTTAGGGAGACCTTGGATTCATGTTATGGATGCGGTGACTTCCACTTTACACTGTTCTTTGAAGTTCATTGCAAATAATCAAGTAGTTACAGTTAAAGCAGATCCAAAAGTTGTTCACCTCTACGAGTTGGTAGTTTTCGGTCGTGCTTCGGTTGTATCTACTCTCAAGAATTGTATTCCATCTTTGATCGCCAATGTTATGGCATGCTCTTCATCGATACCCTCTGTGGAAGTTGTTCCTAGAGTGAGTGTTGGAAATGAAGAACCACCTAAAGTAGAGGACCCTAAGTCTCCTTCGTCTGCTTCTCAAACAAACAATTTCCTTGATGATGATTGGGGATCCTTGAATTTCTCTGAATTCTTCATTGTAGAATACAAGGCAAACCCCTCTTGCATAGACCTTCCAAGTACCCTTGACACAAAGGTGGATGATACTCATGTGAAGGAGGAGAAGTGTGATCCAGTTTAGGAGATCACTCCTTCCTTCGCTGAGGAGAGTAATCCCCCTCCTACAAAAGAGATCAACATTTGTGAGCCTGGTAAAGAAGGTGGGAGCACTCCCATAGAAACGTTCGACATCCATTAGTGGAATGAAACACTCTATGTGGAGCTGTCACCTCTTGAGGTTTTGCAAACTCATTAGGGTTCAAATATGAGCTTGCTTCTCAATATGGCTATAGGCAGAAAGGCCTAGGGCGTATCAAACAAGGAATTCATGTCCCTATCTAGTTTGAGTCACGACAACGCTATCTGAGTTTGGGATGCTCTATAGAACAATCCAAGCAAAAGCCTTGGTGGAGTGTTAATATGATTGTAGCTAAACCACTAAGCCTGGTTCATCCTGAGTTAATAGAGGAAAGGGTGCAGGATGAGAAGGTCCCTCTACATGTCTTCTCTTTGGATGAAGCACTAGAGGAATTTCTAGGTGCTTACTCCCCGTTGCCTCCTTATCATCACAAGAGATGGTTCTTGTATCACTTGCATAGTCAAGCGTACTTTGAAGAGTATGTTTTGAGTGTTGACGAGGAAGACGCTCTATCTAACGTTAGTAATGATGTCATGATATCCCATCCTAAAGATTGCAATTCCCTTCTTGAAGGAGATACTATTGAAGTTTCTATAGATCCTAAATCCTCAGAAAAAGTGATCAAGATCAGGAAGTGTCTCTCTTCAGAAGAAGCAAACGAACACTCTAATCTCTTGCATTCTCATCCTAATATCTTCACTTGGATGCATGAGGATATGCCCAGTATTGATGAATCTATAGTGGTTCACAATATCATCGTATGTCCCGATGCCAAGCCTGTTAAGCATAAAATCTGAAAGATCAATCCCATGGTAGCATTGATGGTCAAGACTGAGATAGAGAAACTATTGAAAGGGGGCTTTATCCGTTTGATTGACTATTCCCCCTGGATTTCGAATATAGTTGTCATTAGTAAACCTGATGGTCGTATTTGTATATGTATTGACTTTCCCGATCTTAATAAGGCTTCTCTTAAGGATGATTTTATGTTGCCTAATATAGATATGATTGTCGACTTGACTGCAGGCCATGCATTACTATCTTTCGTGGATGGCTTCTCGGGTTATAATCAAATCTGTATTAACCTAGATGATCTATACAAGATAGCCTTCACTACCCCGTGGGGTACTTTCTGTTATGTGGTCATGCCGTTTGGATTAAAGAAAGTGGGAGCTACTTACCAACGGGCGATGAACTTGATATTTCATGATTTTATCCATAAGAACTTAGAAGATTACGTTGATGGCATATTGGCAAAATTGATAACCTATCAAGATCAAGTGAAGAACCTTCGTCTTATCTTTCAAAGGCTTCAACTCTATAAGATGAGACTAAATCCTCATAAATGTGTCTTTGACGTTGATGTCAGCAAGCTTTTGGGGTTTATAGTTTCTCACCGTGGGATCGAGGTTGATACAAATAAGATTGACGCCATTGTTAACATGCCTCCACCAAGGAATATCACTGATCTGCAAAGTTTACAGGGGAAGATTTAGGAAATTCATAGATTTATAGCTCAATTAGTTGATTGTACCCTTCCTTTCACTCATTTATTGAAAAAGGATGTTTGCTGAACATATGGGATGAAGAGTGTCAAAAATCCTTTGAGTCAATCAAAGCCTATTTGGCCAATCCTCCCGTATTGATGTCGGTTATGCAAGACATACCCTTTCTGCTTTACCTCTCCACATCACCATATGCTTTGGTAGCTCTTTTGGCTTAGTATGATAACACAGGGAAGGAGAGAGCGGTCTATTACATTAGTCGCGTTCTGGTTGACTATGAAACCCGTTATTCCTCCATGGAGAAGTAATGCCTCACTCTTGTCTTTGCTACATAGAAGTTGAGACACTATCTTCTCCATGCTAAAACACATGTCATAGTAAAAATGGACCTCTTAAAACATTTGTTCTCTAGCACTGACCTAGCTGGAAGATTAGCGAAATGGGTTATGTTGCTTTTTAATTTCGACATAAAGTTTGTTACTCAAAAGTCAATAAAGGGTCAAGCGGTTGTAGATCAATTTGCAGACACTCCCTCATCTTGCTTCTTTCCAGGGTTGGATTTGTTTCCTGATGAAAATATTTTTGTAATTAATCATGACCTTGAATGGAAGATGTATTTCAATGGATCAAGTTGTCAAACTGGTTCTGGAGCGAGTGTGGTACTAATATCCCCCGAAGGTAAATCAGTTCCTCTATCCTTTCGACTAGATTTTCCTTGTACCAATAACATCGCTAAGTACGAAGCCCTTATTGATGGCTTAGGTGCCACAATTTCTCTAAGAATCAAATGCCTTTGTATTCTAGGTGATTCTAAACTTATCGCGAACTAGATAACAAGAACCTATCAAGCCAAGCAAAGTAATTTGTCCCAATATCGAGACCTTGCTTTGTACTTGCTTAAACAGTTATCCTGTTTCACAATAGACAGTGTCCCTAGGAGAGAAAATAGAAATGTTGATGCCATGGCAAGCGTTGCTTCCTTGGTACCTTCAAAAGAAGATATGAAAGAATACCACTTCATGGTTCAGGTCCTACGGACCCCTGCGGTTCCTAACCAACTTGAAGTCGAGTCCCTTGTGTGTTCTTGTGTGGGTTCTAAAGAGTGGTTTTCTAACATCTATAACTACCTAAAGACTGGAAACTTTCCCAATGATGCGATAAAGAATGATTGTGCTTGTATAAGAAATCTTTCGATGCATTATGTTATTCTATCTGATGTCCTTTATCAGAAAGCCTATAATGGCTTGCTTCTCAGGTGTCTCACTAAAGCGAAAATACCCCTTTCCCTTAAGGAAGCCCATTCGGGCTCCAAGGATGGACACTTTGGTGGTAGATCCTTAGCAAGAAGACTAATACACATGGGGTACTATTGGCAAATGATGGAACAATATTCCTTTGATTTTGTTAAGAAGTGCCTTCAATGTCAACAACACAATCATCTTATTCATGCACCTACCCAAGAATTACAAAATCAAACTTCTCCTTGGTCATTCACAAAATGGGGGTTGGATATTATTGGAAAAATATCACCTCCTTCTTCCAAGGGACATACCTTTATCATTACCACTACGGACTACTTCACGAAATGGGTCAAAGCTATTCCACTCTGATCCACGAACTTTGAAGCTATCTGTAGTTTCCTCATGAACAACATCATTTCTCGATTTGGATTGCCCGCTACGCTTGTTTCTAACAATGGTACACCATTCAAGAACAAGGAAGTGAAGCAGTTCCTTGAGAAATTTCATATTCAACATAGGTTTTCCACACCATACTATCCACAATCTAATGGTCAAGCAAAAGCATCTAACACAACTCTTGAGCTTATTATCCATAAAAATGTTAATAAGCATGGTAAGGATTGGCACATTCAATTAACGTATGCTTTATGGGCCTATCACACGAGTGTTCATATGACTATGGGAACGCCTTACAACCTCGTGTATGGTGCCAAAGCTATTATGCCTTTGGAGTTGGAGATTTCGTCTTTACGGGTTTCCCTTAAAGGGTTAATTGATGATGAAACCTACCAAGTTAACCATTTGCATCAGTTGGAGATGCTCGATGAGTGTCATTTATGAGCCCTTGAACATCTTAAAGCTTATCAATGGTGGTTATCTAGATAATATAATCAGAGTGTGCTTCCTAGGACTTTTAAAATAGGAGATCCGGTTCTCTATGAAAACCAGAGAAATGTAAATGTTCCACCTGATCAAAGAGGAAAGTTCACTTGTAATTGGTTAGGCCCTTACATTATGATCTTTTTATATGGTTTGAGTGCCTATGGATTATCATATATGGATACAACGCCTTTAAAAGAACCCGTTAATGCAATGCATCTTTGTCGATACTACGCATAGTGTTCTACGTGTCATCTGTGTGGTATTCTCTATAAAAGGGTAGTAGCACTACATATGTTGACATTATTCATTAACACATTATGAAATTTTTTGTTATGATACGACCATACGTATGTGTGTGACTATACATCACATTACATATTTTAAGGCAATTAGATCATCATTGTATTTAATTAACATACAACCATGTGTGTTTATTAAATCATGTTAGCATCTAATGTAAGTATACATCCATAGCATAAACATACATGAAAAATAAAGAACATATATATATACGCATGTATGTATCAAATGTCATGTACATGTATCAGGCCACTATTATAAAAAATGAGTGGCCGTTGAATATGTGTTTATATGAAATATCTACAAGTATATATGTATGTATGTATCTCACTACAAAAATAAAATACAAAACTGATGATGAGTTTCTAATCATTGCAATGCATGGCTCCCTGAGCCCTCTAGCTTTGGTGGATGCTCTAGAACCCTCGGGAGGGGTTGAACAATGGTCATGGAGTGTGAACAGTGTGAGCGTGATATACACAAATCTTCCTGCATCCCTTTGATCTCTCCCTATAAAGAAGAGATGGTCAGCTTCGCCTACCTCAACTCGTCTCGCAATCGCTGAACATCTGTCAGGATCGCAGTTATCGGTTGCTCATCAAGGTCATTGAGATGGCTCTAGAGGGCATCACATGCCTGCTCGGCAGCATCAACCCTCCTCACTATTGCATCTTGCTCGGCAAGCACCACCTGCAGCTCCCCCAATAGCTGATCGTGCTATCCTCAAATAGTCGTTAGCTTCGTAGTAAGCTAGACAATCTCCACGCCCCCTACTCCTTGTAAGCGGGCCTCAAGCACACAACTGACTCAAAAATGGGGGCATGTCATCCCACAGATGTTGGTGGGTAAGCCTCAAGGATCGACCCCTAGATGGACACGTTAGGGGAAACCTTTGAAATACACTAAGCTATAAGCCCAACCCATCCTTGTGCATCCTCTACAACTATAGAGGAAGAAAGTGGTATCAGTATGACATGACATATATATAAATATATTGTAAACAAAAAACTAATAGCATAAGAACATAAACATGTCCCATATACCTGGGTCTCCTAGCCACCATGTTAGGTCAGGGTGAGGGTCAGTGTTAGGACCTGTGCCACCAACATTGGTGGCCACTCCTGGTGATGCTAGAGTCATTGTCGCAACTACAGTGGAAGTTGGTGGTGCTAAAGAGACGAGGTAGTTGGTGGGGGATCCAACCTCCTCTGTTGCCTTAGCCTCAATGGTGCTGCCTCCTCCTCCTGTGGTGTCTCCTCCTCATTGGCCTATTGCCGACCTCTCCACTTGTCCTACAGGGGCTAGGGTGGCAAGTCCCCCTGTGGATCAGGATCCCCTCTCAGGGCACCCTCACTAAACACAAGAGTAGGACAATGCCTCCCACCACCGTGCAAAATCTGTAGCCACTCCGACATTATCCACCGCCACTATGATTGTCTGATCATGATCGAACTCATCATCATCTGAGGGGACGATATCAGTAATAGTGGGGCAAGGGTAATCCCCAACCCTCGCCGCACTCCTATAGGCCCTAGTATAGGTGGGCACATTTATTGGAATAGTGTGAGGTCAGTTATGCTGCCGCATGACCCGACTCCAGTAGTAGGGTACTATAATATAATATCTCTGGCTAATAAAAAATCGGTCCCACTGTAGGTTCCTCAGGTACCTATTATCGTCCACCCATCTGAAAAATCGGTAGGGTCTCCACCGAACCCCATCCACAGTAAGAGTGTCAAATTGTAAGCACCAAAATTATAGGTCCTTGAATCTCCACTGACCTGTCATGTAATACTAGTTAGCCAAGGGAATGTGATACGATTGTCATTGGGGAAAATTAACTGGTCGGGTGCACATGATGTGGGAAAAGGCCCACACCTGCAAAAGTGTGCACATTGTAAGGCTACGGTACTCATAATGCACATACTGACCTAGCTCCTAGTAGAGGTGCACTAACATGTTGTGCCCCCAGGAAAAAATAGTCCTATGCTCTACCATCTCTTTGATAGTGTGGATGAGGCCCCCATGTAGGTGCGAGCCTCACCCGTCAATCGTGATCTGGAAGTCAACGGTCATGACCATAACTCAACAGAGCAATGGTGTAGTGGTCCTCACATGGTCATACCAATGCGTATAAATATGGCCCATGTCATCGCAATCGTCAGTCCTTCCTATGCAGTAGAGGATGCCCCTCTCCGCTCCCGCATTGATCATGTATCGTCGAGAGCCACCTGTGGTCCATGGATGGGTAGCCCAAGGATCCGATAGACGTCCTCGAGTGTTATGGTCATCTCTCCACAAGGCAGCTAGAAAGATGACGTGGTGGTGTCCCATTGCTCCATAAGGGTCGTTAGCATCCTCTCATGGTACCTCATCTCTGGCATGGTAAACACATGCCAGAGATTGACCCGCTGTAGATGTGTGACCTCATCCTCCGATAGATGGTCCCTCTACTCACAAACAAGTCATAATGATCACCCTCCTAGATGCTCCCAAATCTCCAGGTACTCTTGTAAGAAGTGAAAAAATCTAAGTCAGAACATCAAAAATTTGCATGAAAACAAAAAATTAAATAAGACATATGCACATCGCGTTGCACATGAGTCCCTGATCACCATAGTCGCCTCGAAGACGATAGCGCATCTTCGAGACGACAACGCAAAGTCAAGACCCTAGTGCTTATGACGGATGACAACACATATATTGGATATAGGTGCAGAAAATAGACGCCTGCACACCTCGTCGATAAAAAACATGCTAAAAATCATGAAAAATGGGGCTTAGAGACCTACCTGGTCCACCTTGTGGCCCTCGGTGATGTCCTGGTGTAGCTGCTCCAACCTTGACACCTCATACTCCCTCCTGCTAGGCATTTTGTTGACTTTTCTCTCACAAAAGTCAACAATTTGCTCGTAGTAAATAGTGAAAATGACCCTTCTAGGGGCCCACCTAGGTATATATAGGCCCCTCAGGGCCCATTTTTCCTAGAGCTTGTGGCTCCCCGATTTCTCCTGAATTTTCCCCACCAAGCTGGCGGAAAACTCAGGAGGGGGCATAAGGTCATCTCTTGATCATATTTTTCTTCCAATCGATGACTTTTTTCTTAATCATTTCTTTCTTTGTAGTAGCTTTCTTTTGATTTTTCAAAGCTAACCCAAAATTTGAGTTTTGCAGGTTAATGCTGTGAACAATTTTTCACGACCATTTTTATGTTGTTTGTTAAGCTTAGATGCTAGGGGAACCTTCAGTACCGGTCAACTCAACTTCGGTGGCCACTATGGTCTCTCTGTTGGCACACAAATTTGTCAAATTTAAAATTTGGATGAATTTTTTTCTTTTCTACTTTATTGAGGCCATTCTTTTTCAAAATCAAGCCCACTAAAGTGGAGGCAAAATGTAATGTCACAGAATAGCACCTAGGGCAATTCCACATTCTTTCATTTTTGCCTAACATTTATGATGCCTTGAAACATTAATGACAAAATCCCATGGGTCAAAATTTTGTGATTTTGACTCCATATGAACTTGTGGCTAAGTGACACGTTTCCCAATAATCTAGGCTCTAGACACATGCGCGATGTGCAAAGATTTGAGCGGCGCGCTAGTGTCCTGGCAGTTTCTTGAGTTTAAAATGAGGAATTTGGAATACTAACCCTTGAGACACGTGTCCTAGTGGTTACATTCTGAAAGTAACAACTCTGTGTCGCCCTTGCAAGCATTAAAAACCCCTTTTTGGCTCTCATTTGGGGGTTGGAAGACATCACTCAAGCTCTCTTGTTATTTTCTCTAATTCAAAGTTCTCTTCATCTTTGAAAATAGTACTCTCACAAGCGAAGCCATGCCAAACTAAGGTCCTCCCAGTAGTAGCAACAACTCTCAAGCAAGCACTAAATAGTGAGTATGTGTGCTTTGGAGATGGTCTAGGCCCATGGGTAACACTCTCTCTCTTTCACTTTCCTTTCATACTTGTTCATTTATTATCTTGTGGTGCAGGTTTTGCTTTCACCACATGCTTCTTTTGGTGCGGCTTCTACTCCTAAGCGGGTTTTGCTTTCACCACATGCTTTGCTTACTTCATTTACAATCCTTTCCAACTTGGTTGTTTGTGGAGGTGGGAACATTCTTTTGTGTTTAGGTCATGAAAAGGAGCTTGGAGTGAAGATCCAGACGTTTAGAGAAAGATAAGCTTTCTCCAAGCATCCTTGCATTCATTTTAATCTTTGGTTTTTTGACTAGTTATATTGTTCAGTACACCTTAGGCTTGAGCTTAGAAGTAAAGCTTGTTCCTGTTTGTTCAAGTTCTTGAGCTCTTTGTTGCTTAGGATGCCAGTGTGCCCTTTAGATGATAGTGCACCATGCTGGCGTTTTGAAACTGCGTTGATGTCCTTTGGTCGAGAGCTCCCTCTTCTAAGATAGAAGTCTCTTGGTTTTTCTCTCTCAAAGTCTCTAGTAGTTTTTCCCAAAGCATAACTGAATCTTAGTTTCATATCATTCTGCTAATTAGTTATTCTGAGGTGTATAAGGGCAGTTTGTTCCCTAGTGATCTCTTGAGAAAGGAGAGACCCATGTGCAACGAATCCCTCTTATATCATAGACATCAATCAATTTTTTTGCAAGTGTTCAACACTTTACACATCAAACATGTAATATATTGAACTCAAAACCTTTTGAACCAATCAAAAATATTGTAAGTGATCAAACTTTACAAATCAAGAATAAAGAAGATTTCAATAATCAAGTTAAGTGATCAATGCTTTAATACACTTAAATTTTAAAATAAAGTATGGTTAATGCATTTAGGATAATAAAAAAAATCACCTTTTAAACAAACAAATTAAATTTGAACAATAAAATAATTAACAAAAAATGATTATGAAGCTAAATCTTAACATGACTATCTTAGTGAGCTGCCACCTCATCCATTTAATAAGGATTGTCCTATTTGATCTAATTTTTCATTATATAATGATAAGGCCTTCAAGTGAAGGAAGCTTAGTCCCAAGGAATTTAAAAATTAGAATAGACCATTCAAATAGGGAAATCAAAATGGGTGACATTAATGAAAGAATCACAAACTAAGAGAGTCACAGAGAATAAATAATGAAGTGTCAATATTGGATCACTCAACAACAAA
>VDFB02193867.1:365599580-365636983 GCA_007258455.2 Sequoia sempervirens
AATTTCTACAAAAAGAAACTTGAGAGTGACAATTTACAAAAAAAATGGCTGTTACAAAAATCCAAGCGTACGTTATGACTTATGAAGCTTTTTGTTTTGCTTTCACTAATGTAAACCCAACAAAAACCAACAAGAAGCTGAGAAGGGCAACCCCAGCAAATGTAGGTATTATAATTGCATATTCCCTAGGTAGGAAATAGTTATGTGCAAAGTGATCTCTGTCCACAAAAGGCTGCAAAAATAGGATAAAAAGAAACAGGTTAAGCCTGGTTTGACGCTATCAGCTACAGAATACAGAATCAAAAGATACCAAATTGAAAACAATGAGCAATTTTAAGTATACACCAACCAACATGAACAAGGAGAGAGAGATACCAGAATGATCACCCAGAATGTGTAGTAGGCAAATACGAAGAAACTGAAAAAGACCATAAATAAACCAACTGCCTTGTCTTCCAAGTCCATCCCGTAGACCACTTGAGTGAGCCTCTAAAAGACTTAAACCTGTCAAAATAACTAGATGTGTCATTTGAGATAGCACGATTTCCATGCAGATAAATCAGAGTAATATTGGACTCAAACCTTCTCAAAACAGAACATGTGATTACTGCTAATATTAAATTCTATGTAAGCAATAAAATTATCTAAAAATAATGCATCTATGTGTTATACAAATGCAAATACCTCAATGCATAATAGTATACTACTATAATATTATAAAAAGAAAAAATAGATAAGACTTATCCTCTAACAAAAGCACAAAAACGAAGCAAATACACACTTCAAAGGTACACTAGTCAAGCTAAAGATATTAAACAGAACCTGCTCCAAGTTTAAACTGTGTCCCTGGACAAATACCTTCCCCGTCTAATTTTCCATTCACATTAATTATTGTCGTAGATCCATCCTAATGCAGGAGCATTCGGGGTCCATAGGCAATCTTGCATCAACCAAAAATATTTCCTTAATTCAATTGCTTTAGGTTTTCTCATAGTGTTAGTTTTGGTTAGTTGCTCAAGGGGATTTTTAGAAATAATTGGATGAGCTAATGATGTCGCCTTGTAGAAGATCCAAATGGATGTCTGCAGGTCAAATTTGAGGAAGAGAGAACAAAAACTGGCTAAGTTATGGCTTTGTAGGTTTTTGGTGTGTTACAGATTGTGGATTTTTCAATAGCTATAGAACCTGCTTTGCGGATGTTTGGTTTGCTTTGGACTTTTGCGAGAAGTTGTTACTGAACCGGCAGTTTTCATTGGATTCTAATGTTTTGGTCCGGTTCTGATGTGTTTGCTTACATGATCAATAGCAAAAGGTTTGTCCACATTCGCAAAGATTTCTAAGTGAACCGAACTCTTTGATTCAGCCAACTGCTTTTAGCCGGTGTCGATAACTTTCCCCACACAAACCAGTACCAATGGTTCCTTTCATACTTGTGGAAACTTCCAAGTCATCTGGCTTGTAGGAAATTTGAGGTTATCTAACTTCATGTGGGAATTCCTTGTCCATTTGCTTCATTCAGGAATTCCATGTCCATCTAAACTTTTGTGGACATAATCAAGCAAACCGAACATTTATGAGTTAACAAATCAGTCCAGATGAATAGTTTCGCCCATGACTTCAGCATGACATCAACTGATTTCAACATGAAGATGACATCAACATGTCTGAATTGTGGGGTTTTAACGCCCAACCAACTTTGAAGCGAGATTTTATGTTTGACTAGCCAATTGCAGGTTTTCCACTTTCTATTGTATTTGCGGGTTTCTAGCTTGCTTCTGCACTATGTGGACTCCCAGCTTGCTACTACACTTCGGCATTTTTGCAACAAACCAATGGTTGTAAGTTGTAACAACCAAGATCAAATCCAATTCGACTTCCAAGCCACTGGCAAATAAAATGGAGATCATTGCACACATTTGAAGATCTTTGAAAAGTTGTAGAACGGTAATTTAAGATCAAGAACGATCTATTCTATATTCCTGTAATGTAGCTTGTTGTTAGACAATAATATTAGGGTTTTGTATGTTTTGTAAACATCTTTTATGCAATCAAATCCAGAAATTTGATGTAAATACTCATTATGGATTGTGGAACCTTGATATCTCTAATTGTAAACAATTTCTTGTTGTTGAATAATGCATTTGGGCAACGTGATTGGGTTGTTCAATAGAATTTCCCGTCCACAACTGCATCACATCCTTATACTAAGCTTGCAATGTGGAGATGATTACAATTAAGCTAAACGACCAGAGACAAACTTCAAACAATATTATGATATAATCTATACCTTATGCACAAGTTAATGCAGAGGCTCTGCATAAACATTGTCATAGTGAAATGACACACTCAAAATACATCACGAGTCAAGCTAATGACCACACACAATGCCAATTAAAAGGCAAGGTACAATGCCAAAATCTTATCTATAGAAAGCATTTTCCTTTTCAGAAATTTCTACAAACCCTCAACAATCTAAACTAGTATGCAAAACTTTAAAAGAAGAAAATAGCACCTCAATAGACTAAACTTGAGATTATTATTATTGATTTCACTAACCTACATAAATTGTGCAATGAACATCAGATTAGCAATAATGTATTTCTTTAATCATCACCCTATACGCTCAATGCACGTTGCTTCATTGTTTAACACATGATCCCAGCTCTACAGCTTTCCCTCTCACTGGAACAACTCCAATTGACCCTACTTGTAAACCACTTTTGTTCCACTAGTGTGATTTGCATCCCTTTCTATTTATAACACTAGAGACCCAATGTGATTTGATGCCTCTGTAAAACTTGAATCTAAATTGTCTCTTCATATTTCTTATACAAAAATGTGTTAATCCCATATGACTCAATTTCGCTTTGACACTAGAACAACAAAAAACTGAGACAATGGCAACCAACCACCTTTTTGAGATCAAAGGCATGGACACACTGAAAATGGGACAGCCCACTAGCGATTCTGCCCAGCATATGAGATAATCCTGACATTTACACAAATTCCAAAGCTGCCCAATATGCACATGGGTGTGTTTGACCTTATTAGAATTCATTCTTCAAATCCAAGCTCACCTAAAATTTAAGAGAAAAATTTAAGGGACAGATCCAATGACCTTGAAGGTGTTTGTCTGTTACAAGGAAGAGGCACATGTCACCATCAAATAGACATAATTGTGTTTTGTGCTTATTAGAGAATTAATCTTTTCAAATAGGCCCAACTAATGTAAATTATGCAGACCAAATGGTAAAGAAAATCTCGGAAGCAAGGATTAGAAGACGGCAGAAGGGACCCTGGGTAGGAATTAGATCCTACAGAGCCAGTTGCTCAAAACAATTTCCTTCTATTGACAGGCCAAAGTAGTTTCCAGTAAAATGGTAGTTTATTGGTCTTTCAAAGAAAACCCTTTTGTAATGTCCTGTTTTAAATTTTCCTCTTTTTTTTTTGCCTTAAATATTCCACACCCACAATAATACTTGCATAATTATCAACCTTAATTTAATTTTAACCTTATAATTTTGATAATTGTAAACTTCAGATTTAAAGCTTTAATACAAATTTGAAAATATTAAACTTATATTCTGTTCTGTTGTAATATTTCATTTTCTTCCAATTTGCAGCTTCCTCACTTGTATAAATGTCTTTAAATGATTTCTAAATTTCTATCTTTAGTTTAATAATTTCTGATCTTTGAGGGGTTTCATCCTCGGATTACTAAATAATTCACAAGGAAAAATATATATAATATGTCATAACAAATTCCTTTTTCCTTCTCCTTGATTGATCTTTCTTATATACCCTTTGTCTTTAATAGGCATAACTCTTCATCTACATGCCTTTTGACTTTTCATTGAAACAAAATAAACTTCATTAAATTTCAGTTTTTTATAATTTTAATTATTCTCCCTTTTATTGTCCTCCCTTAAGGGAATCGCATGAGAAAGGAGGGGGGACATTACACCTTTCATTAAAGTGAATCCCCTTCATCCCCATGATTTAATGAAGGCAACCATTTTTTGTTGATCACATTGAATCATAGCAGTTTAGTGGACACTTACTAGGCTGCTTCGTTATGGATGTCTAGTTCAGCCAAGGTTGTTTTTGAGAATATTTTGCAGCATCAAGCAATTTGATTTTCTTCTTCAGATTATTCGTGCTTGTAAGGATGTTCTAGGATGGACCAAAAACAGACAATTAGACATGCAATTGAGTTAAGATTCTAGGAAGGGGGTGCATTCAAGTGGGTTTTGAAAAGGAGAATCAACCAAGATAATCATAGGTCATGCAGTCTGACAAATTGTTCAGATTCCAGTCTACTCTCACCCATAGAGATTTAGGTTCAACCCTTAAACCATTTTTAATAAGTGTTAACCATTGTGGATTGAAGATTTTTAACAAGAGAGTTTCTTTATAGGCTTAAAGGAGCTACTTGTGAGGCCCATTCATCAATAGAGGCGCCATCCCAATCTGGTTCTCATCGAGCCATGGCAGTCCATTCAAGCACAGAAAATGTTAGCTTATATATTTAAAAAGGTGTGTTTTGGCTTCATAATTTCATTTCATAACATATAAATCAAAAAAGCTTCCAAGACTTAAGCTCAATATGCCTCAAGAATTCATAATGAAATTGAATCTCATTGAGCAAAACATATGAACGAAATACAGCAACATACAAAAATTAAAATCAAATTATGGAGTAGAATAGGAGACCCACAAAATCTTGGCACAACAATGGAATATGACAGGCATAGAAAACATTTAGTAAAGCAAGCCAAATTCTGTCTCTCAAGATAAGGGCGGATCTATGGCCTTTAGCTCCTACTTTTATAAACCTGCCTGCTTTACCTTCCATATAACAAATGCGAACTTTGGAACATATCTTACATTCATAAAAACAATAGAAAATATCAATACTTCCAATTGATGGGGTAATAGCAAGAAAATATAGGAGAAAGAATGTTATATGGAGAAGACCAAGTTAACTTTTTTTGAAGCTTAACTTTGATGGAGTGGCAAGGGGGAATCCGAGCCCAGCAGGCGCATGAGTAGTGTAAATATTGGAGGATGGGAGCATTCTACCTTGGATCAAAATCCAATAATGTGGCAGAGACTGTGGCTCTCTTGGAAAGTCTTAAAATGGCTAAATCAGCTACTTGTTTGTATTGAGCTAGGGCACACACAGAGAAAATTATACTATCTAATGAAAGAACACACAGAGAATTTCCAGTTCATTTAGCATCCAAGCCTAACCAAGTTATTGACAGATTTCAGACTGCAGATTTACAACCAACTGAGACGCAAATATTGATATAATTGAATTTCTCAAATTCAAGAACAATTACATAATATATTCGTGAATTATACCCCGAGATGAATTATTTTGTGTGTCATTGTATGAAGGCGATGTAGGCTCCGCCCAAAGGTGGCGTCGCTGTAGGCAATGTACAGATCGCTTTTGTTGATGCTCGGTCAGGACCTTCGATCTGAATGATAGACATTGCCTCCCTGTTGTGCCCTTGTCAAGATCGATTGGCTCCAAGAATATCGAGTCCTTTCTAAGTTTTGAGTGTCGATGTAGATGGCTTGCAGTCAGTGGGTGGTGTTGTCTTCAAGCCTGCAAGTTGTCTTGCTCTCAAGTTGGAGGTGATCACTTATCATGAACTCGATGGTAGAGAGTACCAGATGGTGTCGGCCAGAGCCAATGGCTCTACCTAGACGCCGGATGAAATCGTCCTCTCCTAATATGGCCTAAACTACGTCCTGACCTGGGGTCCTAGGTTTGAGCGACTACGTCCTCAATCACCAACCAGAGATAGACTCCAAAACTCATGATGATCTCCTTCATTGACGGGAAGCTTATTTATACTGAACTAGCACGCCACTTCAAATGAAGTCGGCCAAGAAAAATAAAAATAAAAAGAATTCAAAATTCAAATTGTGGCGCCAACATAGAAAGGTCGGCTAGATAGATTATTTTATTTATCTATTTATTAAATAGTGTTTATAAACACTCTTTTTTTCCCAAAATGAGTCGACCATGATTTAGGGAAAATTTGGAACATTACAGTCCCTGCCTCCAGACTGTTGCTTGTCCTCAAGCAACCTCAGGTTAGGATGCTTGAAAATCTCAACTCCTTCCCAAGTGGCATCTTCAGCTTGCAGATTTTTCCATTTCACCAAATATTCAAGGATGATCTTGTTTCTCAACCGCTTCTCTCTCCCAAAACAGTCTCAGGCTCTAGAATCAATTTGCCTTCATCATCCAATGGTGGCAGCTCCATTGAAGGTGTGATATGTTGTCCCAATGCCTTCTTTAGGCATGAAACATGGAAAATATTATGAATTATGCTCCCTGGAGGCAGTTCAAGCTCATATGCAACTTCGCCAATTTTCTTGGTGATCTTGAATGGTCCGTAGAACCTTGGTTTTAACTTCTCCACTCCATTTCCCTTGAGAGATGACTGTCTGTATGGCTGCAACCTCAAGTATACCATGTCATTAACCTCAAAGACCTTCTCAGTCCTGCGCTGATCTGCATACAATTTTTGTTGATTCTGGGCATGTTGCAGATTCTCTTTCAAGGAGTTCATGATGTCAACATTCTGCTACACCACATCTCTAGCACCCGGAACTCTGCTATCCGTTAGAATTAAATTTATGAAGGATGTAGCCTCATAACCAAATAGTGCTTTGAATGGGGACATCCCGATAGACATGTGATGTGTGGTGTTGTAGCAAAACTCCCCGAGGTGTAGCCACTTTACCCAAGCTGATTGCTGCCTCGTCACATAATTTCTCAAGTACCCTTCAATCCATTTGTTCACGATCTCTGTTTGGGGGTGATAGCTAGTGCTGGGGGTCAACTCTGTGTGGGCCAAACGAAAGAGTTCTTGCCTAAATATGTTGATGAACCTACTGTCCCTGTCACTCACAATGTTTTTGGCAACCCATGGAGTCTAAAAACTTCTCTAAAAAACAGATCAGCAATTTGAGGAGCCTTAAACTCTGAAGTAATGGCATAAAAATGAGCATATTTAGTTAGCCTGTCCACCACAACATAAATACAATCTTTACTTTGCGCCTTCAGAAGTCCTTTGATGAAATCCATTGAAATGCTTTCCCATTTTTTTATTGAGAATGGGTAAGGGCTGCAGCAATCCAGCTGGTAACACATGCTTTGTTTTATTTTGTTGGCATACCAAACATTCCCTCACATGCTGCAAGATGTCACTTTTCAGCCCCTTCCATGCAAAACGCTCCCTCACTTGCTTATATGTCTTGTAGAACCCTAGATGACCAGCAAGAGGAGTATCATGGCATGCCTTAATAATTCTATTCTTGATCTTGGAGTGAGGTACAAGATAGATCCGTTCCTTGAAGAGAATGAGCTCCTCCACTACCCTGTACCTATCATCAACCACCTTTCCTTCCAAAATATCATTAGCAAATGAATCCTTAGCATATTCAGCTGTAATGCCTACTCTCCAATCAGCCGATATATCCGTCATAGCACAGAGATAAGGCTTTCTTGAAAGCGCATCAGCTACTACATTGTTCTTGCCCTTCACATATTCAATATCAAAGTCATAAGCTTGGAATTTGCTTACCCATTTCTATTGTCTATCATTCAGATCACGTTGGTTGAGGAAGTACTTCAAGCTGTTATGATCTGTCTTCACCACAAATTTCCCACAAACCAAGTACTGCCTGAACTTAGCAAGGGCATGCATGATAGCCAACATCTCCTTGTCATAAATAGATAGTGCCCTTTTTGGATTGGTGAGCTTCCTACTCTCATATGCAATAGGGTGTTTATTCTACATCAGTACAGCTCCAATTCCTTCTCCTAAAGCATCACACTCGAGAACAAAAGGAGATGAGAAATCGGGAATGGCCAAAACGGGGCATGAGTTCATTACCTCCTTGAGCCTGTCAAATGCCTACTGAGCTGTGGGGCTCCACGAGAAGGCTCCTTTCTTCGTGAGATTGGTCAATGGTGTTGCAAGCTAAGAAAAACCCTTCACAAATCTCATGTAGTAGCTGCATAGGCCTACAAATCCTCTCAATTGTGTCAAATTCTTGGGTGTAGCACACTCCTGAATGGCCTTGATCTTCTCCTCATCCACACTAACCCCTTGAGCGCTGATCTTGTGGCCCAAGTATAAGATCTCGGTCATCCCAAACTCGCATTTTGACATCTTGGCATAGAATGAGTTCCTCTCAAGAATGTCAAGCACCTCCTCTATATGCTTCAAGTGCTCTTCCCATGTTTTAATATAGATCAAGATATCATCAAAGAAAACCAACACAAATTTCCTTAACTGCAGAATGAATACCTAATTCATGCAAGATTGGAATGTAGCGGGGGCATTAGTTAACCCAAACGGCATCACCAAGAACTCATAATGCCCATAATGGCATCTGAAAGCAATCTTATGCACATCCTCATCCCTGACTCTAATTTGATGGTAGCTCAAACGCAAATCGATCTTAGAGAAATATACTGCCCCATGTAGCTCATCTATCAATTCATTGATCCTAGGGATAGGATAGTGATTCTTGATTGTCTCCTTGTTGAGAGCCCTATAATCAATGCACATCCTAAGTGTCCCATCCTTCTATTTTACCAACACCACTAAAGAAGCAAAAGGGCTCAAACTTGGGCGAATATGCCCCATATACAATAACTCCTTAATGGCCTTCTCGATCTCTTCTTTGTATATCTGTGGGTGACAGTATGGAGTAGTGATCATTGGTTTAGCTCCCTCTTCCAGCTCTATCACATGTTGGAACCCCCTATCTGGTGGCAACCCTGATGGAATCTCGCGAAACACTGTGCACTTTTTGTTCAAGATACTCTGAATGTCAATGGGAAAGGTTCTTTCTTCCTTCAGTGGATTAGTATCTGTGATCAAGCACTCTACTGCCCATGCCACTTGATCCCTTGGAAAAGATTGTTCCATTCTTTTTGCTGAGACCATCATAGGACCATTTCTAGAGAGGCCATTGAGGACAACCTCTTTGCCATTATGCTTGAATTTCAACTCCATGGTTTGGTAATTGGTGGTATATTCTCCTAATGAATGAAGCCACTAAACTCCCAAGACCATGCCCGTGTCACCAATATCAACCACATAGAAATCATCTTTCATCTTGTGTCCACCCAAGATCAGCTCCATTTGTTGGATCCTTTTAGTGCAAGAAAGGATGTTTTCTCCAGCTGCCACAACATCAAACCCCTCAAAGTCCTTTGCTCCCAAGCGCAACTTGGCCACTGTCCTCTTGTCAATAAAGTTATGAGTGGCTCCACTATCTATCAGCACCGTCACTTTTTGCCCTCGAAGAACTCCTCTCACTTGGAGAGAATGGTATCGTGGTGCTCCTGAGAGTGTTGCAAGAGTGCCTCCCATGGGGCCCCCTTCTACAACGAGCTCATGATGTTCCCCATTAGTGTCTTCTTCGTTGACCTCTTCTTTCGTTTCTACTTCATCATTGGAAACCACTTCAATGTAATAAACTTGTCCCCCTCCTTGGAATTTGTGTTGATTGTTCCATTTCTCATTGCAATAGTAGCACAAGCCTTTCTTGCGAAGTTCATTCCTTGACATGCCATGCGGTCCTATAGAGGGGGCCTTCAGTGGTTGATTAGCCTTAATGAAAGGCTTCTTTGGCTGCCTTGTTGGTGTGTTTTTGCTGATAGTCTTCCCTTTCTTGGTGGAATCTTCAAGACTTAAGGCTTTCCGGATGGCTTCCTCTAACATTGTTGGTTCCAAAGCTCTCACCAAGCCACGAAATGACTCTGATAGGCCTTTAATGAAAAAGAACATGAGCCTCTTGTCCAAAACATCTGATACCATTACTGCGAGTCTTTAAAATTCTGAAACATAATCATCCATGGTGCTCGTTTACTTGAGTCTTGTTAGCTGCTGGAAGTATGCTTCTGAATCCTTCCTATCGAATCTCTCTGTCAATTTTTGTGTGAACTCTGCATAAGTAGATACCTGTCCAAATCCTTGAGTCACAATGCCATGGTGCCACCACTCATGAGCTAAACCCTCTAGATGTAGGATGGCAAACTTGATGGCTTCCTCTTCAGTCATGGGGCTGAGAGAATAATAAGTGTCCAGCTTTTGTATCCATGATTGAGCAGTCATATTTTCCGAGCCATTGAATGTCGAAAGTGTTAGCTTACTCACCATATGTTGCAAATCCCTGTTGGGGTGGTAAGTAACTTGGCTTCCCTTGGATCCATTCTTTATGTTGTGAAATTGAATGAATGGAAATTGTTGCCTTATCTCAGGATCGATCTGCATATAGGCTTCCATGCTAGCGTTAATGTCTCCTTCCACTAGATTTTGTTCGTCACTTCCATGATTCGATCCATGCTTGGGTAGAAAAGTGGGTTGTGTGGGACGCCAACCCTTATTGCTTTGATTTTCAGATACGGGATTATTGGACTAACTGCCTTCTGGCCCATTGTTTGAAATTGATCAGTCGTTGTTGTTCATGGACTGCATCATTGTTAATATCATCTGGTTTGTTTGTTCCTGTTGCTTGGCCATTTGCTCCTGCACACTGGCCATCCTCTTTAAGAAAGCTTCGAACTGATCATCTTTATCTCCCATCTTCTTACCTCTGTCTCCTATTCTAGAAGATTCACTTGCTACTTTCTTCTTTTCCCTTTCGATGGTGCGCTAATCCCTTTGACTCATGCAATACCCTCAGGCTGGTAGGGTCTGAAGCTCTGATACCACTATATTGAGCTAGGGTACACACAGAGAAAATTATACTATCCAATGAAAGAACACAGAGAATTTCCAGTCCATTTAGCATCCAAGCCTAACCAAGTTATTGACAAATTTCAGACTACAGATTTACAACCAAGACGCAAATATTGATATAATTGAATTTCTCAGATTCAGGAACGATTACGTAGTATATTCGTGAATTATATCCCGAGATGAATTATTTTGTGTGTCGTTGTATGAAGGCAATGTAGGCTCTACCCAAAGGTGGCGTTGTTGTAGGCGATGTACAGATCGCTTTTGTTGATGCTCGGTCAGGACCTTCGATTTGAATGATAGACACTGCCTCCCTGTTGTGCCCTTGTCAAGATCGATCAACTCCAGGAATATCGAGTCCTTTCTAAGTTTTGAGTGCCGATGTAGATGGCTCGCAGCCGGTGGGTGGTGTCGTCTTCAAGCCTGCGAATTGTCTTGCTCTCGAGCTGGAGGTGATCGCTTATCATGAACTCGATGGCAAAGAGTATTGGATGGCGACGGCTCTACCTGGACAGCGGATGAAATCGTCCTCTCCTAATATGACTCTGCAATGAATTCGGCGGATGAATATATGACTGAGAATTTAATAGATAAATTGAAAAGCAGTCACGAGTTTTCCTAGCCTGAACTATGTCCTAACCTGGGGTCTGTTGATGTTATTAGCAGCATCGGGCTGCTTCTTCCAGGTCCACACGATTCTAATTGGAGACAATTCAAATGCTAGCCTAACGGCTATTTGAATTGAGTTTATTATATTCGATGAAGGAACAATTCATTTTATCTTGCTCTTGGCCGAATTGAGATGTATTGGAGAGTCACGTCCTTTGAAGTCATTTAATATTTGTTTATTATATTTATTGAGAGGTGCGATCCTCTATGTGGCCGACTTCCTTCTTGTTTGAGTAATGCCTCTTGGATGAGGCCAACTTGTTATGAAAAGGCACATATCACTTCATATATAATTGATGGCATTTCATTGTGGAGTATTCATTCGATACACATTCATCTTTCTAAAGTTCGAGTTCCTTGCAAGTGCGAGTTCTTCATCATGGCTGATCGACTTTTTTAGAGGCTGAAGTTATCATCTGCAGTTTGCTACTGTGATTGCATTCAGACTCTATATCCATTCTCAGTTCGGATTTTCTCATGAATCCAATATATTCAAGTGCGAATAGAAGAAGAGCAGATCGACATTGATTGAGAGCTGTTTATATATCATCTAGGTGGATCGCATTATTGCTGTGTTTAGCATCTGGTTATTATGCTCCATTCTTGGCCTTCATATCGGCCTTCTTGTAAAAGATACATTGTGTTGACATTCAATATATAAGTGATATATTGTTGCTGGGTTTTTCTCCCTCAAGAGGAGGGTTTCCCAGGGTATCTGCTGTGTTATTGTGTCTGATTTTGAATTAATTTTCTGTGCTTTACATCTGATCTTAAAACTAATAGGGTCTTGGGTTTGAGCGACTACGTCCTCAATCACCAGCCAGAGATAGACTCCAAAACTCATGATGATCTCCTTCATCGACAAGAAGCTTATTTATACTGAACTAGCACGCCACTTCAAATGAAGTCGGCCAAGAAAAATAAAAGAAAAAGAATTCAAAATTCAAATTGTGGTGCCAACATAGAAAGGTCGGCCAGATAGATTATTTTATTTATCTATTTATTAAATAGTGTTTATAAACACTCTTTTTTTCCCAAAATGAGTCGGCCATGATTTAGGGAAAATTTGGAACAATACATTGTTCTTATATAGAGGTGGAAGGAGACTTGAAGGTGGTGATTAATGGCTGTCAGAAGTGATCTACTAGAGACTCAAAATTTTAAAAAAATAATAATTGATGAGATATGAGCAAAAACTGGGAGTTTTGACAAAGTGGTGTTTGAGCACTGTTTGAGAGAGGGTAATTATGTTGCAGATTGCCTCGCCAATGGTGGAAGAAGGAACTTGTTATTCAGACTGCCATTGATTGGGGACTGGATTGCCTATGATTGAGAAGGCACAGAGTATATAGGTAGCACTAGGAGGAAAAGAAAAAGACACTTCAGAAATTTTAAAATTGAAAACAAAAATCAACCTTATACTCAGGCTTGTGATGCTGTCATGGCAGCTGGTGGTGTTTGGAGACAGAACTCTTCAAATGTGTCAACCTGATTTCTTGGGGACAGAAACCCTTAGGAAGCAGAGTATAGTCCTGATTTCTTGGTATAGAAGCCTTCAGCAAGCAGTTCATGGTTCATTGAATCATTCAGATTTGCAGGTTACAAAGTGTCCAGAACAATTTACGCATTTGAATTTGCTACAGAGCGTCCGGGATCATTTAGGCATTCAGATTTTCTGCAAAGTGACCAGGATCATTTAGGCATCAGAATTGTATACTGGATGCACCCTTTGATTGAGGACTGGATTGCCTATGATTGAGAAGGCACAGAGTATATAGGTAGCACTAGGAGGAAAAGAAAAAGACACTTCAGAAATTTTAAAATTGAAAACAAAAATCAACCTTATACTCAGGCTTGTGATGCTGTCATGGCAGCTGGTGGTGTTTGGAGACAGAACTCTTCGAGTGTGTCAACCTGATTTCTTGGGGACAGAAACCCTTAGGAAGCAGAGTATAGTCCTGATTTCTTGGCATAGAAGCCTTCAGCAAGCAGTTCATGGTTCATTGAATCATTCAGATTTGCAGGTTACAAAGTGTCCAGAACAATTTACGCATTTGAATTTGCTACAGAGCGTCCGGGATCATTTAGGCATCAGAATTGTATACTGGATGCACCCTGTAAATTGTACAGTTTTGTTCAGTTCTTTGTGTGTATTTGAATTAATTCAGAAAAACTAAAAAGTTATTTGTTGCCGGAACATTTCTGGGTCTGTTTTGTCTTGTGTGCATTTAGATCGGGTTTTTACAAAGATAGAAGATACAGCTGCTTTGAATTTTGTCAAACAGATCCTTGGTAAGGATAGGGCGTTTCCAATAGGTGAAGATAAAATGGCATATGTTTTAGCTTTATCCAAAGCTAGCTTACAGAAAAGGGTTGGAGATGATGTTATCGTAGCTTGTATTATGCATACGCATGTACAGTATTCTCCTATGGAGATCTCTGAAATAGATGTTCAAAGGATAATAATTAGTAGTTTACAGTACCTGCTTCACAGAGAGTGGAGGGTAGCATAAGTGAGCACAGAAGCATAGAAGACAGAATTGAAAGTTTGAAGAGTCTGGAAATGAATTGGCTTTTGTGTTTGACAACTTGCAGGTCAACTTAAGGGATAGCCTCTTAGAAGTGAGAAGTGATTTCAAGCTCATTTGAGGGGCACTTTGGAGCCAGCTGTGATGATTTCAGATGCAGTTAATGGAGTTGCATATACCCATTTTTTGATAGTTAGAATAGTACGATAGTTAAAAATGCCAATGCTGAATATTATGTTAAGCTTTTATCTATGTATCTAGCAGCCTTGGCCGTTCTTTTGAAATTACCTCCTAAGGAGCAGGCCCCAATAGAACCTGCAATTAATCCATCATAAAAAATAAAATAAAAATAGAAAACACTAACACTCATCAACTTCCATACATCTAGTATAGTGAAACTGAAATTTAAGTGGAAGGCTTTCCTTGACAGAGAAGATATCGAAAATTGGAAATTTAGCAGTACATAACATAGAACATGAGCAGATAGACAAATTTCCTCACAGAAAATATAACTGTAAAAGCGAGACATTGATGCAGGAGCATCCAAGCCAAAAACTTAAAAAGGAACATGAGTATATTTGATCCTAGAAACAGGCAGAGACTGGCATTTCAATTCCCGATTAGTGGTGGCTATTTTCCGCAACCATTCTCTGACTTGGGCGTGAGATTTTATGGTGGGCGGCACCTATTTCAAACACCTCCTCTATTTAGCACAGGTGGCTGATAGCCTGATACAAAGCAGATACAGACAAATTGCTGGCAGATTAAAAAAGAATCATCATTGGCATATTAATCTTCTCCGAGGCGTTTCAACCTATTATTACTGGCAGAGTCTGCATAAGATCATGGTCACAGTCGGCCTATTGTAACAGCCTCATCATTTTTCTAAGTTGAGTTTGGCAGTTTTAGCATGATGGAGGAAGCTGGAAGGCAAGATGGGATTAAAAAACAAAATGTATCACAAGTGACCAATGGAATGGAGTATTCATCTGACAGAAAAGTGGGATATGTAGACGATGGTATCCGCGTGTGAATGTTGCTGAAGAACAGCAGGGAGAAGTTGGAGGTAGAAGGATAATCAATTCTTGTTGTTGAAGGTGGGAACAAGGTCATGGATATTGAAGTGGAGACATTTGTAATAAGACAATCAACAATTTATAATACTCTCAAATGGAGCAGGAACTGTATCCTTTGCTAGGCATGAGTTTTATGTTTATGTTATGGTGATATGTAGATGATGGTGTTCCTGATGGGAAGAGAGAAAATTCAGAAGAAAAGTCATGAGTAATTTAGTCGAATACAAAGTAATTTTCAAGATTAATCATGAGGTTTTTAGCAGGGAATATTTTATTTTTCTGTTTGTATCTTCATGGAAGATTTTGAATAAGGTTGTAGTTGTTCCATTTAGTAGTGATAAGCGTGAGGCATTGAGGAAAGGCTGTTTAGGGAAGTTTTGTGGTGTTGAGTCATAGTTTTTCAGTTGATAGAAGCCGGATCTATTCTGAAAATTCCGTGTCTCATGTAGTGGCTGTCATGTAGTATGATATATGAGTTGTTAGTAATGAGTTCAATGTGGTTTTAGGATTTAAACTGTCTCAAGAATCATAATTTGTTTTGCTAGTTGTAATCCATCTCTGCCAAGTTTATCTTGCAGATCCATCTGTAAGTGATTGTATTGGAAACTTTTAAATATCATGATGTTCTATGATGTAGGTACTAGGAGCATCCGGGCGTATGAGTAATCCGCATCATCCAAAAAAAAAATGTTGTTTGTTGTTTCTGTTGTTTAAGTTGTTTTGATTTCATTTTTGGTGTGCATTCAGTTCCGGAGGTTACAACGTCTCTGGCATAAAATTTCATTTGCCAGGCATTTTTTATTTTATTGTTGCCGGTTAAAATTGACAAAAAAAAAAATTATCTAATTTTTTTTCCCCAGCATAGAAAATGTATAGAGATTTTTCGCAGAGAGGAAGATTTAAAAAAAAGGGCATTGAGATGGGGAGCTGGCAAAGCTATATTCCAAAAAAAAAAATTGTCTTTAAAAAATGCAGAATTTAAAAGACCAGAAAAAAAAACCCTATGCCAAAATGGGAAGGGGAAGAGACAAAGGAAAAAAAGAGAGAGGAGCTGGAGTATGGCACCAGGCAGAGGGAGAGCCCAACGTGGGAGGGGGGAGATGGTAATAAACACCAGACAAAGAAAAATATATGGTGCAGAAATTTAAAACGGACCAATTCCAGCGTGGAGTTAAAAAAAGTGAATGAAGGAGAATGTAAGTTTGAAGAAACCAGCATGAGAATAGAAGGTGTGTGCAGCTGTGTGAAATGAATGATAGCAGAAATTAAAGAAGAGAACAGACCTGTGTGGAGATAAAAGAGCAGGTTACAGAGTGAAACATAAAATTAATTGTCATAGCTGAAAGTATAGAGGAATGAATTGAAGTTGCAGACCTGTTGGAGGAATAAGTAAATACAGAGGCAGATATAATACAGAGAAATTCCCCAATTTTGATGATTAATAAATTAAATTGAAATTCAGGCCATTGTATTCCTGTGGAGACTGAACTCACCTGAATAAAATTAAATTTTGATATTGAATTGTGTTGTGCAATTGAGTAATTTTAACTTGTTGAAACTTGTTTGTGACTGTGAACGAATTTTGGCTGCGATTTCTTAACCGTCTAATAAGACTATTAAAAATCATTCTGCATTATTCTATCTTGTATGCTGGAATAAATTAAATTTGTTAAGTTCTGCAGTTTTTAAATTCTGCTGATAATATGTTAAAGACTTACCTAACTGCTGAAAATAAGAAACTGTGGGTGAGGTGAGCTGCTTGGATTGGATTGGTTGCCCTTCATTGGCTACCTGGTCCTTGACTGCATCAGACATTATGTTGAATACTGCCAAATTGCCAATAACACATATACAGTGTAGACAGGCTTTACAATATTTTGAAGAAAACAACTTTATATATAAAAGCAAGAGTTATGTTTTCTAGTTGACTTCTCATATAGAGGTGCTAGCACAAAAGTAGATTCTTAAGAATTAACATTTCTGAAAATATTTTTTACGTTTGAATATAGAATTTGGCTATTTGAAGCTAACTCCTAAAATAGGAAAGTATGATATGATCCTCGAAATACTCCAAACAGGAATACCAAGCATTTAATCGAAAACCTTTGCAAAATTTGTTTGGGGAAGAATATATGACAGTCCCGAGCTCTTATGGCCTTCAACATCATCATCATTCAACGGACAGAAAAATGCACAAGCATTAAAATATTTTAAATTCCAAAGTAAGAATAACATAACACATTCAAGAGTCGCCATATCATTTATATCAACATTAATAACACAAAGAGGTTCACAATAATGATCGCATCTGCAAAAGGCAACATGAATTCCATAATCTAATGTTGAAAACTTGATTGTGGTATTAGCCATATGCAAGAAATAACAGATCAGAGAATGATGCTAAGACCTAATTTAGAATTTGAACCTATGACCTACCCCAGACTGATGGCCTGCTCTATGCTGTGCTACTTGCCTGTTTTTTAATAGACCTTACAAGATCTCTTTAGAAGCTCCAATTACCACATCCAAGATTGGAGCAGATATATGAATCTGTAGCACCTTTATACTTGCAAAGTTAAGATAATGAATATTCAGGCCAAAAAAACAGAGTAGACAAATGTTAGCCCCCATGTAAATATTATGATGCCAAATGTGTTATTTAGTGGGATATATACTTACACTTTATCAAGGGAATTTAAGTAATTTATCATTGAGGGTTATCAACGGTTAGATTCCCACGAAAGCACAATCTTAGCATGCATGACAGTCAGGTGCCTTTTGCACTGGATAGGCTTTTGAGAAGAATAATGCAACAAATTGTAGTAGAGAAACAGCATTGTAGAAAATGCACAAGAGTTGCACTAGAAATAAGTGTGTTTGGCTGCCCCGTTGTCATCCAAGCAATGGTGGCTAGCCCTCTTTGTATTTTATTTCTGAGTAAAATAAATGGAAATGTCCTCGCTGCAAATAATTGTATTCTTAATATGTTAGTATAGACAGGGTACTCACCGGGTCATATGGTTACAACCTAACTGGTAAAGGAATTTTGCAATAGTCCGATGTATGGCTTACTATTAGGTTTTTCATTTTTTCTTTATCTAATGGAAGTTTTATACTTACAAGAGACCTCGATTGAAAAAAATTTGGTAACAAATTATGTTATCCAACCAACAAGTGTCTAGATTATCACTAGGCATGGCAACTCTTTTACCAGTCTGCAATTTTGAGTTCTCTGAACGCAAATGCATACTAGGATGCTCAGGTTCAATCTATAAAAGCCCAAATTTCTCAGCTCTGCATACCCATCAAAGATGGTCTTTTCTATATAATTAAGCATCGAATCAAACAGAATTTGAGGTACAGGCAATAAGAAAGACACATTGCTAGAAATGACCATTTCTACTCAGAAGGATACAGTATGTATTACTACTTTGATTGCATAACATAATATTACTATTTGAAAAAGCATAGTTTAATGGCGTTGCACCCTATCTGAATTTTTGTTTTCTTAGAAATTAAACTGTGATGTATAGCATGCAAAAAACTAATGCACTTACTGATCGTAGAATAGGTCTTGGAAGGAGCCGCAATCATAACTTAGCAAATAATGATTTTTATGCAGCTGCGAAAACCCAGCCGTCTAGCGTCGGGCGGAGGGAGGGATATCATTCTCATAAAAAAAATTTGTTCGATTTCATCACAATATAAAATTAACTCTTAGGGTTGAGAGGATAAAATATGATGCGATGTTTTATCACGATAAAATATGTTTCTTTCACTTTTATTGCATTTTTCTGTTTTAATTTGTTTTTGGCAGCGACAAGGTCCTAAAAGCCACTTGAATAAGTGTGCTGTGGTTTCGAGAAAGGAATCTTTTAAAATTTCAGTTAGTTTTGTTTTTTTTTTTAATACTACAGGGTGTCCCTACGATCCAGTCCAGCAGTCTAGCAGCAGCAGCCCTTATCTTGGGTACCTGAGGCGAGCTAGGGCTAGACTAGTCCCCTGTGGGTGAGACCCAACAGTCTAGTAGCAGCAACCCTTACTTTGCGTACTTGAGGCAAGCTAGGGCGAGACTAGTCCCTTGCGGGTGAGATCCCCCACCCGCAAGAAGTCCCACCTCTTAAACTCGAGAGCGGAGTCGAACCTAAGACAATGGGGAGAAAACCCACTGCCCAAGCCAACTCTACTACCCATTCAGGCTAGTACCTGTGTTATTAGTGGCGAGTATCTGTTTTTACAACAATGTAGTAATAGTAGTAATAAGTGTCACTTGGTGATGAGTATTTGCCTTTGTAATTTATGGTAATAATTTTTATTTTGTTGATTTAGAGGGAGGTAAATAATGTGTTAGCTAGTTGACAGATGAGTTGGCATGACATAGTGATTTAGAGGTAAGCTAGTAATAGTTTGATATGAATAGAATCTTGCAAGCTTAACATGTTCAAATGTTACATGGATAGTGAGTTTATAGTTGTTAGGTTTGATCTTGACCCTAAATTTGATTTGCACTAAGCACAATTATGACTAACATAGTTGAATTTGAATATGTTCAAATCGAAATAACTCTTAAATATAGAGTAAAATAATTCTTATAAGATAACTCTTAAATAAATGAAAAAAGTTCAAGAATGAAATATTTTGAAATAACATATATTCATTATTTACTTAAAATTTATTTGATGAGTTCATTTAATTTTAGTTCTTATCCTAACTATAACCCTAACTCTAACCCTAATTATAATTCTAGTGCTAGCCTTAACCCTAACCCTAATTCTACCCCTTGATATATTCCTAATTCTAACCATAACCCTAACTCTAACCATAGTTAAAATCTCACTTCTAATTTTAACCTAAATACAACTTTAATTGTAACTCTAACCATAACTTTAATTCTAATCCTAATTCAATATATAACCCTAGCCCTAATTATATTGCAAGTATAACCATAACTAGAATTTGAAGCTCTGGTGAACAACTTTTCATTGGAGCATTTTCAACCCAAACGAACCTTGCCATTGCATTCAATTGGCCCAAAAAACCCTATTCTCATATAAAATTTATCTATTTTAGATGAATTTGATTTTTGACAATTTTTTATAATTTTGCTAGAAGGGTCGTCAATATAGGTTAAATTCAACCATTATTTTACAAAAAAAAATAAAAAATCACCATGATGTCTATTTTTGGCAAATGAGATATCATCAAAAAGCTGAAGATGGAAAATTTCCATCCACAGAGGTATTAAAAAGATTTTTTTCCATTTTTTGTCAAATATTGCAAGTTGAAGCTTTTTGTTGCAAATTTCTTCAAAAACTCATAAGTTTCACTTAGGAGCTTCATTTTTTGGAAACGAATAGGCATTGAAAAGGTATTGAAGAGCACTACACGACTATAAGGCTATTTTTTCTAGATTTTGTCTCATGTTCATTTCGTATCAAAATTTATAATTTTAGCTATTTTGAACCTATTGAGCATTGTATATTGGAAAAGGCTTTGTAAACACACTAAACTATAAAGTTTCAACCTTATAATTTTTAGGTGCTAATTTTTTATACTAGTGAAAAGGTTGGGAGTGTATTGGTATTCTTATTTGGTGTCTTTTGCACACTAATTATTGGGGGATTATACATGTACTTTGGAATCACGAACAGAGATAAAGTTACATTTATGGGGGGTTAATCATGTCTTTTAAACATTATTTTCATCTTTCTATTATTTAGCTTCAAAGAACTATTTATCTTGGGAACAATGGATAAGGAATGATTGCCTTGAGCGGGATCTACTACCCTATCTCCATGGACTCATTCCTGATCCAAGTGACTATGATTAGAAGAATGCATGGTTTAATAATAATGGCATGGTTTATGGACTAATATGTCTTACTATTTTTAAGGATGTTATACATCACATAGAGCACACCGAGTTCCCTTTCATTGCTTGGACGATCATCCAACAATTGTATGGAGACATTGGACCTTCATCTAAAAGTGATGTTTCCTTGGAGAACCAAACTATTGTGGATGATATTGAGACTTATGTTGCCTCATCTTGTGTGGATCAATTCATTAATACCCCATCTCAATCACCTGTTGCAACTTTAGATTCTAGAGATGTTTCTTTGAGAGCCTCCAATGATTCATTGCAACATGATTATTTAAGTCTTTTGGATTTAGTCCATTGGGACCAATTTCTACCAACATCTCTTTTTTGTTTGTTCAGTCCCTCATTTTGGATCGAGATGACATTATTGAGGCCATACATCTTCTCTTTGGGGACAACTCTTAGGTTTGTGCATTTGTTGATACTATAGAGTCTAGTGTTACTTCTTTGAAAGCTTCTAATGATTCCTTGCAATAGGACATTTGTAGTCTTTCAAATTCAATTTTATGGGATGATCTCTTAATAGATATTTCAAACTTGATTATGGAGACACATATTGCAGATTTGGGAGACACTATTGACTATATCCATCTTCTCTTTGATGGAGTTGATTCTTCTTTAGTTGTTGTGAGGGAACATTTTGACCCTCTAGTTCATTATCACAAGAGTTTGATATGAGTATGGATATTTTGGATCAACATTTGGAGGAGACATCTTTAGAGGAGATACTTGAATCTTTGGCTTATGCTCTACATCAGTCTCTAGGAGATTTTGATTTTTCATCTTTATTAGTGTGGCCTAAAACACCTAATTTGATTGTGACAACTTTCAGCATCAACACGAGGACACATGTGCCAAGTTTGAAGACTTTATACATCTTGCAATTTCTTCCTACATATTTTTGTCAAGACTTGGGAGATAGCTTGCACACACCTTTGGTTTTGTTTCTTCCTGAGGGGAGGAACGTTGTTTGATGATCGTGAACCATCTTCTACATCTAGTTTCAATTGTCTACTATTGGACCTCTTTGGGGCACTACTTAGTCTGTTTCTTCTCTCTATTTTGGAGGGGTGTTCTCTCTCTATTTGTGGGGGGGGTCTTCTTCATCTTTAGGGGAATTCCATAGGTACATGGGTACCTAACATGGCCTCATTTGCTAGGACCCATTATCTTTTACATCCTCCTAAGTTGTGCTTAAGGGGGAGTTTTAGTGTAGGTTTTTAGTTTTCTAGTGGGATAAATTATTTTCCCTTAGTCTTAGGTTTTTCCTAAACTTTATTAAGCTTTCATAGGATAATAAAGTGAGTTTATCATTTAACAACTAGGCTACAAGTGATGTGGTGTCCCCTTAAAAATTGAAAGACTTTTCACTTTTGGTGGCACCCTTCACTTTTTGTAGTTGATTCCTATTGGTTGGATTTTCCACCTACATCTTCTCCTTAGTTCTATAAACTCATTACCTAGCTTGTATTTGCATATTCTTATATACTTTTACATGCTCTTGCATCTTGGAAGATCTTAATACAATTTTTTCATCCTAACATTGCATAATCTCTTGGAGTTCTGTTTTGCATTATTTATGTTTTTCCAGTTTATGTAACTTCAATTTTCTCTTTACAAGTTCCTTGGGTTGTTCAACATATTTCAAATTTCTAACACCAATGCTTCACCTATGTGAGAATCACACAAATGAAATGAGTGTTATGTGGACCATTCATTATCATGAGAGATGGGTTCTTGTGAACCACTACTCATGAAACATGGGTCAATGAGTTATACTCGAAAAACTACACGGTTGAATCATGATAGCAATATCATAATTTGACAAGCTATGGAAAATACCTCCTACTTACCAATTGATGAGCTAAATGGGATCTATAATGAATGGTTCATAAGGCACAACACTACTAGAATAAATCATAATTGAATCATGCACATGTCAATAAAAGTTTGAATAGGAATCTGTAAGGAACTATTAGATCTGTCCATAGTTCTAGTTCACTATCAAGAGTCTATATTTAGGTGTCAATAATATTCAATCTGCTATTGATTTATTTAGTTGAAATATAGCCTAACTATTGAATTATTGTATTTATATATGTACTACTACCATGAATAAATAAGAGATATGCAACAATATTTTTTGTTGATCTATTCTTTTTCATTCTCTATTATTTCATATTTTAATATGGTATCAAAGCTAATGGGAGGTCTTGTTGTTGTGAGTTTATGTCAAGTTTGATGTTGTGTGTTGTGGAGGATTCTGAAAGGAGGTGGTGAATTGCTGCTATGTAGCTTGTTGCAACCATAAGAGTTGAGAGAATGTCAATCATTATTGAAGAACCACCAGATGATAGTGATGATGACTTCATTGAAGATAAATTTGTTGTTCTATTTTGAAGAGGCCAACACTTTGAAGACAATGAAGGATGTAGTAGAGGATAGATAGATGCTCAATAGTTTGAGTTGCTTGTGGATCAAAGAAACTATACCTCATTGGGGTTATGAGACATATATGTGAGGATTGATCTCCAATAGTTCACAGAAGATTTGAAATCTAGAAGTTCAGTATCATACATGTATGAAGGTGATGAGACACTTCATGTGCAAATGGTGTCCAATGATGTTGGGAACTTGGATTATAGCTAGGTGACTATACTTGGGAGCAACTTGTATTATTAGTTGAAACCAATATCTATTATGTTTGGCATTTAAACATGGGTAAATATATTGTTTGTATTCTTGTTATTGCCACTACATTTATTGAAGCCTTCAAAGAATCACATGCAATATTAAATGGATAAAATGTAATATGATTACATTAGAGGTTGGAGTCATCAGATGATGGAGGCTTTTTATGATCTTGAGTTAGCTTTTTGCTCAAAGATGGTAATTTGTATGAGAAGTATATGTTATTTTTGCATTCCTTTTTTGATGCTGACAAAATGAAGAATGCATATATTGTGAAGTTTATTTTTTGAAGACAGGTGGGGATCTAGTGAACTCAATAGGATTGTTGCCAAATAGTTTAGGAGTTGTGGATTTCAGCAAGTATACCCTTCCAAGATTCATGAGACAAATTTGATGGAGCAATGGATTGTTGTCCAATAATTCAAGGATCTATGATTTGAGAGTTCAAGGAGGTGGTAATCTAAGAGCTCGAGAGCTACATCTTTTGAGGGTTATGAGATAGCTTGATGGAGCTACACTTGATTTAGGATTTATTTTTTTATTTTTGATTTATTTTTATTTTTTAAAAATGTACTTATTTGTTTCAATTAACATGTTTGATGTGTGGAAGGTAAATCTTAAGGGAGGTACTAGAATATTAAGGTTTAACTTAATAAATTCACCTGAATGACTACTTATTCATTTTTATAATTTAATAATTAGTTACATTATTTAAGTTAGTAGTTGGAGAAGTTCAATTCTAAGGGCTTTATAAAAGTCATATTATAATACATTCTTAGATTAACTCAATAACATTAATATCATTTTGTGTTTATTACTATGTAAATCTCTTGAGTTTTCTAATATTCCTATGTGATAGAATGAAAAATAAAAAGAAAAAAAAGGGTTAGAATCATAAATGTGGAGAAGGATATATTTTCTTCATGGCTCTTAATACATGAACAAACATTTATAAAATTTGACAGATATTTTTCAAAATCCAATCACATTGAATTTTAATTTGAATTTTAAATAGACTTTGCTTGGTTCTCCTAGGACAATCTTCCACTAATATCAACAAATAACATTAAAATCTAAGGTAAAGAAAACAAGCCAAGATCTCAAATACCAGAAAGTCGTGCATGCATTGAATGCATTTGCACCAAATAGAAGGAAAACATATGTACAACACTCCATGAGCATGTGAGACGAGAGGAAAAGGTAAGTTGAGTAAGAGAGGAATACATGCAACGTGAGGGGTGGAAGCCTACACGTCTCTACTTGCTGCTTCAAAAATTGTTCATACTGGTTTTTGGTGATATTTTTCCTCTATGAAATGGCAACTGTGTTGCTGTGAAATGCATTTGGGCCCCCCATATATGGTGAAACTGTGACTTGTGTGTATATGTTTTTATTTGTTATATTATCTTTGATCATGATAATATATTTTATTTGGATAGTATTTTCTATCTTTAAATTAATATAAACAATTAACAAGAGGCATTTTTAATTATAGAATATTGGCAACTACATAAATCCATGTTCATGTACTTTTTAAACTAGAATATGTAAAGAGATAATAAGTTATATAATCAATTGAATGTAAAGACATGTACTGAGGTACTTGATGTTTCTCTTAGCATGTCTATCACTTCAAAAAATACAAAAGTTGGTGAGTATAAGATTGTTGTGTCCTTTCTAATGTCTTGGGAAAAGAATGTATCACACAAAAATGTTTTGTCAAAATTTGTGTCATAAAAAAAGAAAATAGTATATCCTTGACAAATGAACGTGTCAAAAGATAAGTGTGAAAATGTGTTTTTAGTGGTTTTTTTGTTTTTATGTTAGAACCTCTTGTGAGGGTCTAGGAGTCTCAAAAGATAAATAAGGGAAAATATGGTCTTGGTTTTAAGGGTTTTGAGAGGTCTTATGTTCCAAGTTATTCTAAACTCGTTTGCTTTTGTATAAGGTGGAACTCTTAATGAATGTTTAGTTGAGTATTCACATGTATGTGTTTGTGAATCCGAACCCCCTAAGTTATCCATAAGTCAACTTAAGTTGTATTCCCATCGAGGCAATCATGCAAAAATGCTCGTCAATTCACTATTTTGACTTGAATCCCTGTTCATTGTATGGTCAACATACACAAACTTATTCCCTTTGTTTCCAAAAGGATGTGTTGAGACTTGTGTTGTGTTGTCAATCCCTTATTTGTGTGTGTTGCTAGGGATGCTAGTGTAATCTACACAAAGAGGTCCAATGAAGGGCTACCCTACCTAGTAGCCTACAAACTCACCCACAAAATCATACATTGTGTGAAAACCAAGACAATGCTATTTACATTAGTTTAAATAAATTATGCCTTCATAGGCTACAAGAAGTTAAAAATAGCCTAAAATAATTACACATAGGTCTACAAATTGGTAATGGGTTTATCTATATTTGATCTATGGATAAAATCCCCTTAATGTAACCTCTACACATTCTCCATGACATTTAATAATGACATCCAGTCTTAGGTTTGACATTCTATTCCTAATCAACCCATTATGCATGCTTGGGTCATCTCATCTTTGGGAAGAATCAATCCCCATACACATTTTTCCTTTCATCCCTTGCTTTCTCTACTTCCCTAATGGTTATTCAATAATTTTTAGGTCCCAAAATATCTTTTCATCTATCCTTACACCTGCCCCAATTATATTTCTCCATTATTGGTTATTTATTTTAGATTTTAAACATTTTTGGGCATGATTTTTTTCCCAAAAATGGTCTACCGAATTTTTTACATGCCCCACACTTATATGTAATGATATTGGCTTGGTTTTATTGGTTCTAGATGTCATGTGGACAATTAGAGACATTATTCCAATCATTAAACTCTAACTATTCACTTGAACCAAATTGATTTAGCTTCTTGTTGGGCCATTTGAAAATAAGATTTATTTTTCTCAATTTCCTCTTTAAAACATGTATGCCATTAGGACATGTTAGAAGAATAAAAAAATAATCTACATAAAAAATAATGTTAGGAATCTCTCTATGTCAATTCCACCATAAGTTACCTCAATTGGTTGTCTTTTTATTTATATTATTGAAGTCATTCTTGTTGTCACTAAGCTTATAATTATTGTTGAAGTGAAAAGTATTGTACAAATTTTAACAACATATTCATGTTTCTCTTGAAAAGTTATGCAATTTCAAAAGAAAAAAATCATTTTCATTCCATATAAATATGTTATGGCCTTGAAAAGTTTGTTGTTCAAGTGCTTGTCATAGTGGTTGACGAAGTGCATAGTAGTGGCTACTAAAGTTCACAACACTACTTGATAAAGTGAAATAAATTATTACAAAAGATGCTAGAGTGTTCTAATTTTTTATAGAAGATAAAGGAGTGTTTCTAAACCTTTTTTACTCATCTTAACATGGCATTTATTCCCCAAAAACCACATACAAAGACAAAAATCTCTTCAACCAACTTTGTTTTATTTTTAGGTGATGCATAGTTACTTGTGGACTTAGATGCTCTTACATTAGAAATGTTTGGTAAATTTTCTTATGATCATCGTACTCACAAAGTATATTTGAGTGGTAGAACCATCCTTTTAGAATGTATGCATTTTTCAACATGCTCCATGATTATAACAAGTGCATCAGAAGACTTCTTCCTCCATATATTTTAACAATCAACTAGGAAAAATATTGTCATCCTTTGCTAGTTTTGGATATTTATTTTGATTCCTATTATGGACTTTTATCTACTATATCTCAACCTCCTCCAGATGTTCCCTCTCCTTCTCTCTCCTCTTGTGGAATTTTAATCCGCCTTTATCCATCCACCTCTACCAAATGCTTGTCCTCTCCTCCTATTCTTTTGTGGGATTTGACCAATCACTATCCATCAACCTCCACCAAAATTCTTTCCTTCTTTTCCACTCACTAGTTCTTCTATACACTCCTCTTCTTTTATATCTTGTACACAAATTTTCTCCTATTGATGCACTTTACAACATGCACTCCTACATCAATATGTCATGTTAAATTTTCTTTTGTATCCATTCGTTATTTTACAAAATAGCTCCCCTTCAAGTATAAAATCTTCATCTAAACTCAATCTATTTGAATGATAAACTAGAAAATTTCCTCCATTAGCTCTTCACTTTTATATCCTTCTCATGTGACCAAAATATCCTCTTTCTCATCGCCAACTACATTAGGTTTTATATCTACAACTTCTACTCTTTGTACCACCCCAAGATACTATTTCTCACTCTCTTCTTTTTCACTTTATTGCACCATATCCACCAACATCTATGTGTCCTCCAAATGAAAAACCCCTACTATACTTTTCCCACTCTCTATTATAATAGCATCAATATGCAAAAACTACAGTTCCTCATTTGCATCCTCTTTTTTTTTTTTTTTTGTAAGAGTTCTTTGATCTACTCCAATGCCTTAGGAAAAAATGTCACTTAGAAAGTGTGTATGTCAAAATTTGTTCCACAAAATAAGTGTGAATTTTAAAATTTGAGGAATTCAACATGGGCTCCAACTCACCTAACTTTTCATAATTGTGGCCAAACACCTTCATACCTCCATTTGTTGAGTGTAAATTGAATCAATGTTCATTTGGACAACTCTCTCTATCAATGATTAGTGAAAATTTTAAAGTTTTAATCTAGTAGCAAAGAAACATTAACATCTTTGTGGCTTGCTCAAGCAATGCCCCTACATTACAAGGTGTTTATGAATACTATCAATTCATAGTTCTTAGAAAAGGTTGAGTAGAGAACTACATGTGAAGTTGTAAGACAAATACCTATGAATTACTAGAACAATTCAAGAACTTAGATACATAGTTGCAATTATGAATCTATTTAGATAGTCTATGAACTTATCTTTTTATAAAACAAAAATCTAATATAATATCTTAAACGATCACATTGCCAGAAAACTTATTTATAAAATATTTTTCTTTTATGCGGCAAGGGTGTCCCCACGACTCAGCCCAGTGGCCCAGCAGCCCATACCTTGGGTACTTGGGGCGAGTTGGGGTGAGACTAGCCCCCTATGGGTGGATGCCATAGCCCACATATAGGCCCACCGGTCAACCGCGAGAGCGGGGGGTTGAACCCAAGACCTATGAGAAGCAAACACACGGCCCAAGTCAACTCCGCTACCCGAACAGGCTCTTATTTATAAAATCTTATCTATTTAATATCATTTATCAATTATAAAACCAAATATTATTCCCCTTTATGTTCAATTTCTCATTCTAACCACTAAAAATTAGTGATCTATCAACAATAATTATTCATTAACTTTAACCTATTTATACTTAAGTGACCTTACTCAACTCATAAGGAATCATTGTTTGCTTTTTCAATAATACAGAATGTGTACAAAGAGATACCATGGACAGACTTGAAATCTTGTTTTGACATGGTTGACTGACCTCTAAATTATTATGCGAATGGCATTATTGGCAATAACAATAATATTTGGCACATTTCATTACAAGCGAGCATGTGTGCCCTCTTACCTTTCCTTTCACCATTATTATTCTATAAAAGTTGTCGAATTGTCATTCAAACTTTCTCTGTCCACCTTCATTATGCTACCAACCTATATTCATTGATATTATATATACACCCAAATTCAGATTGGCCCGGACACAAAGTAATTTAATATAAAAAGCAAATGTAAGGTTTTTAAAATCCCGACAAACAAAATAAAAAAAAGAAAGGAGGAATCTGATATGGAGGCAAAAAAAAAAAGGTACCATTTGGGTGACGGCAAGTGGAAATCTCTTGCCAACAAACTACGTTTTCTTTGCTTAGAATAAAAAAAAAAAGTATGATTTGTCTCTGAGATGTACATGGCAAATCCCAATGGCTTTTTACATATTTTGATGCTCTGGGTGTTCACATGAACATTTAATTATTCTTAAAAAGTAAGTTTTTGGATTTAGTTGTGTCTGTTTTTTTCAATGTTTCGTATCATATTCAATGATCCATCATCAGAAAGAAGAAAAATTGTGATCCCAAACGTCAAAGAAAAATTAAAAAACCTATACTAACTAATTTCTCTGTTCTTTGTAGTGTCTAATTGAGTTGAGAGTAGTGTGGAAATGAAAGGATACTATACCAGACCCACTTCTTCCTTCAACAACAGAGAAGGGGAGTTAAGGAAGGAGGGACTGGCAATCGGTGCAGAGCGCGATGGCTATGAGAGAACACCACTCTTCCTCTTGTGCAGATGATGTGAAAGAAATCGGCACTATCAGAGGTGTTTACATTTCATGGCTCTCTTCCTCTCCTCCCAAAGATGGCAACGAGAATGTGATGAGTGTCAGATGTTGTATGTGTGGCGGCGGTGAACAAATCTTGCATTCTGCCATTGGAACACAGTCTACGAAGTACACTCGCTTCTTCCTCAATGACCAAGGATTTAGTGTAATAAAAATATTCTCTTTTCTATCTTATAAAAAATATTCTTTTTCTTAAGAGATAATTTATAATTTCTTTAAGAGAAATTTATGTCTTTTAAAATGTTTGGTATATATATATTTATATATATAGTCTTGAAGGCAATTTTTTTTTTTTTTAATAATAACTGTGTGAATTGTAATTATTCTTCGGCAATAAGAATAATGATACTTTATCCTATAGATATTTCTTTAGTATATTGTCAAGGTTTTACCACATAAATTTGTGTCTTGTTAAATGTTATTATGTTATTCATTTAATCTATCATGTTATTTATTTGCAACTAACTTGTGTTCCAATATTATTTTATTTTTTAAGATCACGTTTCCACAACAAGTGGCATTAGAGCAATTATTTTGCAACATCTGTGTTAGGATTTGGTGTTTGTTTTATAGAATCAAATGATGAAGGTGAAGAAATTCAATGGAAAGAATAACTTGAGCCATGGAAGCTCAAGATGTGTGATTTTTTAGTGCAACAAGGATTTCACAAGGCATTGGTAGGAAAGTCAAAGAAATATGTGAATATGAATAGTGAGGATTGGGGGGATCTAGATACAAGAGCTCTTAGCACAATTCAATTGTGTTTAGAAGATTGTGTTCTTTTCAATATTGTTGGAGAGGAAACAACAACAAGCTTATGGAATAAAATGGAGAGTATTTACACGACAAAATCTTTGACAAATTGAATCTACTTGAAGAGGCAATTGAGGGTAAGTGTAGGAAAATGGAGGACCAAAAGGGGGTCTTAAGTGGCCAAATTTTTTAAATCAAGAAAGATTGATCTTGGATGAGAAATTGAAGATAGTTATGCTCAAAATTTGAAAACGCAAAAAGAATAAGAATCATAGTGCTCTCAATCTACTTTTTAAACTACTATTTTTTTAAAAGGTGGAGAATAAGGGGTTCAAATAGGGACAATACACAAATTATTTATGTTTTGTCAAAAAATAACATAGTGTTCGGTGTGCTACCCCTAAAATGTTAAAAAAAAATTAGTATTTCAAAAATCGCTTTAGTAAAAAATTAGCTAGTTACACCATTTAATTTATGCCTGATTTTTTTGCTATTCTTTTAATGAATATATGGTTTTTTACTAATTTTCAAATAGGAAACATCTTGAAAAACAAAAAAATTGAGCATTCGTCAACTTGATTTTTTGAAAACTAATTGAAAATCATTTTTTTTTAATGTGAAAAGAATAGAGTCTAGTTTGTAAAAATGTAATTTATTTCAAATTTTGATGAATGAGTAAAAAATGAAACAAAAAATGTTATGTAGATTTTTGAGTAAAAATGGAGACACTAGAAAAAGAAATTAAAGATCAAAACTTTCACATATTCAAAATGTAAAAAAATTTCATGGTTAGAAAAATAAGAGAGAGTTCAATGTTTCTATGTTATTTTTTAACTTGAAATTGAAAGACATGCAAACCTAATGGAGAGGATACTCAAAATTGTGTCATTTTTTAGAATTTTCCAAAAACATGTCATGGGCATTGACATGTAAGTCTAGTTCCCTTTGGGTTGGATGCCCAAGGAAAACCCAACCTTAGGGTTAAAATTTTTCAAAGCAGATAATAATGAGAGCACATTATAGCACACTCACATTTCCAAGAAGAAAAAATAACTCTCTTTCTCTTTACATCATTATATAGCTCACAATTTATTTAAATACATGGACATTTATTTTCTCATACTTTAAGAAATATTTCATGTATATCATTTCACGATGTTTGAGAATAGTTTTGGATCTCTAGGAGTTATAATGTATATTCTAGGTTTTAGAAGATCTTAGATAAATTTCTTAGACAATCAAATTTCAATAATCAATAGGCTTCTATCATTGTAATTGTCTAATTAAACTTTGTAATTATTCAAAATCATCATCAAGCCTCTTTTTAGATATATATCTCTCTCGCTCTACCTCTCTCTCCCTCCCTCCTTCCCTCTCTCTCTATCCCTTCCCTATCTATTTCTCTCTATCTCACCTCTCTTTCCCTATCCCTCTACACATGTCTCTCTTCTTTGATTAAAAAGAGAGAAGCAGAGAGGGAAGGAGAGAGAGGGGGATAGAGGAAGGGAGTGAGAGATAGGTGGGTAAAAGCACAAACATGTGTCACACTTTATAAAAGAATCAACCAACAATAAAACAAATTCTAAACTTCGACCACATAAAAGTGGTCTTTATGTTTTAAATTTCAAAATGATGTAAACTAATAAAATGTAGAAATATTGATGAAGTTTATTCCTATAATTTTTCAGATTTTTTAAAAATTGTTTTGATTTTTTTTTATCAATTTAAGAGCGGATTTTGAAATGCTGAAAATTTCAAGAAAAAGTGACGTTCACTTGACATCAAGAAAAAAAAAAAAACACTATTTTTCCCTAACTTTTTTCTCCAAATAAGTAACTTCAATATCTAGTGCATGGATTTTTTTTTGAAATTTTGATGTATATTTTTCTCATAATAATATTTTAAAGTCAAACTTGTCAGAATTTGATAGTTTTCATTTGACATCAACTATTGCTTTTTTTTTTAATCATTTTCAAAAAATAAATTATACCCTTTTGAAGAGGACTCTCTCCTCCAGTGCACCATATTTTTATTTTTTTTAAATTAATACGTTTTAGTATTTTTTAAAAATTTCTAACTCGCATTTTTTAACTCTAATAACCTACTTTCATTATTTTAAAAATAAAATATATAAAAACTAATCAAAATATAACAAATTATGTGGATAGATGGGTGAGCGACTTGCTACATTGAAGGTGGAAAGTCTGCCTTGAGGGGTGTGGCTGAGGTGGTGGTGTGTTGGAAAGGTGAATTGGTGGCCACGTCGATGGAAAGGTGATGCCTCCTTGCATTTCGTTGGATTGTATCACAATGAATAGGGAGTAATTATGAAATTGATTGTGTTGGTACCCAGGAGGGTTTGCATGGGCTTCAGTGGTCTTGTCATGATTGACTCACATCATTTCTCCATAAGCTCATTCATCCAAATGGCGGCAGTATCAGATGCTCTGGCAAATTTTAGTTTGGCACACATATGATGTACAACATAATAAAGCAAGTGGCACCTTTCCTTTCTATTTGAGAAATTGGCGAGGACAAAGAAACTCATTTAGTTTTCACTTTCTCTCACTGGTGTAACACATTGTGGTGAAGCCAACGATGGCAAAGCGTTCCAAATTCATTATGGAAATGTCTGTGGATATGTTGGCATGTTTCGGGGTGGACACTCTAATAGCTCTTGATAGTAAGGACCGAAAAAATGCCTTTCAGGCGGTCACATACTAGTGCCTCAAGTGCATCCTACTAAATATCGACCCTCTTACTGTGATGGCCATGAAGATGATCCTTGGCAAAGGGTATTTGGAGTATAAAGAAAATTTCAGGACAAACACGTAGATTGTCTTGAGGTTTTTGGCATCGATTCTACACAATCATATGCCCAAGGCAGAGGTGAGGACACTGGTCTACAATCTCTTTAAGAAAAACTTGTTAGGAGGTTTGGAGGAGACCCTTAAAGCAACGTTACCTAGAAAAGGAATCCCATGACCACGTGATTTGGACCTATTAAAAGTTTAGGGTGAGGTTGTTAAGTTTTACCTTTTCCTTCTAGATTTAAAGGGGATGACATTAGTGAAGCACAATCCATGATAGTTGCAAACACGGTAAATTTCCTGAAGAAGGTGTTTCAGATGGAGGCGGTGAGCAACTTTGAATGGGTCAAAGAATTTGATGCATTTGCGAAAGACAATGACCTTTTGTAAATATTGGGTGCCTTCTATTTCCTCTTTTCAAGGTGTCAAGTTTGGGTCTATTAAAATGCATAATGTCAAAGTCTCTGTAAATTTTTGGTGTAGTCTCATAGGCTTGATATAAAGCCATTTTTTGTAAAATTGATAGATATCTATGACAGTAATGGCGGCAAGCTAGGGTTGGGTCTCATGTTAACTTAGTTTGGTTTGGTTTGTAGTTTGCTAAGCCCAAATGGTGGGTTGGCATGGAAAGATGCCAATTTTGTAATGCAGTTTGTAAGGGGTTTCTTATCGTTTCTAGTTACAAGCATGGTTGTTTTGGGGGAGTCAAGGTATGGGCATAGATGGCCCTGGTGGTTAAAATTGTCTTGCTAGATCTTAGAGGGTCGAATCTCAATAATAGTCAATTCTTGCAGTGCAAATGCTTGTAAAATATTTTTGGAAAATTAATATATCTCTTACAAAACAAAAAATATATATAGAAACAATTACATATTTGGATTCACCGTGCTCTGAGCTCTACAAAAGGGTATTTTTTTAATTTAAAAAAAATCATTTTCACTAAAGAAATACTTAGTTGAAGTTGAAAGTTTTAGAAAATTTTATAAAAAGCTAAGTTGGCCACCAATTAGGATGCCACATGGACAATTTCGGTAGAAAGGGTTTTGACCAAAACCCTTTCTATCGAAACCCCACACATAAAATAAGCCACATTTGATGCGATAAAGGGAAAAATTCAAATTTTATGTTTTTGGGTGAAAGGGTTTTGCTTGAAACTCTATGTGCCACGTATAGGCCACATGGTTTCAGACGAAACAGGTTCAACCAAAATTATTTAGGTCGAAATTGTTTTGCTCATAACTATTTAGTTGGCTGAAAGTGTGACACAACTTTGTGCTTTTACCCAGGTAGAGAGAAAGGGTGGGGAGGGAGAGATATAAGGGATTGGAAGAGAGTGGTGAGATAGAGAGAAATAGAGAGAGACAAAGAGATGCAAAGAGATAGAGAGAGACAAATAGACAAAGAGATAGAGAAAGAATTTGAGGGAGGAATATGTAGGTATTGAGAGAGGGAGAGAGGTGAGAGAGAAATAGAGCTCGAGAGGTAGATGGTATATGCAGGGAAATGGGGGACCAAAAGGGGGTCTTAACTAGCCACCTTTTTTCTAAAGTCATTAAGAAAGGAAGGTGTATTGGGAAGATATTCATAATAGGCACATAAACCTCAAATTAAAAATGGAAGGAGTTACTAAATGCACCAATCATATAGAAAGGTATAAGAGGCATTATTGGAGAAGCTATCACAAATAGTGGGAGAGGATGATGTAAAATTGTTATCCTAAGATAGTTTAAGAGTATATTAGGTTGAACCACAATCACTGTCTATGAAAGAAGGATGATTATCAACAAGCTTGTGGACAAATATAGTGAGGTTGTTTAATATAGAGGAGAATGCATCCATGGTATTAGATGTTATAAATAGAATACACAAATATGAAATTCCTAAATTACTAGAGATAGATCCAAAATAAAGACTAAAGGGAATATGCTCAAGGAGAATTGGTCAATTGAATGCTAAAATTTTTCTACTATGTGGTAAAGCTTAGCAAGGTTTAAGGTAGTGCCCCAAATTTTGGGGGTTTTTGTATTGAAATATTTTATTGAAATGCTAAAGTTTTTATTTTAATAATTGTGTTCTTTCTTATATAATCTAAATGTAATAAGAATATTTTTGAAATTAAAGTTAAATTATATGAGTAAAGAAATAAAAGTAGAGAATGTCAACAAAAAAATGTGAAGGAGAAAGGAAAGAAGGGTGTAATCTATTCTAGCATTTGATAAAGATTATGATAGTTGGCATAGCTTGGGAGAGAGTATTATGATTTAAATATTTTCTCCACGATCACTATTAGCTAGACAAACCTAAGTTTGGTCCCATCATTTATGGAATGGTTGCATTTGAACTAGTGTGATCACATCTATTTGGCCACAAAATTATTTAGATAGGTGTGATAGTATCATTTTAGTTTGTTATTCTAATACTATAATTTGTACAAGGTAAATACAATGAGAGATCTATACAAATGTATAAATAAGAAGTAAATTTGAGATAGAAGATTTAAGCTCATCAAAATGAAAGATAAAATAAAGTTTGCCCTTTATTTTTAATCTAGAATGTAGGGTAAGTGCACCAAGTTGTGACACAAAAATGGCTCTTAAGATGCCATTTTTTTAAAAATCAATAAAGTTTGATGTTCACAAGAAAATTAAGATAGTTTCGCTCAAAATTTGAAGATGCGACAAGAATAAGAGTTGGAGTGCTTCGAATCTACTTTCTAAGCTACTATTTTTTATTTTTTTTAAATAATGAATATTAAGGGTTTCAAAAAGGGGGGTCACCAAAAGTGGTCTTGTTTTTCTAAAAAAACAAGATAGTGTCTATTGTGACCCCCCTTTTTTTTTATAATTTCAAAAATTCGAATGGTGAGAAATTAGCTAACACCATGTAGTTTATCCAGGTTCTTTCAACTAATTTTTTAATGAATATATAATAATTCATGAATTTTTGAAGTGGACACATCCTGAAAAGATGAAATTTGAGAGTGCTCCCCCCTAATTTTTTTGAAAACTAATCGAAAATCAATTTTTTTCATTACGTGTAGAATGAAGTCTAGTTTATAAAAATTTAATTTGTTTCAAAATTCAATGAATGAGTAAAAATCTATACTAAGACTAGCACATGTTGGTTTTTGACAGAAGACAGAGGGACTAACAAGAGAAGTTATGGATGAAAACTTTAACATAATCAAAATGTTAAAAAAATTATATGGTTATATAGGTAAGAGAGAGCCTAACATCATCACTATTTTTTTATAAACTTGCATTGAAATATGTGCAAACCTGAGGGTTAGCACGACAAAAAATGTGTGAAATTTTGTTACCCTTTCATAAAATCACATCCTTGGCATGAAATGGTCATCCAACCCACCCAAGGAAAAATCCAAACCTTTGGGTTGGTATTTCCTAGTGCAACCCATTTGACAAGCGCCAAATTTGGCACTCGCCAAATGTGAAGCATGACTTTTTGCAATGCTTTTTGCAATGCATTTTTGTGAACTCTTTCTTTTTCTCTTTTTCTGCCAGGGAAAGTATAAGTTGACATTTACATATGGACATTTAATTTCTTATACTTTAATTTATATTTCATGTATATAGTTTCAGGATGTTTGAGAGTGGTTTTAGATCTCTTGGAGTTATAATGCAAATTCTAGTTTTTGGAAGATCTTATAATTTTTCAAACTTAGTCAAATTTCAAAAATTAGCATGTCAAATTTTAGTAATTAGGAGGTCAATCTTCAATAATCAAAAAATTGTATCATCTTTCTCTCTCTCTCTCTATCTCACTCATTTTCATCTCTTATGCTTTAGACCTCTCTCTCTCTCTCTCACTATCTCCATCCCTTTATTTGACTCTCTCTCCCTTGAGCTCAAGAACTGACTCTCTACATGTTCATCTCTCTCTCTCTCTCTCTCTCTCTCTCTCTC
>VDFB02193867.1:365637083-365654566 GCA_007258455.2 Sequoia sempervirens
GCTTGCATGTTGGAGATTTTTCTGGGTTTTTCTAGGTTTTCTGAGATTTTTCGGGCAGTATGACACGCGAATTCATCTAGTAGCCGGTTGGTCACTTTTTCGGCCACTTTCTATTTTGAGCAGGTATTGCTTGGGCAGCAGCTCGGCACTTCAGAACTGCAAACTGATCACCATGCAACTGGAATGGGGTCAAACAGAGCTCGTCTAAGCAACATGCACAAAATTAGGGTTTCGAGCTTCAACGCTAAAAATAAGGAATCAGAGGTCAAAATGTTCAAAACTGAGGTATCCATCATGATCGGCATCTTTCAGAGAGTCTGCTAGCAAAATTTGAAGGCAATCGGAGAACCTGCTATTTTTAGTAAAATGTTCCAAACGCAGGCTATAGATAGAAAGTTGATCTCGACGTCAGCACAAATGGGAAAATTCACCAACGACAGGTGCACTATCCAAATTTCAACTCGAACGAAACTAAGGAGGTCTCAGAAACAGGCACTTACTCTAAATAGTAAGTCACTTCAGAAGCAACTATAAATGGCAGGTTGACACCAGATCTCAGCGAGTACAAGTCAAACATGTGATAAAGGATCCTTGGCGCAAATTTCAAGACGAACAGAGTTATGGAGAATGAAGAATCAGATAATTGCTATTTTTAGCAGGTCAATTAAGGTTTCCTAAAATCAAGGGCAGAACAGGACAGTCCCTCAAGAACAACATTCAGTCACGATCACCATGTTTCAAGCATTCAACACATGAAATTTGAAGACTTTCTAAGCAGTTTCTATTTTTAGCAGGTTGCTAAAAATAGCAGACACAAACAGGCATCGAGCGTCAACAGTACAAATCAGTTGAAATTCAGAGTGGGGCAAAAATCAGGCTTTCCAGGGTCAGAATTCAATCGAAGGCGCGAAATTCAAAGAAATTTCTAAAAATAGAAAGCCAGGGCGAATTAGGGTTGACAAAGGAAAATCAACTCAAATCTGGCAGAAGGCGAAAAATTTGCTAAAATGGATAAAACTTCAAGTCCGGCATTGAAACTCACTTTGAAAGCTAGACAGAGGCAGAAAATTCACTAAGTCTGGAAAGTTGGAAGTAGCCTAGTCAAAATGCGCCTAAGGAGAAAAGAGGGACTTAAAATTTCACTAAGGCATTAAAGTTGGACGCTTGACCCATCATATGCGCCCCTCTTCAAACTTGAATTCCACCCTCTTAAATGCGCCCCAAGATGAGTGCTTGACCCCTCAAATGCGCCTGAGTCTGGAATAAGAAAATTTGTCTAAGTGTCAAAATTGGATGCTGGGGGTCCCATTTGCGCCTGGTAATGTGAAATATAATAGCTTGAAATTTGGCTAAGGCACAGGAAATGGAAGTAGGCCATGTTATATGCGCCCAAGGTCAACTTAAAGGTTGCAAAGTGTTAAATTGGAAGTTCACCCATGCATATGCGCCTGGGGTGTTGAAGCTAAATGTTGCCCATGACATTTGCGCCCAAGCCTAGGTGAGTTTAAAATTTTTGACTAAGTCATTAAAGTGAAACCATAGAGGGTCAAATGCGCCTTGGGAAGATACTGGAGATTCAAATTTTTTTCTAAGTGTTGAGATTGGACGTTGCTCCCCTGATATGCGCCTGGCATAAATTAAAAGTGGCATGTGGTAAATGCCCTCAAGTCAAAACTAGAGGCATGCCTAGCAATATGCGCCCACCAAGGTTAAGAATTTAAAAGGTGGCTAAGTGCGAAAACTGAAAGTTTGATATGTAAAATGCGCCCTTGGCAAGAAGGAAGTTTGAAATTTTTCTAAGTGTTGGAAATTGGATGGAGACCCTATCAAATGCGCCTAAGATGATCAAACTAGATGTTGACCCTTCTAAGTGCGCCCATGTCAAGATTGAGAGCTACAAGGCTCAAATGTGCCCCCAACTGGAAGTGTAACACATCATTTGCGCTTGGACCTTGGAAAGGGCTGGAAATATTCTAAGGCACGAAATTAAAAACTTGACATGAGTTTTGCGCCTTGAAGCTGGCATCTCCTTTTGCACCCTCAATTGGAAGTCTTAACAGGTATATGCGCCCTTGATAAGGAGGTAAGTTAGGAAAATTTCCTAAGTCACAAATTGAAAGTTCTTTAGGCTATATGCGCCCCTCTTTGGAGAAGTTAAAATTTGCATAAGGCGTATAAAATTAAAGGCCCACACCCTCATTTGCGCCTAGAAAGGCATGGTGGTTTATGAATTGAAAGCTCTAAGGACAAGATGCGCCCACCAAGGTCAGAGGTTTGAAATTTTCTAAGTGACAAATGACTCAAAGCACAAGGGGTGATTTGCGCCAATGATCAAATTCCAAGTTGCCAGTCTCTAATGTGCCTTGAACTTACAGGAAATTTGCCTAAGTCCGAAAATTGGAAGTACAAGTGGGGATTTGCGCCTCTCTCTGAAGGGACTACGAGTTTCTAAGTCTTCAAAATTGAAACCTCCACCATGCATTTGCGCTTGGAAGGAAAAAGGTTGAAAAACTAAAGCTCTAAGGGCATAAATTGGAGGCTCCATGTGAGACGTGCGCCTTTGAAGTATTAATTTTTTTTTTCCAAATCATACGCCCAGAGTCAGATTTCAGCAAGTCTTCAAAATTGAAAGGCCCACACCCTCATTTGCGCCTAGAAAGGCATGGTGGTTTATGAATTGGATGCTCATGCTCTCAAATGCGCCTATAGACAAAGCTAAGGTTAAATGTTAAATGCATCTGGCAACTTGAAAGGTTTTGAAAATAACCTAAGGCGTGAAAATCAAGAAAAGCCTCCAAATACGCCTTAAGGCTTAATAATCCACCAAATAAAGTGTTGCTAAGGCGTTGGGGATAAATAAAATGTTTAAAAATTAAATATTTCCCCCTTCATGATGTGCGCCTAGACTGGAAGTTGTCTACCAAAGTCGAAGGTATTTTAAAATTTTAAAAGGCGTTGGAAGACTTAATAATTTCTCTAGGCGATTAAATGTGAATTTGCCCAAGACGGAGAAATTAATTAATTTAATTAATTCAATTATTTTCCTAAGTCAAAAAATTAAATTCCCCCTTTAAATTTCGACACATAAAATTTTAATCTTGGACGACTTTCAATCATGGGGAATTTATTTCGGATTAGTTCTGGATGGAAAATAAAATTACGCCTAGCCGATTTAAAGTGTTAACGTCGATTTTTAAAAGTGCACTGGAGAAATAATTTAAAATGGCAATTAAATTAAAATTTTAATAAATTGAATTTGCCATTTTGATATGCAGTTGAGATTACTTCAAATCGGAGTAAAAATTGATTTTTCGAAATTACTGAAGGTGACTGGCAGTCAGGAGGGAATTTTAAATTTAAATCGAGGAAAGAATCTCCCTAAATAGCAAATTGTCATAATAACTGCCAGACGACTGGAATATTCCCTTTTAATTTTAGCAAATGCGTCAGTCATAATGAAGGGAATAAAAGGCATCTACTAAAATTAGCACCAGTCTTTTGCTATAAACTCTGAAGATTTTCATTCTCATCTCACAAGATTCGAATTTGAAATTTATGCTGGTGAATTGAGTTGTGAGATTTAATTCGAGAGTTGCTGAAAGTGTGAGGTGTTAAGTTCGATTTTTGCAAGAGATTGAAGTTGCTGAAAGTTGAATTTCTTGGAGTTGCTGAGATTCAGAGTTGCGAGGTGCTGCGATTTGAAGGGTTAAGCTTTTTTTTATTTCTTCACGTTGCTGAGGTAAGTACTCGAAGTGGCTGAGACTTTTTATTTTGCTGAAAGTTGAAGTGTTTTCGAAGTTTAAAATTGAAAAGGTTGAAATCATTTATTTATGCTGGAGGATTGAAATAGTTAGAATTCAAAATTGCTTATGCTTTAAATTTTCGGAAGTTGCTTGGATTTAAAATTGTTGGGGCCTTCGAAGTTGCTGGTTTATAATTTTTGAAGTGCTGATTTGAGATTGTTTTTTGAAGTTGCTGATTTATAACTCTCAAAAAGTTGGTTTTAAATTGTTGAGGCTCGCTGATTTGAACTTGCTCGTTTAAAACTCTCGGACTTATTTAAACTCTTCGAAGTTGCTGATGTATAACTGTCGAAGAGCTGATTTCAAACTTGGTAATTTATAAAGCTTGCTGATTTTAAATATTCAAAGTTGCTGATTTAAATGCGCTGAAACTTAACACATTTTCTGAAGCTGAAATTGTTGGAGTTAATTTCTTACGAGGAGTTGAATATTTCTTTTGGCTGCAAGATGTTAAAGGTTGAAGTTTAAATTGTTGAGAAGTCAAAGTTGGCTGCTGAAGCTATTAACTTGTGTTTATTTTTGCAGCCAACTCCATTCGCCGGCCACCTCACGTGATTTTGCTTTAAAAAGTCAGAAGTGTAATGTTCGCTTTTTGTCTTGCAGATGGCTAATGCTGCTGGAACTAGCAAGGTTGGAGCTAAAGCTACCAACAATGAGGTTGTCAAAGAGAACGCCTCCAGGCAGGCGATTATGAAGGGTCTAAAGAAGCCTTTTATCCCAGAATCCAAGATCGTGTCAAAGTTTAGGAACCTGACGGACACCAACCTCGGGTCTTTCAACCTCGAGGCCTTCACACCCAGAATGTATGGGCAGGGTGGAAATCTTCCTACAGATGCATCATGCAACATCGTCAAGAGCGGATTGTATGCAGCAGCCGGATTCCAACCAGCAGTCCATTGTCCCGAGTTGATCCTAGAGTGCGCCAACTTCTACAATTCCGAGGATCAGACTATCAGCTCTCCGGATGGTATGATCATGGCCAACTTCGCTCCTGATGCAATTGGCGAGGCATTTGGGATACTTGCTACAGACAACATGTTGTATAAATCCAAAGCAAAGGCTGACAAGATGTACGCCACGACCTTTGAGAAGTGCATGAAAAGGATAAACACCACGTGGATGCGCAAGCCAAAGCCTCCTGCTGCTAGGCTGCCTAAGCAGATAATCTCAGAGGAGCTGAAGCAAGAATACTGCGACATAATTATGCTGCTCAGCAGAGTTAATGGCAGCCCGCAGTCGTTTGCGTTCGAGCCATGGATGTTCTTCTACATCAGTGTAGTGCTCGAAGGGAAAGAGCAAGTAAACTGGGCGGAGATGATAAGTGATAATATCGATGAGCAGTTCAGGAATCTCAGGAGAACACAAACATTTTACATGAGCTCGTATGTTATTTACATGCTCGCTTGAATGACCAAGTATAGAGGGTTGGCGTATCAAGAACCAATTGGCTGCGGATATAATCAATTCAAAATTCACCAGTCCTGTCCAGTTACATCTTACTCACACTGGTGACTTTCAGAGAGTGAATGATGCTTTTACCATGTACATCACAAGAACCCTTCAGCAAAGGCTACAACAGAGGATATCCGAGGAGGCTCAGATGCTGATCGAAGAATATGGGTGTTGGTTCGTCCAATTCTTGAGGTTTACCTATTTGAGGCTTCTGGATTATGATTCATATGTTTACAAATTGCCAAGGTATCCAACTAACAGAATGATATTACTTGAGTTGTCCAGGCAATTGGTAGCCTATGACAAGATCATTAGAAGAAAAAAGAAGGGAGGCTTGCATTTTCCCATTGTGTTGGGAAATTCACTCGAAGAATGCCCTACTCTACAAGCAGCCAAAGAGGCTGAGGATGAACTGAAATTCTACAAGCTGACTCTTCATACGAGCCGACAAGATTTTGATCCTAAGGGAATGGTTGGAACAGTGCAAGGAGTGGAGTACAGACATAGGGCTCACCTGGAAGACTTTTAGGCGAATGCTGGGAGTGAAGATGAAATTAGAAAGAGAATGTTTTCAAGGCTGCCTCTAAAGTTAATTAGGGAATGTGAGGTGATCCAGGTGCCAGATCAACTCGAGGAGGATACTAGGGTCACCCATCCGGATTATGAAGCAGTGAAGAACACACCGATGCCACCAGTAGATTGGGCCGAACCAGAGATTGCGGATTTAGACACTCTGTCTATTCCCGTCATGACCTTTACAAGGGCTTGGGTGGATGAGCGTGTTAACAGATTAAGGCAAAGGTCAGTCGCCCTCACATATGACCTCATGGGTGATAAAAAGCCACCGGTGTTAGCAAAGAGGAAGAAGCAGCTCACACGAGGTCCAGAATCCAGAAGGGAGCCCGTTCAGCCAGAGCCTCAGGGATCGGAAGACACGTCCTCAACTCAGTTGGTGTCTCATTCTTCCAGTGTGCGTGAAGTTTCATTATTTGCTAGTCAGAGGGCTCGAAGAAATGAAGAGCAGGAGGTTGGAGAGGTTAACCAACCAATGCCCAAAGAAATAGATACTCAGAGCGTCAATGATCCTGAGGGTGCCAATAAGCGAGATGAAGGGGAAGAAATGGATACGGACACCCACTTCGACTTTTCCTTCAGAGAGGAAGATGCTGGGACTCACGAGGGAAATGATCAAGATGTTGAAATAATTGAGCCTCAACCAAATACTGCTCAAGAAGAGGTTCGGGAAGTAGAAGCAACTGAAGAGCAACCCCTGATCATTTATGATATTCAGCGCAATTAGCTCTCATAGGCAATCAGAAGAGACCAAGATGATGATGCAGAATTGGCAGTTGAAATGGAAGAACTCCTAAACAGAACAAGCAAGTTGCCTAAGCGGAAGAGGGCAAGAAAATATACAAGGATGGAAACTAATGAGGCAGGTTCCCGCAGCCTTCATATCGCTGTCCCAAGGGAAGAGCATGATTTGAGTGATGCAATGCCGGAGAACTATACAATCACCACAATTGAGTTGGGACGTCCTTCTGGAGTGCAAGTAGTGGAGGAAGCAGAAAGTTCATTTCGGGCATTGAAGGATAGGCTGGTAAAGAAAGAAGGAAAGTACAAGAGACTGAAGAAAGAGCACAAGGCGTTGGTTGAGTATGTGCAACATCTCGCACATCCTGTCACTCAAGGTAATCCAGCGGCAGAACTTCCACCAGTGTTGCCACGAGAGCCAATCAGCGGCCTTGAAGAAGTGAAGAGGGCTGTACGAGAAGGAGATAAGTGGATAAATGGTGTCCGTACTGAGGCTGAAAAGTTTATGGCAGATCTGGTCTTAGCATTTCAAAATGCCTCTGGTATTCTTTCACGCCTGGACGATGTTGAGCAAGCTTGGGGAGACACCCACATTTTCTAGGACAAAACTATCCCTCGTCTCGCTGTTTTGATGCGTGTGCCCACACAGACTTTGGTAAATGAAGGAGTAATCCAGGCGGGTGATAGGAATGATTTTCGTGGATGGCATTCAGCGGCGTTCACTGGGAAGAGTTTCTTTCACACTGCAGCTATGGAGTCCTCCAGGATCAGAAAGGCTATGAGGAATATTCATGAGAGTATCCTCAACATGTTGGAGGCAGTGTTTGCAAGGAGGCTTACTCATGAGGAGGTAGATGCAGAAGGACTAAAGGCGAGGTTGCAGCCATTCTTTTCTGAGATGAGAACGTTTTCCCAGTTGGATTTTGAGAACATCTCCACGTTTTCAACAATCATTCAGAGCACGCAAGATTCTATCGAAACCTGGGGAAAATCTTGTGAAAAACATGAGCAAATGGTGGCCATCTTGGAGTATCAGCTGAATCTTACTCCATCAATTTCTGAGGAAGAGGTCGACGCAGTGCTGACATGATTCATAGTGTACGCAGTTCGAGAGAAGAGCAAAGGAATCCGAGTCATGGACGAGAATCTTCTAGAAGGGTAGTGGGCATTAATTGCTCATGATGGTCAAAGGAGGAATCTGCTATTCTGGGAGCATTTATGGCACCACTCCTCCACCTTCTGGCAGTTTTTAGGGCAAAACTCGTCTAGGGCTGAGGTGGCTCAATCTGAGCCCTCCATTGTAATTCAATCTGGACCGTCGGTTGAGACTGGCCAGCTATATAAGGGGGAGTCCCCCTCATTTGTACTCTAGTAGTCATAGTCAGAATCAGAGAGTAGTGAGCAATTAGTGAAGCAGAATAGAGAGTAGAAATTTTGAGTTAGAATAGTTTTCATTTGCATTGTTGAAGAAGAAGGGGAATTCTCCCTTTGAGAATTTTGCAAGAGATTGTCACAAAAGCTATTCATAATAAAGCCTTTCATTGATGGTGGATTTAAACTTTGTTTTAAGTAGTTCGTGAGGTTTCTTCTTCCTTTGACTTCAACTAGGACTTAATCTCATGCTAGTAATTAGATATGGATGTTTATGTTTGATGTAAGTGGACTTCCTTTTATCCATACCACTAACGTTCTTACTGATGGTAAGTTCGTCTTGCGTGGTCAACTGGAACATTTTGCACTTAACTTCGGTCGAAATTCATGTGTAGTTATGCATCGTTGTGATGGTAATTGCATCATTGGATTGTGATTTGAACATTTTTCTTATCCTTTGAAGATTGCACTTACTTTGTTGACGCTGTCCTATAGGAGGCTAGGCAAGGTTTGTTCGAAGTTCATTCAAGTTGAGCATAACACCCATTTGCATTTAGATTAGGATTTAAAATTTTAGAAATCTCTGGAGCCATTCAAATTCTGCATAATCTTGATTAGTTTTAGGAAATTTGCACTCTAAAGCCAAATCATTCGCATAAAAGTCCCCTTCCAAAAAGCATATATTGGTTGTTATTGCACGCATTCGGAACAATTACGTAAGTCCCCTCGTAAGAACACAACATATACACATCAACCAAACTGGGTCTATTTGCATTACAAGAACCTTGGAGTTGAAAGCGTGATCTCACTTGCAATCTTAGCACGCTGAATACTTTGTTCAAGAGAGAATAGAGTGTCCATTGGGAAACTTTGTTCTGTGTTGGTGCGGTCTCAAAAACCACGTCAACACTTAGGAAAAAAATGTGTCACTTAGAAAGTGTGTATGTCAAAATTTGTGCCACAAAATAAGTGTGAATTTCAAAATTTGAGGAATTCAACATGGGCTACAACTCACCTAACTTTTCATAATTGTGGCCAAACACCTTCGTACCTCCATTTGTTGAGTGTAAATGCAATCAATGTTTGTTTGGACAACTCTCTCTATCAATGATTAGTGAAAATTTTAAAGTTTTAATATAGTAGCAAAGAAACATTAACATCTTTGTGGCTTGCTCAAACAATGCCCCTACATTACAATGTGTTTATGAATACTATCAATTCATAGTTCTTAGAAAAGGTTGAGTAGAGAACTACATATCATGTGAAGTTGTAAGACAAATACCTATGAATTACTAGAACAATTCAAGAACTTAGATACATAGTTGCAATTATGAATCTATTTAGATCTAGTCTATGAACTTATTTTTTTATAAAACAAAAATCTAATATAAAATCTTAAACGATCACATTGCCAAAAAACTTATTTATAAAATCTTTTTTTTTTTTTTTTATGCGGTAGGGGTGTCCCCGTGACTCAGCCCAACGGCCCAACATCCCATACCTTGGGTACCTAGGGCGAGTTGGGGCAAGACTAGCCCCCTACGGGTGGATGCCATAGCCCACATATAGGCCCACCGGTCAACCACGAGAGCGGGGGGTTGAACCTAAGACCTATGGGGAGAAAACACACGACCCAAGTCAACTCCGCTACCCGAACAGGCTCTTATTTATAAAATCTTATCTATTTAATATCATTTGTCAATTATAAAACCAAAAATTATTCCCCTTTATGTTCAATTTCTTATTCTAACCACTAAAAATTACTAATCTATCAACAATAATTATTCAGTAACTTTAACCTATTTATACTTAAGTGGCCTTACTCAAGGCATAAGGAATCATTGTTTGTTTTTTCAATAATATAGAATGTGTACAAAGAGATACCATGGACAGACTTGAAATCTTGTTTTGACATGGTTGACTGACCTCTAAATTATTATGTGAATGGCATTATTGCAGTAACAATAATATTTGGCACATTTCATTACAAGCGAGCATGTGTGCCCTCTTGCCTTTGCTTTCACCATTATTATTCTATAAAAGTTGTCGAATTGTCATTCAAACTTTCTCTGTCCACCTTCATTATGCTACCAACCTACATTCATTGATATTATATATACATCCAAATTCAGATTGGCCCGGACACAAAGTAATTTAATATAAAAAGCAAATGTAAGGTTTTTAAAATCCCGACAAACAAAATAAAAAAAAGAAAGGAGGAATCTGATATGGAGGCAAAAAAAAGGTACCATTTGGGTGACGGCAAGTGGAAATCTCTTGCCAACAAACTACGTTTTCTTTGCTTAGAATAAAAAAATAAAGTATGATTTGTCTTCAAGATGTGCATGGCAAATCATAATGGCTTTTTATATATTTTAATGTTCTGGCTGAATTATTCTTAAAAAGTAAGTTTTTGGATTCAATTGTGTCTGTTTTTTTCAACGTTTGGGATCACACTCAATGATCCATCATCGAAAAGAAGAAAAATTGTGATCCCAGACATCAAAGAAAAATAAAAAAACCCATACTAACCAATTGCTCTGTTCTTTGTAGTGTCTAATTGAGTTGAGAGAAGTGTGGAAATGAAAGGATACCATACCAGACCCACTTCTTCCTTCAACAACAGAGAAGGGGAGTTAAGGAAGGAGGGACTGGCAGTCGGTGCAGAGCACGATGGGTATGAGAGAACACCACTCTTCCTCTTGTGCAGATGATGTGAAAGACATCGGCAATATCAGAGGTGTTTACATTTCGTGGCTCTCTTCCTCTCCTCCCAAAGATGGTATCGAGAATGTGATGAGTGTCAGATGTTGTATGTGTGGCGGCGGTGAACAAATCTTGCATTCTGCCATTGGAATGCAGTCTACGAAGTACACTCGCTTCTTCGTCAATGACCAAGGATTTAGTGTTACTGAGGGTGAAAATGACGTTGGATGCTCTACCACAGAGGAGACTCAAGTTTGTGGTTTGTTCTTCTTGTGTTGGGCATTTCAGTGCATCTCCAACTGCTAAGAAGAAGAGTTTTGTTATTCGTGTATGCAGGCAACTGTTAGGACTTCCCAGGATTGCGTTTTCATCGTCGTACTAATTATCCATTTTGGGGTAGTACTCTCTTGTTTTCCTTGGGAATTTGAATGTCAAGATCCATCCATGTCCTGATTTTTCAGCCAGTTTTTAAACAGATGTTGTAAATATTTGTCAGGGAGAATCTTCATTAAAATTGACTTTGTTTTGTGCGATGGCATGGATTATTTAGAAGAATATTTGAGGTGGGAAGTTACGAACTTTGTTTTTTTGTTATAGAACAGGTTTATATGAACGTGTATTCATTATAGAGAAACAAAAAATATATATTAGCACATTAATATTGAAAAGTCTTCATTTAAACAAATCTTGCCAAAGTCCTATTTAAACCAGGTCAAACCTAAGCTTCCTAACTGATAGGTGATGAAATTGGGCCTCTAACATTCACATACCAAAAAGTTGAATTTGTTAGGTTATGAAAACAATAAAGCAGAATATTATCTTCTCTTTTCTATCTTATAAAAAAATATTCTTTTTCTTAAGAGATAATTTATAATTTCTTTAAGAGAAATTTATATCTTTTAAAATGCTTGGTGGATATATATATTTATATATATAGTCTTGAAGGCAATTTTTTTTTTTTTTAATAATAACTGTGTGAATTGTAATTATTCTTCGGCAATAAGAATAATGATACTTTATCCTATAGATATTTCTTTAGTATATTGTCAAGGTTTTACCACATAAATTTGTGTCTTGTTAAATGTTATTATGTTATTCATTTAATCTATCATGTTATTTATTTGCAACTAACTTGTGTTCCAATATTATTTTATTTTTTAAGATCACGTTTCCACAACAAGTGGCATTAGAGCAATTATTTTGCAACATCTGTGTTAGGATTTGGTGTTTGTTTTATAGAATCAAATGATGAAGGTGAAGAAATTCAATGGAAAGAATAACTTGAGCCATGGAAGCTCAAGATGTGTGATTTTTTAGTGCAACAAGGATTTCACAAGGCATTGGTAGGAAAGTCAAAGAAATATGTGAATATGAATAGTGAGGATTGGGGGGATCTAGATACAAGAGCTCTTAGCACAATTCAATTGTGTTTAGAAGATTGTGTTCTTTTCAATATTGTTGGAGAGGAAACAACAACAAGCTTATGGAATAAAATGGAGAGTATTTACACGACAAAATCTTTGACAAATTGAATCTACTTGAAGAGGCAATTGAGGGTAAGTGTAGGAAAATGGAGGACCAAAAGGGGGTCTTAAGTGGCCAAATTTTTTAAATCAAGAAAGATTGATCTTGGATGAGAAATTGAAGATAGTTATGCTCAAAATTTGAAAACGCAAAAAGAATAAGAATCATAGTGCTCTCAATCTACTTTTTAAACTACTATTTTTTTAAAAGGTGGAGAATAAGGGGTTCAAATAGGGACAATACACAAATTATTTATGTTTTGTCAAAAAATAACATAGTGTTCGGTGTGCTACCCCTAAAATGTTAAAAAAAAATTAGTATTTCAAAAATCGCTTTAGTAAAAAATTAGCTAGTTACACCATTTAATTTATGCCTGATTTTTTTGCTATTCTTTTAATGAATATATGGTTTTTTACTAATTTTCAAATAGGAAACATCTTGAAAAACAAAAAAATTGAGCATTCGTCAACTTGATTTTTTGAAAACTAATTGAAAATCATTTTTTTTTAATGTGAAAAGAATAGAGTCTAGTTTGTAAAAATGTAATTTATTTCAAATTTTGATGAATGAGTAAAAAATGAAACAAAAAATGTTATGTAGATTTTTGAGTAAAAATGGAGACACTAGAAAAAGAAATTAAAGATCAAAACTTTCACATATTCAAAATGTAAAAAAATTTCATGGTTAGAAAAATAAGAGAGAGTTCAATGTTTCTATGTTATTTTTTAACTTGAAATTGAAAGACATGCAAACCTAATGGAGAGGATACTCAAAATTGTGTCATTTTTTAGAATTTTCCAAAAACATGTCATGGGCATTGACATGTAAGTCTAGTTCCCTTTGGGTTGGATGCCCAAGGAAAACCCAACCTTAGGGTTAAAATTTTTCAAAGCAGATAATAATGAGAGCACATTATAGCACACTCACATTTCCAAGAAGAAAAAATAACTCTCTTTCTCTTTACATCATTATATAGCTCACAATTTATTTAAATACATGGACATTTATTTTCTCATACTTTAAGAAATATTTCATGTATATCATTTCACGATGTTTGAGAATAGTTTTGGATCTCTAGGAGTTATAATGTATATTCTAGGTTTTAGAAGATCTTAGATAAATTTCTTAGACAATCAAATTTCAATAATCAATAGGCTTCTATCATTGTAATTGTCTAATTAAACTTTGTAATTATTCAAAATCATCATCAAGCCTCTTTTTAGATATATATCTCTCTCGCTCTACCTCTCTCTCCCTCCCTCCTTCCCTCTCTCTCTATCCCTTCCCTATCTATTTCTCTCTATCTCACCTCTCTTTCCCTATCCCTCTACACATGTCTCTCTTCTTTGATTAAAAAGAGAGAAGCAGAGAGGGAAGGAGAGAGAGGGGGATAGAGGAAGGGAGTGAGAGATAGGTGGGTAAAAGCACAAACATGTGTCACACTTTATAAAAGAATCAACCAACAATAAAACAAATTCTAAACTTCGACCACATAAAAGTGGTCTTTATGTTTTAAATTTCAAAATGATGTAAACTAATAAAATGTAGAAATATTGATGAAGTTTATTCCTATAATTTTTCAGATTTTTTAAAAATTGTTTTGATTTTTTTTTATCAATTTAAGAGCGGATTTTGAAATGCTGAAAATTTCAAGAAAAAGTGGAACCTTGACATCAAGAAAAAAAAAAAAACACTATTTTTCCCTAACTTTTTTCTCCAAATAAGTAACTTCAATATCTAGTGCATGGATTTTTTTTTGAAATTTTGATGTATATTTTTCTCATAATAATATTTTAAAGTCAAACTTGTCAGAATTTGATAGTTTTCATTTGACATCAACTATTGCTTTTTTTTTTAATCATTTTCAAAAAATAAATTATACCCTTTTGAAGAGGACTCTCTCCTCCAGTGCACCATATTTTTATTTTTTTTAAATTAATACGTTTTAGTATTTTTTAAAAATTTCTAACTCGCATTTTTTAACTCTAATAACCTACTTTCATTATTTTAAAAATAAAATATATAAAAACTAATCAAAATATAACAAATTATGTGGATAGATGGGTGAGCGACTTGCTACATTGAAGGTGGAAAGTCTGCCTTGAGGGGTGTGGCTGAGGTGGTGGTGTGTTGGAAAGGTGAATTGGTGGCCACGTCGATGGAAAGGTGATGCCTCCTTGCATTTCGTTGGATTGTATCACAATGAATAGGGAGTAATTATGAAATTGATTGTGTTGGTACCCAGGAGGGTTTGCATGGGCTTCAGTGGTCTTGTCATGATTGACTCACATCATTTCTCCATAAGCTCATTCATCCAAATGGCGGCAGTATCAGATGCTCTGGCAAATTTTAGTTTGGCACACATATGATGTACAACATAATAAAGCAAGTGGCACCTTTCCTTTCTATTTGAGAAATTGGCGAGGACAAAGAAACTCATTTAGTTTTCACTTTCTCTCACTGGTGTAACACATTGTGGTGAAGCCAACGATGGCAAAGCGTTCCAAATTCATTATGGAAATGTCTGTGGATATGTTGGCATGTTTCGGGGTGGACACTCTAATAGCTCTTGATAGTAAGGACCGAAAAAATGCCTTTCAGGCGGTCACATACTAGTGCCTCAAGTGCATCCTACTAAATATCGACCCTCTTACTGTGATGGCCATGAAGATGATCCTTGGCAAAGGGTATTTGGAGTATAAAGAAAATTTCAGGACAAACACGTAGATTGTCTTGAGGTTTTTGGCATCGATTCTACACAATCATATGCCCAAGGCAGAGGTGAGGACACTGGTCTACAATCTCTTTAAGAAAAACTTGTTAGGAGGTTTGGAGGAGACCCTTAAAGCAACGTTACCTAGAAAAGGAATCCCATGACCACGTGATTTGGACCTATTAAAAGTTTAGGGTGAGGTTGTTAAGTTTTACCTTTTCCTTCTAGATTTAAAGGGGATGACATTAGTGAAGCACAATCCATGATAGTTGCAAACACGGTAAATTTCCTGAAGAAGGTGTTTCAGATGGAGGCGGTGAGCAACTTTGAATGGGTCAAAGAATTTGATGCATTTGCGAAAGACAATGACCTTTTGTAAATATTGGGTGCCTTCTATTTCCTCTTTTCAAGGTGTCAAGTTTGGGTCTATTAAAATGCATAATGTCAAAGTCTCTGTAAATTTTTGGTGTAGTCTCATAGGCTTGATATAAAGCCATTTTTTGTAAAATTGATAGATATCTATGACAGTAATGGCGGCAAGCTAGGGTTGGGTCTCATGTTAACTTAGTTTGGTTTGGTTTGTAGTTTGCTAAGCCCAAATGGTGGGTTGGCATGGAAAGATGCCAATTTTGTAATGCAGTTTGTAAGGGGTTTCTTATCGTTTCTAGTTACAAGCATGGTTGTTTTGGGGGAGTCAAGGTATGGGCATAGATGGCCCTGGTGGTTAAAATTGTCTTGCTAGATCTTAGAGGGTCGAATCTCAATAATAGTCAATTCTTGCAGTGCAAATGCTTGTAAAATATTTTTGGAAAATTAATATATCTCTTACAAAACAAAAAATATATATAGAAACAATTACATATTTGGATTCACCGTGCTCTGAGCTCTACAAAAGGGTATTTTTTTAATTTAAAAAAAATCATTTTCACTAAAGAAATACTTAGTTGAAGTTGAAAGTTTTAGAAAATTTTATAAAAAGCTAAGTTGGCCACCAATTAGGATGCCACATGGACAATTTCGGTAGAAAGGGTTTTGACCAAAACCCTTTCTATCGAAACCCCACACATAAAATAAGCCACATTTGATGCGATAAAGGGAAAAATTCAAATTTTATGTTTTTGGGTGAAAGGGTTTTGCTTGAAACTCTATGTGCCACGTATAGGCCACATGGTTTCAGACGAAACAGGTTCAACCAAAATTATTTAGGTCGAAATTGTTTTGCTCATAACTATTTAGTTGGCTGAAAGTGTGACACAACTTTGTGCTTTTACCCAGGTAGAGAGAAAGGGTGGGGAGGGAGAGATATAAGGGATTGGAAGAGAGTGGTGAGATAGAGAGAAATAGAGAGAGACAAAGAGATGCAAAGAGATAGAGAGAGACAAATAGACAAAGAGATAGAGAAAGAATTTGAGGGAGGAATATGTAGGTATTGAGAGAGGGAGAGAGGTGAGAGAGAAATAGAGCTCGAGAGGTAGATGGTATATGCAGGGAAATGGGGGACCAAAAGGGGGTCTTAACTAGCCACCTTTTTTCTAAAGTCATTAAGAAAGGAAGGTGTATTGGGAAGATATTCATAATAGGCACATAAACCTCAAATTAAAAATGGAAGGAGTTACTAAATGCACCAATCATATAGAAAGGTATAAGAGGCATTATTGGAGAAGCTATCACAAATAGTGGGAGAGGATGATGTAAAATTGTTATCCTAAGATAGTTTAAGAGTATATTAGGTTGAACCACAATCACTGTCTATGAAAGAAGGATGATTATCAACAAGCTTGTGGACAAATATAGTGAGGTTGTTTAATATAGAGGAGAATGCATCCATGGTATTAGATGTTATAAATAGAATACACAAATATGAAATTCCTAAATTACTAGAGATAGATCCAAAATAAAGACTAAAGGGAATATGCTCAAGGAGAATTGGTCAATTGAATGCTAAAATTTTTCTACTATGTGGTAAAGCTTAGCAAGGTTTAAGGTAGTGCCCCAAATTTTGGGGGTTTTTGTATTGAAATATTTTATTGAAATGCTAAAGTTTTTATTTTAATAATTGTGTTCTTTCTTATATAATCTAAATGTAATAAGAATATTTTTGAAATTAAAGTTAAATTATATGAGTAAAGAAATAAAAGTAGAGAATGTCAACAAAAAAATGTGAAGGAGAAAGGAAAGAAGGGTGTAATCTATTCTAGCATTTGATAAAGATTATGATAGTTGGCATAGCTTGGGAGAGAGTATTATGATTTAAATATTTTCTCCACGATCACTATTAGCTAGACAAACCTAAGTTTGGTCCCATCATTTATGGAATGGTTGCATTTGAACTAGTGTGATCACATCTATTTGGCCACAAAATTATTTAGATAGGTGTGATAGTATCATTTTAGTTTGTTATTCTAATACTATAATTTGTACAAGGTAAATACAATGAGAGATCTATACAAATGTATAAATAAGAAGTAAATTTGAGATAGAAGATTTAAGCTCATCAAAATGAAAGATAAAATAAAGTTTGCCCTTTATTTTTAATCTAGAATGTAGGGTAAGTGCACCAAGTTGTGACACAAAAATGGCTCTTAAGATGCCATTTTTTT
>VDFB02193867.1:365654666-365678700 GCA_007258455.2 Sequoia sempervirens
GGGAAGGAGAGGTAGGAAGGGAGATAGAGAGGGAGAGTGTGAGAGAGAAACAAGGGGAGGGGGAGAGAGAGAGGGAGAGGTAGGGATAGATATGTAGAGAGTATGTAGAGAGAGAGAGAGAGAATGCCAAGATAAAGAGAACTAGAGAGGAAAGTAGAGAGAAAGAGGGGATAGAGAGAGGGAGAGAGTGAGAGAAATAGGGGAGGGAGAGAGAGGAGCAAGGGAGGGAGAGGTAGAGAGAGAGAGGTGTGTTTGTAATGAGGTGTCTCAACCTTGCTATTTTCATAGATTTGATTTGTTTTCATTTAAGATTTTCCTATAGCTACTACGCATTGTTGGTGCTTTGAAAATAGAAATATTAGTTGTCAAAAGATGCCCATGTGATAGTATATCATGGAAGGGTTAATTTTAGAGATATTATGATAGATTTTATGACATCTTTGAGAGTCAAAAATTAGGGAGAATATTGTGGACGTGAGAACCTAATTTTAGACCGAAATCTTGCATTTTTGGGCAATACACCTCATGAGAGGTTTTGCACATGGTTTTGTAAACCATAGATGGTTTCTTGTATTATTGGAGGTGTATCAATTGGAGGCTTGAGGAGTAGTTTGTGTGTTGAGTTTGCAGGTACTATTATGCTGTCGAATTGCTACCATAATTCTTCCAAATTTGTTTACTCGTGATACTCCTGTAAAAGACTTTCTTTGCAAGTGTATGTAATCTTGTTGTTGGATTTGAAAAACAATACATTGAGCAAGCTTTGGAGTGTGGGGTTTTTCACCTGAAAGGGTTTTCCCCATGTATATTTGGTGTTTGTGTTAATTGTTTATTTTCTTGTTATGAATGTGTTGCTAGAATTTCTATAACTGTTTCATCAACTTTTAAAAGTTTTACATAATATCTCTTCTCAAGATTGGAAAAAGAAATTGTTTCCACTACTCTAATTTTCTTACAAGTGGTATTAGAGCTTGATCACCTTTGGTTTCAGTTGTGGGTTGTTTGTTTTTTTGTGCTAATCAAGGTTTGAGTGGGAGCTTGTGTAGAGGATATTTTGTGATCTTGTTGCATATATATTTTTTGAATGGGGAGCACATTTGGGAGGATTGAGGTAGATAAGTTTTTTGGTACGAACTTTGAAATGTGGAATTTGAAGATGGAAGATTTGTTGATTGATCTAGATCTATGGGATGCAGTGGATGAAAATGTCCAAAGGCCTACGGATCCAACTTTATCTGAAAAATATGATGTAATGGATAGAAAAGATAAAGGTCTCATTAGATTATGTCTTGTAGATTCAATATTGATAAATGTCCATGAAGAACCCACTTCAAAGAATCTTTGGAAGAAGTTAGGTGAGATATACCAAGCTAAATCTTTAGTAAATAATATTTTCTTGAGGAAGAAGTTGTATTCCTTGAGAATGGAAGAAGGTGGACGAGTTTCTAAGCATCTGGAAACATTCAATATGTTGCTGACTCAGTTGACCTCAGTTGGGGTTAATATGGATGAAGAAGAAAGGTGCCAAACTTTGCTCTGTTTACTGCTAAACTCATGGAACAGCCTAGTCATGGCCATTGGGATCACTTCTATCATCTTGAAGATGTAGGATGATGTTGGTTCTCTACTCTCCAAAGAGATGAGAAGGAAGGTCTCTTTGAATGCCAAAGAGGCTTTGAGTGTTCGAGGAAGACAAAAATAACAAGGCAAAGATGAGAAGCAATGTGGCCGTTCCAAGTCCAAAAACAAGGGGAGATCAAAATCTCCTGGTAAGTCCAAGGCAATATGCTAGAACTGTGGCAAACCCAAACACTTCTAAAAGGATTGTAAATAAGAGAAGAAAAAGAAGAAGAAGAAGCAAGATTATGATTCTAAGTATGAAAAGGAAGATGGAGATTCCTTTATTGCAGCCTTGGCCACTCATGCAAGTGATAGTGTATGGTTGATAGACTCAGGTGCATCTTTCCATGACTCCTAACAAAAAATGGTTTAGTAAGTATGAAAACTATGATGGCGGTAAGGTGTATTTGGGTGATGACTCTTTCCTTGATATTGTTGGTCATGGTAGTACTCATGTGAAATTTTCTAATGGTAGAGTTAGAAAATTTGATGGTGTCTTGCATATCCCAAGGTGAGCAAGAAATTTATTATCTGTTAGCAAGCTAATAGATGCAGGTGTGCATGTATAGTTTTTTGAAGTAGGTGTGAAAATGGTGAGAGGTGCTATGGTGATAGCGAGAGGAAGTAGATTGGGTACATTGTACCAACTAGATGCATACACAGTTGAATGCAATAGCACTTCTGATAAGATTAAGCCAAAAACTACTTCACTGAAAAAAGAGATGGTTTCCTCTTTTGTGGATGGTCGTGGCTTTTGGGTACCCAAGGGTGCTCTGTCTACCGAATCAAAGTTTCCTGCAGAGAAGACCATGTTATGGCACCAAAGACTTGGCCACATTGGAGAGCATGGTTTAAAAACCTTGAAAAATAAGAACATTGTTGAGGGGTTGAATGATTGCAATCTAGAGTTTGATTTTTGTGAACATTGTATTTATGGCAAACAAAACTACATTCAATTTTACTCATCTTCTCATAAGTCTTCATGTATCTTGGATCTAATTCATTCTGATGTATTTGGTCTTGTTGATGTTGCTTCTATTGGTAAATTAGTTTATTATGTTACTTTCATTGATGATTTTAGTAGGAGAACATGGGTATATTTTTTAAAGAGTAAATATGAAGTTTTTAGTATTTTAAGGAGTTCAAGGCTATGGTAGAAACTCAGACTGGAAAGAAAATTAAATGTTTTCAAGAACTGACAATGGCAGTGAGTATTGTTTTATAGACTTTGATAGATTATGTACAAATTATGGGATTAAAAGACAAAAGACAACTTTGTATTCTCCACAACAGAATGGAGTTGCAGAAAAAATGAATAGAAAAATGATGGAAAAGGCTAGGAGCATGTTGAGTGGAGCTGGTCTAGAACAAAAATTTTGGGTTGAAGCTATTGTCACTGCTTGTTATTTGATAAATAGATCTCCTACATCAAAGCTTGTTGATAAAACACCAATGGAGGTGTGGTCGGGGAAAAATCCTTCACTTAGAAATCTAAGAGTTTTTGGTTGTGAGGTATATGCACATGTGCCTAAGGAGAAGAGAAAAAAATTGGATTATAAGGTTGTCAAATGTATCTTCATCAACTACAACTATGGTGTGAAAGGATACAAGCTTTGCACAAAAGGTAATTTATTCCAGAAGTGTTATTTTAAGAGAGATTAAATCTTCTCGTATTACTTTTCAGCCAGAACAACATAAATAAATTGAACAGAAAAAGGATGGGGTTCAAATTCCTTTTACACCTGAGGAAGTTGAATCTATACCCCAAAATAGACAAGAAGTTGAGGAGAGCTCATCAAGCTCTGATTATTTAGAAGAGGAAGAAGATGAGGAAGAAGTGGAATAACCTCCACCTCATCTTGTTTGAAGGTCTACAAGGCAAAGACAACCACCTCAAAGGTATGGGTATTCCCCTGATGATTGGAAATGTATATTTGCTTTGAGTATTAACATTGATGAACCAAGATCTGTGCAAGAGGCTTTAGGCAAGAATGATGCAGAGTCTTGGAAAATAGCCATGGATGAAGAGATGGAAAATATTAAAAGGAATGATACATGAGACCTTGTACCATTTCCTAAAGGTTGGAAACCTGTTGGATGTAAGTGGGTGTTTATGAAAAAGATTGGTTCAAATGGAAATGTTGAAAATTATAAGGCATGGTTGGTTGCAAAGGGATACTCTCAGGTTGAGGGTATTGATTATGGTGATATTTTTTCTCCTATTGCTAAAATTACATCCATTTAGTTTTTATTATCTATTGTAGCAACTTATGATCTAGAGGTGAAACAAATGGATGCAAATATTGCATTCCTTCATGGTGATTTTGAGGAAGAAATTTATATGACACAACCAGAGCACTACATGGTAAAAGATAAAATAAAGTTGGTTTGTAAGTTAAAGAAATCTTTGTATGGCCTTAAACAAATTCCTAAGATGTGGTACCAGAAGTTTGACACATATGTGTTTAGTTTGGGATTTGTGCGGTCTAAATTTGATCACTATGTATATTTTAAATCTAATGGTGATTATTTCCTAGTAATTGCTTTATATGTTGATGACATGCTATTTGTTGGGAAAGAAAAAGGTTTGATTGTAGAATTGAAATCTCATCTCTCTGCAAAATTTGAAATGAAAGATCTTGGTGCAACAAAACACATACTTGGGATGGAGATCAAAAGAGATCATGAGAATAGAAAGCTATGGCTTGGCTAGAGTAAGTATGTTTGTTCTTTTTTGCAAAGGTTCAACATGCAATATTTTAAACTACTTTGTGTTCTTGTCACATTGGTGAACCATAGATTTTTGTGGTTTAGGATGCTATGACTCTCTTGCTCAATTAGAGTTTTTCACCTAAAGGAGAGAGATAGATCCTACATAAAATCTAGGTGGTTCACTCAAACTAATGCAAGTACAATGAAATTATGTCTAAATGTAATGATCTAAATGAAAAAAACTAATAAAATGGATTGATTATTAATGCAAAACCAATGAAATGTAGATTGTTTGAAAACACATTATGATATGTAGAAAACACCTAGAAATGAATGCAAATTGCAATAGAAATGGATGAAACTGAAAGTGTGCACCTGAGATATTTATGAAGACTGGAAATGACTTCTGGAATGTTGTTGATCCTAATTTTTAGGTTTGGTGGGACTCATTCACCATTCTGGGCGAATTAGTCCTAGTTTTAGGAAACTGTTCTGGACCTCGTTTAGGACAAATGGGTATCCAAAAATGTAGAAAACCAAAATTAGGCCTGGAAGTGGGAATCATTTGCCACCCATGGTGAATGAGTCCACTTTTTAATTTCTGAAGATTCAAAGGTGGAAACAGGAGCCTTCAGTCTGTACTTTCTACTTCTCTAGGTGTCTGGTTTTGAAACTGTCAAATTCGGGCCTGAAGGTGACTTTTTGTTGATGTTTTTCCTTATCCAATGAAGAGGTGACTTGAAAAACTTTGAAACTTGATCTTCAATGATTTCCAAGCCTCTAAGATGCCCAAATCTGCAAACATACAAGAAGAGAAGGAGAAATGTTGGATGTTAGGGCATGGGGGTTTGCCTTGGTCAAACCCCTTTGTAGGTAATTAAACCAAAATGAAGAAAGAATGTAATGAAGCATGCAATAATGGAGTTAATACCTTACTATGAAGATTTATCTTGAATTTCTACAAAAAAAATGAAGAATCTTCCCTTGAATGTCTTAGGAAGCTATCTTAATGACTTGCAATGATGAAACCCTCACTTGCTTGACTTGTTAGAGAAGATAGATGATGAATGAATGATAAGAGATGTGTGAATGAGTTATGAGATCATGAATTAGGGCTTAGAGACTTATATTTATATGCAATTCACCTTATTAGCCCATAAATTAGATCCCTAAGGCCGACATGGAGAAAAATAAAACTTAAATTCTAAAATTTCCCACTCAAAAGTCAAAAATGGCCCAAATGGGACTCATTCACCACCTTGGGCGAATCAGTCCCACCTAGCAGGGACTCATTTTCCACTGATGGTGAATTAGTCCCAGAGGGGTCCATTTTCTAGTTGGGGTGTTGGGGAATGTATAAATTAGGTTTATATGATGACTATGTCAGTTATTTCATCAAATTATGCCTCGAGATGCACAATATGGGGTAATAGGGGCCTATTAGAGATGATGTAAAGGTCAATTAGGGCTTGGGACACATAATTCAATGTGAAAGTGTGATTAAATTCACTTTACAACACTAAAATGAGGTCCACTTAGCCTACAAAGGCACAAGAACCAATGTGAATGTGTAAATCACATTACAACACTAGACTAGCATTAAGTTTATTTTACAAGCCTTCATTAAATACATTTTATAATATTGTTCAAATTAAGGGAAAATGGGTTTATTAATTCTAGAGAGGCATGAAAGTCTTTTACAACACTTTACAACACCTTTACAAGACATTTTTAAATGCATTTAAAAGGGTCCAAGACCTAGTGTGGATGTGAAAAAAACCTCACAACACCAAATCAAGGCCTTATTAAGTCCGATTTATCATCAATTATTCCCCAAATCAAGCAAGTTGCCTTTTTTCTATGGTACATTTAGCCCCCACTTTAGTGAGAGGATGAAATTGCTTCAAACTCACACTAAAGTAGACATTCAAGAGAGATTCAAGTGTATAGATGTAGATGACAAAGAATGAAAAAGATCAAGAAGGCAGTCAAGCCCCTAGGATCCAAGATCCTAAATCAAATCATCAAGATACACAATCATGCAATGGAAAGAAAGGAAAACGGGGTGAAAAAGATGTGCTCACTTTGGGGCTACAGAACATCAGGTCGTCCACAGGATGAGTTTTCCCAAAGAAGTGGTTTAGTGAGAAAGTCATGCCAGTGTGTCAGCTTCCCACCATATAATGAGAAAGTCATGCTAGTGTGTTGATTTCCCATTCTACAAACCATACCAAAGTTATGCTCCTGATAACATTGATAAGGCACCACAATGTAATGGTTTTGTAAATGTTTTTGAATATGTAAAGAATTTTTCTAAAGGGGGTTTTGATTTGTTCATGTAAGGTCTTCTTCTTAGGGAGCATTGTGCCTAACATCTCCAAGAGAGGACAAGTCAAGGTGTTAGATCGTTATCCATGGGATGCCTCGTTCACATCAGGCCACTTTAGTTGATCATTATTCCCTTATCAGATCGTTATCCATGGGATGCCTCATTCGCATCAGGCCACTTCAATTGATTGTACACTCTTGGAAGGCATCAAACCCAATGACACCACCAAGGAGAGGACACATCACAAGAAAGAGTAAATCACACCATGAAATTTGAACAAATATGTTGTCTATGTATTCCCCCACTTTAAAGAAATTTCTACACACCATTCTATGAGCAATTGCTTTAAAGTAGAAGAGGATATTAGAGCTTATCCGAAAAGCCCTATGCCAAGTCATATATTTTCAATAAGCTGTGTCATGAAGAAAGGGAGTATGTCACACATGAGTCAATCTTAAGACATGTCATCCACATCCCAAGCTTGATCTTATACTTTCATAAAAGGTTAATGATTAGCCAAAAGAGAAAATGATAAGTGACATACGAGGATAAGGCTTTCTAACCCTTTTCCCCCACTTAGTGCAGTACAAGGGTGAGCCTAGAATGGATGATGGTATGCTACCCCTTGCAAAGGATGCAAAACATGTAATAGTGAGTTGCTATGATCCTACAACTATTGCATGGCAAGGAGCAACAACTAATCTTATTTATGTGGATAAGGAAACAAAGTTTCTACTTGATACATGTTTAATGAAATGTCTTTAGTTTAGGATGTACCAAGGTTAAAGTGTGCACCTGAGATATTGATGAAGACTGGAAATGACTTTGAACACATTATCTTTCTGATTTTCATTTGCATTCACATCTTAGGACTCATATCATTAGCTTTTGTATTGTTTTTGCATCCTAGAGTTTACAAATTTGCATTAGTGAATATCTCATATAGATTTCATTCTTGAATTTAAAAACATTAGAAAAAACTAAAAAATATGCATTAGTGTAGATATTGGTGAACCTGCATTTTGAACACATTATCTTTCTGATTTGCATTTGCATTCACATCCTAGGACTCATAGCATTAGCTTTTTGCATTGTTTTTGCATTCTAGGGTTTACAAATTTGCATTAGTGAATATCTCATATAGATTTCATTCTTGCATTTCAAAACATTAGAAAAACTAAAAATCTGCATCTACATCTTCATTTTTCATCTGAAACACATAAAAATCACTTTAAATTTTTTGAAAAACACAAAAAAATCTCATCCCTGGACTCATTCACCACCCTAGGCGAATCAATCAAGTTGCACTTTTTACACAACAATTTTTGTTATTTTTACAGTAGTTTCTACTTTTTTATTTTTTGTTGTTGCTTTTCTATTTTAGATTACAAAATTCCTATTATTTTCATTTTATTATACCTAGATTGCATTGCATTTGCATCCACCCCACCTCTTGTGGTATTTGTATGAGTGTTTGGTGCCCTATTGATTATACTTTAGTGAGAAGAAGTTCCCAACTCATGGCATCCCGCGATAACACAATCGTAGTGGACCTTGGGTTGTCTCGAGCTCCTACTCCTGGTATGGAAAATGATGCATTAGGCATGGATACTACCACTAGTACACCTTTACCTTCACAAATGATGCATGTTGACACACAAACAAACTAGATTCCCCAAGAAAGAGTCATTAGTATTCATGAGGATTTTGCACATTTGCAACAAGATTTAAGTCTTGAAAATATTTCCACCACTTCCATACCTACCATAGAAAACCTTCATCAATTGATTGAAAGTGATGATGGCTTAAAAGTTATGAAAATAATTGTTGATATATACAACAAACATGTTCCTTCAACTTCCCAACCCGCAAACACTGTTGTGAGCCAAGGAGGATCTCACATTCCTCCTCCTTCAACCATAGCATCTATACCCACATATACCACTCCTCACGTTACAACAACCATGCAACAGGTTAGTCATGTGACTCCTTTTGCTATTCCAACTAGCATTCCTAGTTCTTTTGTGGCATCGACTATTCCATCCTCCACCACCTTCACCCCTCTTAGTGTCCCCTTCACTTCTCCTAATATTACATACACTCCATCACCATTTTCCCTTCCTCCTCATACCACTTACACTGACCCCCTCATTACACAACTATTTAACATTGTTTCTTCCATGCAACAACAAATATCCACCATAAGCCAAAGTCAAATGCACCACCCACATACTTTGTTCGTAGTAGCCCACTATCCTTAAAAATATTAAGAACATAAATGCCACAAGGAATTGAAATGCCTAGGTTTGAGAAGTATGGAGGTAAAGGAGACCCTACTAATCATGTTAATGCCTATACAACCTTGTGCAGTGACTTTTTCCTTGACGACAAATTGTTAGCTAAACTATTTCCTAGGACCTTAAAGGACACCACCTTGGAGTGGTTTCAAACTTACCCAATCATTCAATTCGATCATTTAATGAACTTGTTGATTCCTTTATAAGTCATTTTCAAGTCCATATGACTACCAAAAGATAATGGCTGATATAATGAGGTGTAAACAAAATGAGGATGAAAAAGTAACTGATTTCATTTCACGTTATCAGTCATTGTATGCTCAAGTAGATGTCAAGATTCCTAATTCACGTCTCCAAAAGATGTTTATTGAAAAATTGCACACTCACCTTCAGGATAAGTTGACCATGATGAAATTTCCTTCATTCATGCATTTATGTACAACCCTTTGTGACTATCACAACTCGGTTACTAGTCGTGATTCAAAGTCCACTTCTAACCGAGTTGAGAAGTTTGAACAAAGCAACCAAAACAATGCACAAATTTTTTGAAAACCAAACCGAGGCTTTTTATAGTTCAATCCCCCTCCACAACCAACTCAACCCATTCATACTCAAGTGGCAATTGTTAAAGTAGTGGTGCCCTTTACCTATGGGGACCCAAAGAGACAATTTACTCCCTTACCTGATACTCTCCATAACACAATGAATCAACTGCTATAGCAACAAATGATCACTTTTCCTACTGTTAAACCACTTGATACTACCAAGCCTTTACCCCCCACCTTTAAAAAAAATGCTTATTACCATTTTCATTGCCAAAATGGACATGACACAAAACAATGTAAGCGTCTCAAACACAGTTCAAGACCTCATTTATTCTGGTCGTTTGTCCATTGCCGGTGTCAATGATCAAGGCAATAAGTCCATTGGACCCCCCAATCAGAACTTACAAATCTTTACCAATCCCATGCCTAAACACAATGTTTCATTTGTCAAAGCTAGTGAACCTTCAAACACTCATGTGATGAATATTGATACAAATGTTGAACAACATGATTCTACTCCAAATGTTACCCATGTTAATCCTATGGATGAACTTTTTGGTACAGTAGATGTTATCCCTCATAAGGGTCCAACTAATAAATCTCTTGATATTACTTTTTCTTCTCACGATATACTTAAAAATATTCCTAATGGTCCTCTTTACATAGCCGACCACATCTATGATAAGCCCACCAATGGGATATTAATAGATCCCGCCTGTGGTGAGAATGTGATCATGGAAGAATTTTTATTATTACACAATCTTTATCAAGATGATTATGAAAAACCAACAACATGGATTAAAATGCATAATGGTTTTGCATGCCCTATGATCAGATCAATCGTATTCCCATTACAGATAGGACCTAAAACATTGGATGTAACATTTTCTATCATTCCACAATCGGATCAATTTCGTCTGCAGCTAAGTCATCCTTGGCTTCGCTCGATGAAAGTTTTTCCTTTAGTGGTTCACAAATGTTTGAAGTTTCTGCATGAAAACGAGATATTTACCATACACCATAGTGGCTTTAATCCATTGTCCTCTAAAAGTAATTTTTACTTAGAATCCTTTTGGCCTAAACCTATGGAACCCATCACCCCTTGTAAAGACTTCTTTTTCACTACCTATCAAAAGTTCAAAGCCAAATGAATAGCTAAATTATCTCTTCGCCACATGTCCCCATCCACTTCTGCTATTCCTATCCTAGATGAGACAATGCTTCAACTTGAATCCGAACCTGAACAAACAATACAACCCCATAAGCAACCAACAATAAACACTTCACCTTCATTGTCTAAATGCCCACGAGATAATGAAACCAACCTCATCATGCCTCCTCACATTAAATAAGTTTATAAAGCCAAAGAGAAAGTGATTGACCCATCTCCTTTGGTTCCTTCCATTCCTCCTCAGGAAGAAAAGGAGCCTATGGTGGATCAACCCACTCTTACACCTCAATAACTTCAAAATAAAATTAAAAGAAACCGTGGTGCTAGGGACTGTAGGCATCATCGTCGTCTCCTTGCTCATCAAATGCAAACTGAAAACAACAAAGAAAATCAATCCCCACCTTTAACAAAAGACATACTTGACCACCCTCCTCCTCCTAACTCACCACAAGATAATACGTTAGAACCATCACAACAAAACGATTCGATACAACAACCAAAACTCCTAATCCATCCTTCCTTGAACATTACCCTTCGTCCTCCCATCATGATTAATTTGGATGATGATGATGATGATGATGATGATGATGAGGAAATCTCTAAAATAGATGAAGAGGTGCATAACAATCTGAATTATTTATTTTCCTCTTCCATGAGCTTAAATGATAAATCTCTCACACCAAGTGAAGAACCTAACACTTCTTCTAGTTCGACAGTTGCAATTCTTCCTTTGGATAGTCAACCGCCCTCACAATACACTAAACATGATTGGGAGACAGATGACTTGTTAGATAGTTGAATTGCATTTGCCTTGCTAGCCTTTTTGCATTTTCCTTTTCGCTTTCTCTTTTTCACTTTTTGTGTGTATCGTGTTCCCTCGTAATGTGCATTTGATGTTCTCTCTCTTTGTGCACTTCCTCTATTTGTACCTCCATTCTTTATCTGTCATACTTTTTACCTTGTCTTTTTCACTTTTGTTTTGTGTTTTACTTTTGGGGATGACACAAAGTGTTGAGACACCCTATGTCTCTTCCATGTTGACCCAAAAGGCCATTCTCTTTTTCACTTTTGTTTTGTGTTTTTCTTTTGGGGATGACGCAAGGCATTGAGACCGAAATGTATCCTTCATGTTGACCCAAAAGCTTTTCCTTTTCTTTTACCTTTTTTTTTTGTTTTCGCTTGTTTTTTTCTTTTGGGAACAATGCAAAGCATTGAGACCACAATGTCTCTTCCATGTTGACCCAAAATGGATCTTCTTTTTCTTTTTTTTTTGCTCTCTTTGTGTCATTCTTCCAGTTCTATGTATTTGGGGAATGATGACAATTATGAGCTCTTTAATCAAAATATTGTATCAATGAACATACTGACCCCAAATCCATAGATCCCTTATGTGTTTGGTGTGTTCCTTTATGGGTGGAAACTCTCCTTTATTTTGTTTTCTCTTTCATTTGCATGACATAGCCTTACTTGGAAACATATGACTTGGCATAGGGGCTTTTCAAGTTGGTTCTCATGTCTTGTTTATTTTTGAATTTTTCATTCACTACTTTAAAGTAATTGCTCACAGAACGGTGTCTAGCAATTCCTTTAAAGTGGGGGCATACATTGGCATTATTCATTTGCATTTTTCTTAGCATATTACGTTCCTCTTAGTGGCTTGATGCAACACACTACATCCCCTAAGTTGCGAATATTCTATTATTTGATTGGTCCTCTCTTGGAGATGTTAGACACAATGTTCCCTAAGTGATAGACCTCACATGATCTTAACAAGACTCATTTGAACATTTCTATTACTTTTTTACATTTTTACATTTTACATTTTCATGGCTACCTTGCATAATGCAACTTGCATGCCTGTGGCACTATCTTGTTTGTTCATGAGTTCTAAGCTTACGAAGCTTTGCTTGTCTTATGAAGCACGAAGCAACATTTTCCTTTGTGGCACCTTATTAAAGTTATCAGGAGGTGTAACTTTGGTATGGTTGAGCGGGAAGCCCATTCCATGACACAACTTTCCCCATAGCCACCTATGTGTTTGTGAGTACATGCCACTCGAGTGTATGTTTCTCAACTTTTGGGCCTTCTCACCTGGTGGACCGCCATGAGTTTCGTCACCCCAGAGTGAGTATGCATTTATTTTTTGGAAAAAAAACCTAGATCTGATCCACAACTAGTTGGACAAATGATCGAAGCTTGATCCAACTTTTCCTTTTTCTCTTTATTCTATTTTTCTCTTTCACATGTGTGTTTCTTTGTTATTATGTTTAGTTTGCCATGGGATCTTCATCTTGGGGGCTTGATCATCCCTCTTGATCGTTGTCATTCCATCTTGCTAGCATAAGTGCATTTGGATCCCTTTCGATATGCATGGCTACTTTAGTGTGAGTTTGAAGCAAGTTCATCCTCTCACTAAAGTGGGGGCTAAATGTGCCATAGAAAAATGGATCATTGCTATTTTCATGGTTATTTATACCTTTTCCTATGATGTTTGACTTATCTTACTTTGATTTAATATTGTAATGTAACTTATGCATTCAAATTAGGTCCTAAATATTCAAATTATGTCTTGTGAAGGTGTTGTGAAGTGTTGTAACACATTTCTACACTTTTATAGACTTTTCTCATTATAATTCATCTAAAAATCACCTTTTTATCCCTTATCAAGTCTTATTTTAAAGTGTTGTAAAGTCTCGTAATAATATTCCATGCTTTTCTAGGCTTGTTATCACTATTTACACTTTTCTTATTCTTTATTTGGCCCCTTTATGCACTTATAAGCCTTAATTAAGTGTATTTTTGAATGTAAACCTGACAAACAACATTAAATGCAACTTAATTCCCAACACCCACTTACAAGCTTGGGGTGGGACCCATTCACCATGGGTGGTGAATGAGTTCCTCTTAGCTCCAAATTCAAAATAATTCAAAATTTTTTTCAGGTTTTTATTCATTAAGACCTTATGTCAGCCTATGATGATGTATCTTTGGGTAATTAGGGCATAAGTGTGTATAAATAAGCATTTTTCTATCCATTTTACTCCTAATTCATTCAAGTATTCATTTCATTCACTCATTCAACATCAATTAGCATTCTTGCATTTAATCTATCAAAACATCATTCAATCAAGCAAACATCAAGCATCTTGGAGCAACCATTGACATATCTTCAGAATTCAACAATAAGGTTTTGGTGAGTTAGGGCATTTGCATGTTATTCATCATTTCCTTCTTCATTTCATTTCATTTCTTTATCAAGGTTTGATTACCAAAGTAGGATTTGACCAAGGAAAATACCTATACTCTAACCCTTAACCATTTCCTCCCTCTTTGCATGTGTCTTTGCAGATCTTGTAGGAATATTTGACAAAGAAATAGATTTTGGAAAGTGGTCAACAAGTCATCAAAGTGTTTCAAGTCAACCAAACCCTAATTCAAACTTGGGGACAACCTACAGTCCATTTTCTGTAGATTTGACTTTGTCAACTCGACAAGAATACAAGTGCAAATCTGGGCCTACATAATTGATTCTTGAATTTATAGATTTTTGGAGGACTGATTCACCATCAATGGTGAATGAGTCCCACCTGTAGGCTGGAAAAGTTGATTTTTTTCAAAATTCAGTTCCCGATAGTCGAAAAGCAGTTTTAGGTCTTTTTACCAATAGGAGGACTGATTCGCCATCAATGATGAATGAGTCCCACTGGTGATAAACAGTGATTTCTACCAGTTTCTAGAACCTTTCAGGATCAACATTCAAATCCTAGGTGCACTCTGTTAAATCTCATAGAATTTTGTTTGCATTTGTTTATGCTTCGAATTCATTTATGCATATCACATTGCATATTTCACTAGTTTTGCATTCATAATCAATCAATTTTATCAATTAGTTGCACTTAGATCATTGCATTTAGTCATATTTACATCATACATTCCTTATCTTGAGTGAACCACCTCAATTTTAGGGGTCTATCTCTCTCCTTTTAGGTGAAAAACCCTAAGAGTGCAAGAGAAGTAGAGAGACTCACAACCTTAAAATTGATGGTTCTATTGGGAATGAAGCTCTCTATTTCACAACGTCCTACATCCCCATCAGAGATGGAAGACATGAGCAGAGTTCCTTACCAAAGTACAGTTGGAAGCTTAATGTATGCTATGGTCTGTACAAGACCAGACATTGCCTAAGTAGTGGGAGTTCTTTCTCATTTTATGTCTAATCCTGGAAGAGTGCATTGGGATGTAGTTAAGAGGGTCTTTAGATATTTGAAAGGTGCTCTATGTTTTCATGGTATAGGAGATTATCATTCCCTAAGTATTCATGGTTTTGTAGATTCAAATTGGGCTGGTGATGTCGATAGCAGAAGGTCCACCAATGCATATGTGTTTACTCTTAATGGTGGTGCAATCAGTTGGATGAGCAAGCGACAAGCTATGGTTGCTTTTTCCACTACTGAGGTAGAGTACATGGAAGCTACTCATGCCTGCAAAGAATCCATTTGGCTAAAGCATTTGTGTTCAGATATTGGATTGAAACAGGGCACAGTTACACTTTATTGTGACAGCCAGAACTTGCAATCTGCCTTGCGAGGAACCTAATTTTTCATGCTGGGAACAAACACATTGATGTTCAATATAACTTTGTGAGGGATATGGTCAAGGATGGTAGGGTGAAGCTGGAAAAGGTAGAGATAGTGGCGAATGTTGCAGATGCAATAACTAAGCCCATTAGCACAACAAAATTTAGGTGGTGTTATGAGTTTATGGGTCTTTCAACCCTTAGCAGTTGATCCATGATAGAAGGTCTCCCTTGGATCTCGCAAGGTATTCAAAAAGTGGGATAATGTTGGAAATGAGGTGTCTCAACCTTGATATTTCCATAGATTTGATTTGTTTTCATTTAAGATTTTTCTATAACTGTTACGCATTGTTGGTGCTTTGAAAATAGAAATATTAGTTGTCAAAATATGCCCATGTGATAGCATATTATGGAAGGGTTAATTTTAGAGATATTATGATAGATTTTATGACATCTTTGAGGTTCAAAAATTAGGGAGAATATTATGGACGTGAGAACCTAATTTTAGACCGAAATCTTGCATTTTTGGGTGATACACCTCATGAGAAGTTTTGCACATGGTTTTGTAAACCATAGATGGTTTCTTGTATTGTTGGAGGTGTATAAATTGAAGGCTTGAGGAGTAGTTTGTGTGTTGAGTTTTCAGGTACTGTTATGTTGTCGAATTGTTGCGAGAATTCTTCCAGATTTGTTTATTGGCGATAATCTTGTAAAAGACTTGCTCTGCAAGTGTATGCAATCTTGTTGCTGGATTTGAAATACATTGAGTAGGATTTGGAGTGTGGGGTTTTTTACCTGAAAGGGTTTTCCCCACGTATATCTGGTGTGTGTTAATTGTTTATTTTCTTGTTATGAATGTGTTGCTAGAATTTTTGTAATTGTTTGATCAACTTTTAAAAGTTTTGTATAATATCTCTTCTTAAGATTGGTGTAGGAAATAGTTTCTGCTACTCTAATTTCCTTACAAGGTGAAGGGAAGGAGAGAGAGAGAGAGGTGATAGAGAGGAATGAAGAGGGAGGGAGAGAGAAAGAGGTATAAAGGGATATGTTAAATAGAGAGAAGTAGATGAAAGGTGGGTGTTGTGCATGTTTTGCACACACGCCCCGCCGTAGGCAGGGACCCTCTTTTTTTCGCTCCCGATAGGCTGCTTTGCTCCTATCTTATTTTGCGTGCCCCATTTCCAAGCCCAAATTGGTCATGTATCATCAAGCGATCAAATCCCCTACCCAAATTCACATACTTGGGGTATTCAAATCTGTGGAGAAATAAAATCCCCCATCCCCTTTCTGCCTTTTGTCTTGTTTTGGTTGTTTCAGAAATGTCCGTGGACCCCTGTTGGTCTAGTTTCCACATTTTTGGCTTTGGGAACAACTTTTTGGTGGATTTGGGATGCGTTTGGGATGTTTCGATGAACTGCCAAGGTTTCGTTAACATTTGGTTAAGTTTCAGTGGTTCCGGAGCTTTGACCCTCTTTGGCTGTTTTGGAAACATTCGCGGACCCCCGTCACTCCCGTTTCCTCAATTTTGACTTTGGGAGCAATCTTTTTTGTATCGGGGATGTCTTTGAATTACGTAAATGAACTGCCAAGGTTTCGTCAATGTTCGGTTAAGTTTCGATGGTTTCAGAACTTTCCCTCCAGAATTCCCTTCCTCCTTGGCTATTTGGAAACATCCGCGGACCCCCGTCACTCCCGTTTCCTCAATTTTGACTTTGGGAGCAATTTTTTTTGTATCTGGGATGTGTTTGATGTACATAAATGAACTGCTAAGGTTTCGTCAAAGTTTGGTTAAGTTTCGGTGGTTTTGGAGCTTTGTCCCCCTTTTGCTGTTTGGAACATCTGTTGGCTCAGGGCGACCCGGCCTCTAGAGCCTGGCCCCTCCGTGGCCGTTTCCAGGGTTCCACCTCTCCGTCGCCGTTTTGGAACTTCCAATGGCTGCCTCCTTCCCGGCCTCCAGAATCCGGCCCCTCCGTGGCCGTTTCCGGGGTTCCGCCTCTCCATCGCCGTTTTGGAACTTCCAATGGCCGCCTCCTTCCCGGCCTCCGAAGCCCGGCCCCTCCGTGGCCGTTTCCGGGGTTCCACCTCTCCGTCGCCATTTGGAACTTCCAGCAGTGCGCCTCCTTCGGCCCTCTGGGCCCGGCCCCTCCGTGTAGTCGTTTAGGGGTTACGCCTCTCGTCGGTTTTGGAACTTCCAAGCGGCCGCCTCTTCCCGGCCTCTAGAGCCCGGCCCTTCCGTGGCGTTTCGAGGTTCCGCCTCTCAGTAGCGCAGTTTGGAACTTCCAACGACCACCTCCTTCCCGGCCTCCGGAGCCCGGCCCCTCCATGGCCGTTTCCGGGGTTCCGCCTCTCTGTCGCCATTTTGGAACTTCCAATGGCCGCTTCCTTCTCGGCCTCCGGAACCCGGCCCCTCCGTGGCTGTTTTCGGGGTTCCGCCTCTCCGTCGCCATTTTGGAACTTCCAACGGCTGCCTCCCTTCCGGTCTCCGGAGTTCGGCCCCTCCGTGGCCGTTTCCGGGGGTCCGTCCCTCCTTGGCTGTTTTGGACATCCGGGAGCCTGCTTCCTTCCTGGCTGTTTTGAACATCCAGGAGCCTGCCTCCTTCCCAACTGTTTTAAACTTCTGGGAGCTTGCCTCCTTCCCGGTTGTTTTGAACATCCGGGAGTCTGTCTCCTTCCCGACTGTTTTGGCTTCCGTCCGCTGTCTACCTTCTGGCTTTCTTCTGCCGTCTTTCCACCCTCTGGCGCTCCCACCTTTGAAGCATGCATTAATGTTTATGGTCCGAATGAGCTCCAAATATGAATATCAAGATCTTTTGATGATGCATGGATAAATCTAACAGGGAGTTTGTAGGTTTGACTGACATTTTCTTTAACTCATATATAAATGCACTTACGACACTTCGTGTTTGCAAGAGTCAGGAAGCCTTCCGTAGGTCTATCGAAGAGGCCCATTGAGGGAGTTGTCCTACCTTTTTCCAGATGGTGATGATTTCTAAGGAGCTTTCTGCCTAGATCAGGGGTCGTCAATCCATTGATGCTGATCATCGACGAACTTGTTTGATCCAAGGAAGACCGCTGCAAGCACATCAAGCAAAAGGAAGCTTTTAGGCAGTTTCAGCTACAGTAAAAGGGAAATCAGCTAAATGACAAAATTGCTATAATAACTGGCACTAGATGACAAAACAGGGAAAAGACAAAGAATGTATTTTTAATTGTTGAATATTGTGGGGTAGGTGAAACCCTAATGTAATTGAATTTGATCCACTCATTGTAATTGAATCCTAGCCATTCATTTGGGCTTTGGAAAACTATAAATAGGGGCTTGCCTCTCATTTGTAAGGGTTGGAGAGCTGTTGTAAAAAGCATTTGCAGCAATAGAAGACAACATTGCATGATTTTATGGATGTTTTCTTTGATTTTTCTTATCTTGCATGCATGGTTTTTCCTTCCATGTTAGTTTTAGTGTTAGTTTCTTGAATGGGAGTGCTGATGGGGTTTGCTGTTTCAGTATTTGATGGATTTCCAGCTCATGCTTTTTGTGGTTCATTGATGATGAGTCACTTTGCAAAGCTAGTCTGAGCTTATTACTTCATTACTGCAACTTGGTTCAATTACATGTGCATGATGTGCGTGTGCAATTTGAAAATCTGCAGTCCTTAGAAGATTGCACTGGTTTTGTGCAACTGTAGGTTTCTCTTGGCCAAGCAAAACCCAGTTTAGGAAGTCTGTCTACTTTAGCAGCCACCATTGTTACTGTTCATTCGTAGCTTAGGATTAGAATAGATTTCTTAACCATTCTCCTTTTTCTATTTCTTTTAATCCTTTGTTAGAGTAGGACCCAAAGCATCACCATGAAGCTAAATCTGATGAACTTGATGAGTTTCAACTTGTTGTTTTGAATGGACAACCACTGTTCATTCACTTTCAGCACTTTGAAACTGCATTTGCAAACCCAACTTCCATGTTTTGTAACTCATCCGTAAGACCGCCTTGTGATTCCAGCAAATCACATCAAACTACTGAGGTATCTAAGCACTGTCATGACCTGACATCCGAGAGACCTTGGGATAGTGTTCTGCAATTCGATTGTGGAAGATTGTCTTTCAAGAGAGGTAGCGCACCTATGCACTGCCTGTGTTGAAAAGTGCATAAAAAACACATCAACAGAACTGGCGCTAAAAGGAGGGTATGACATGTTGACACTATGAAGTTGAAAGTTGGAAATCGAAAGGAGCACTTGCAAAGAAGAAATCTGAGATAGGAGATCTCTTTAATTGAAAAGTCAGAAAATTTTGAAGGCAAACAAGAGCTGAGTCGAAATGGAGTAGCATTGGTAAATTGACATCACTCAGCTGCATGCAAATTTGAACAAGAGACTGAAGAAGCCATTAGAGAAATTCGCATTGGTGGATAGATGTCAGATCCATTGCACTTGCAGGCATAGTGAATTGGAGTGTTTAACATTCTTGGACAGAATTGAGAAGGTCTTGCAAGGAGAAATTCCTTTTTGGGAAATATACCAGCCCTTGGCTCCTGGAGATCCGGAAGAGGAATTGCAAACCATGGCAACTAACACTTTCAAGGAGTTGATCCAAAGATGTTTGAGCATCAAGGATGGACCAAGATTGGAGGAAATATTAATGTCTTGTTGGTGCAGATTTCACAATGCACCCCACTTTGAATTCACTTGCTCGTCATGCACAAAAATCATCGCTCAAGCCAGGGGTTGTTCGAACAAGTTGGAGCAGCCAACTCTTAATGAAGAGAAGTTATCCCATGATGAAGAAGAGTTGTTAACATTCAGAGGACAAAAAAATAAAAATGAACCAAGAAATTTGACACAAGTTGGTGTTGGGACAACAGACATGGAAAATGAAAACCAAGAGGGAGGAGTTGAAAGTCTTGGGATAGCAACATGCATTGATGAAAATCTGATTATAACCAGTTTAGAAGACTTTCCCTCCATTGAAGAAGATCATTCCTCCACTCAAGAAGAGGGATTGGCAGTTGGAGATGAATCAAATGAGTTTGTAGTAGTTTGTGTTAGGGCAGCAAATGAAAATGCTGAAAATCAAGAAGAAGAGGAGGCCGAAAGCCTTGGGGCAGCAAAACGAGATGGTAAAAGTATAAGCAAAATTAGGTCGGAAGACCTCTCCATCTACAATGACAGCGATCGAGAATCCAAAAATGTAGATTTGGAGGAGTGGGAGCAACCACTTGCCATAGCTGTCTACTATTCACCTTCCTTCCCAAATGATGATGAGGACTCAATGGTGGAAAGATATGGCCAGCTCATCTCGAGACTAGCGAGGGATTGGACTAAGCTGAAATACCAAGTGGATTTGGAGATATTGCTGCTCCCAAATTGGTGCCGACTCCATGATTCATCGCACTCAGAGCTCACATGTAAGCTATGCCAAGAGGCCATCAAACAAGTCAAAGAACAAGCAAGGCAGCCAAGTGTCCGACCTCCTCTACTTGCTGCCCATATCAAAAAAGAAGACCAAAAGTCTGAATCAACTAATGGCTCAGTTGAAGGTAGTCCTCAAGAGGATGTTGGGGCAGCAATAGAAGAAGGACAACAATACGGTCTCGGACTTTCGAGCGATGAAGTAGATCAAGTGGGAATGTTGTCCACTAGTCATCAAGAAGTTCTTCCTCTTGAAGAGCAGTTATGTGCCATGGACGGTGGGCTTTTTGGCGAGTCTTTAGAGGGAAATTGTGTAGTAGACTTTGGTCCCCTTGATGAGGTTCCATCAATTGATGACTTCTTTCCATTGGGAGTTGCACTATAGAGATATGCTCATGTTGAGGAAGAGCACATTCCAGAAGACGGTAGTGATGAATACATACTTCTTGAGCCCTTGAACAATGATGCACTAGAGTTTCCAGATTGGGAGAGGAGCTCCTTCTCCATTTACAGCGATAGTGACCAAGAGGAAACAAGTGGGCGCCATGAGGAGATACATGAACAACAAAAGGAAGAAGATAAAGGTGGAGGTGTTTCGATGGCTGCCAACAAATATGACGAGCTTGGTCAACTGCGGGCTACAACTGAGGGTCCTTCCGCCTCAATCCTTGCAGATTTTCCTTCACAGCCAGAGAGCTGCAATAAGATAGATTCATATATGTCATCGTCCCATGACACTGAACATCATGAAAATAAGGCTGACACTTGGGAAAGGAGATGGGACAGCATGCTGCCCCTTGAAGACAACAATCAAGAAGAGGTTTTAGCAACGAAAACCCAGGCAGATGAGGTGTACTTCCTCGAGGAACAACTAGTGGAGGTTGTGGATCCCATTGGTAGATTAAAAAAGTTGTTTGCTGCCCCATCCTCCCAGCCTTATGGAATCTCAATGTCTGAAGTGCTGCACCCTCCACCGTGCCCGCCCGAGGCTGCCAATGCAACGATCAACGATGTTGTGCTCGCTCTTGACTGTCCAACGCTGCCACCTCCGTGCGATGACATCCAGGTTTTATCCTTTCTTGCCCCTATCATTTCTCATAACTGCACTTATTATTTTGATTATGGGAATAAGGGAAAATGAACATGTTTATGGATTAACCATGGGTTCAATGAGCCTCCTCAATTGTTGATTTTTCATGATGACGTGGTTGAACCTGAGTGCTGCAACATTGAATTTCCTTTTTCAGAATATAAAGATAAATTTGCATGGTTAAGAACGATAACGATTGCCTGTTTGCTCGTGCATGCATAACAAAATCCAATGAGTGTTAATGTCAACTCGCCTTGCCTGAACATAATGTTTTGTAAATATCTTTGTACATAGCTCATTTTTGAGTAGTATAGGTTTCCTGTAAATACTCTGCTTTACTGCTTTCCTTAGGTTAGTTGGCTTTTGTAGGTGGTTTTCTTTTTGTTTGCTTTTGCTTTGTTGCTGCTTTGCTCGGGGTCCCTTTGCTTTTAGCTAGGCACATCTGTGCGCACAACAACCATACTTATCGCCTGGGGTTGTTCTACGTATTTCTTTGTCAAACTCTAATCAAGTCTTCAGAGTGGATGGTGAAGGTCTTCTGTTAGTGTCAAGCGATCTGGGTGTTTAATTCAAAGAGGATAAGTTGTTGGTTTAGTCTGACTTTGATGTATTCTGAAATCTTATAGCTCTTACACATCTTAAGAATTCGACGATCACTATAGGGCCTTTTGTGAAGTCTAGTTAAGTGAAAAATTTAAAATTCTGCTCTAGCGCCACTGTGATTCTCAGCCCTGAGCGCGAGCTTCAATGCTTGCGGGTTGAAATAAAATAGCTGAAAAGAGAAAAGAAAGAAAGAAAGAAAACATTGAAAATTAAAAGAAAAAGAAAATTCAACTTTTCAGGGGTATCTAAGCAACTCTACCGGGGCTATGGACGCCCGGCTGGCAGTAAAGCAATGTTCAGGAGAATCACAGCGACAACCTCGTCGGGGCTATGGATGCCTGACTGGCAGCGAGGCAATGTCTCGGATGCTTTTGGAGTTAGAATAAACTACATAGCTTAACTTGACAGAGCTCAAGTTCCTGTAGCAACTGAAGGATGGGAATTAATGCAATTGCACACACTTGGATTTTCAGCATACTGAAGGTTGGGTTGGCTAATGGTTTTGATACTTTGGTTGGGTGTCTGGTTTGTTTGCCCTAGCGTGAAGGTTGAAACCAGATTACGGGTTCGTGATTCGGTTATCATCAAAATGCTCAAGAGCATTTCCCCGGTAGTCGCCATTTGTTGTGCATGTTTTGCACATGCCCGCCGTGAAGGCGAGGGACCCCTTTTTAAGCTCGGCAATTGCTTTGCTCCTGTCTTGTTTTGCGTGCCCCATTTCCAAGCCCAAATTGGTCATGTGCCATCAAGCGATCAAATCCCCTACCCAAATTCACATACTTGGGGTATTCAAATCTGTGGAGAAATAAAGTCCCCCATCCCCTTTCTGCCTTTTGTCTTGTTTTGGTTGTTTCGGAAATGTCCGTGGACCCCTGTCGGTCCAGTTTCCACATTTTTGGCTTTGGGGACAACTTTTTGGTGGATTTGGGATGCGTTTGGGATGTTTCGATGAACTGCCAAGGTTTCGTTAACATTTGGTTAAGTTTCGGTGGTTCCGGAGCTTCGACCCTCTTTGGCTATTTTGGAAACATCCGCGGACCCCCGTCACTCCCGTTTCCTCAATTTTGACTTTGGGAGAAATCTTTTTTGTATCGGAGATGTGTTTGAATTAAGTAAATGAACTGCCAAGGTTTCATCAATGTTCGGTTAAGTTTCGATGGTTTCGAAACTTTCCCTCCAGAATTCCCTTCCTCCTTGGCTGTTTGGAAACATCTACGGACCCCCGTCACTCCCGTTTCCTCAATTTTGACTTTGGGAGCAATCTTTTTTGTATCTGGGATGTGTTTGATGTACGTAAATGAACTGCCAAGGTTTCGTCAAAGTTTGGTTAAGTTTCGGTGGTTTCAGAGCTTTGTCCCCCTTTTGCTGTTTGGAACATCCGTTGGCTCAGGGCGACCCGGCCTCCGGAGCCCGGCCCCTCCGTGGTCGTTTCCGGGGTTCCACCTCTCCATCGCCATTTTGGAACTTCCAATGGCCGCCTCCTTCCCGGCCTCCAGAACCCGGCCCCTCCGTGGCCGTTTCCGGGGTTCCGCCTCTCCGTTGCCATTTTGGAACTTCCAACGGCCGCCTCCTTCCCGGCCTCCGGAGCTCGGCCCCTCTGTGGCCGTTTCCAGGGTTCCGCCTCTCCGTCGCCTTTTTGGAACTTCCAACGGCCGTCTCCTTCCCGGCCTCCGGAGCCCAGCCC
>VDFB02193867.1:365678800-365773689 GCA_007258455.2 Sequoia sempervirens
AGGGAGGAGATAGAGGGGTGTGTGTGTGTGAGTGAGAGAGAGAGACAGAAAGAGGAAGGGCGAGAGGGAGGGAGGGAGAGGAGAGATAGAGTAGAGAGGGAAGGAGAGAGTGAGAGAGAAAGATGATACAGCTTGCTGACTATTGAAATTTGACCTCCTAATTACTGAAATTTGACATGCTAATTACTAAAATTTGACTAAGTTTGAAATATTATAAGATCTTCCAAAAACTAGAATTTGCATTATAACTCCAAGAGATTTGAAACCACTCTCAAACATCTTGAAACTATATACATGAAATATAACTTAAAGTACATAAGAAAGTAAATATTCATATGTAAATGTCAACTTAAATATTTATTTCATGTGTATAGTTTCCCTAGAAGAAAAAGAGAAATAAAAAGAGTTCACAAAAATATATTGTAAAAAGTCATGATTCACATTTGGCGAACTTGCCAAATTTGGTGCTAGCCAAATGGAGCACTTCATTTGGCTAGTGGAAAATTTGGCACTCACCAAATGATGAACTTCATTTGGCTAGCACCAAATTTGGCGATGCACTTCATTTGGCGAGCGCCAAATTTGGCGTTTGGCGCTCACCAAATGATTTTCATTTTGAAATATCAATCCTTAGGTTCGATCATCCAAGCCAATTTGGCACTCACCAAATGGTCATTTTGGGTAAAAAAATAAAAGTGGCACCTTTTTTTATGTCACAACTTGGTGGACTTACCCTATAATAAAATGGTTGTATTTTAAACATTCAATATTATATTCGGTTTCTAAACTAAATGAGTTAAGGTTGAACATGCAATAATGAAGCATAAATGGATATATGTAAAGAGGGTTCAAATATTCTTAATAGGGTTAGATCATTATTTTTGGAGAATAGTTTATTGTTGAGTTTGAGTTAGGATGCTAGTGCACATGTGTTGGTAAATAGATTTGTCACTATAATATTATTTCCAAGAATGACCATGTTTGTCCTAAGAGTACTAACAATTGTTCTAATAGTTTGAGAGATTGCTATGGAACAATGGTCTTCCTCTGCATTTGAGAGAGGTAGCTCCCTTGTATGATCAAATTTAGGGGTTTTGTGGTATTTAACCTAAAATACCAAAGGAAAAAAGGAAAAAAACTAAATGGAAATGATGACTAAAAGAAACCTCAAATGTAGACACACAAATACCAATTGGGATTTCATAGATTTGCATAGACATTAAGAAAAATCATCACAATTTAACCACAATATACATTCCAAGATTTATATGATGAAAGGATGTTGTAACAACAATTGAAAATGACGTGCAAACTCACACACTATGAGATAAGCTATGTCAATGTACTCAAACCAAGATACCAAAATTGTGAATGTGTTTATTTACATATGTTGAACTTCTTGTAGATGTTCCAACAAATGACTAATGGTTTCCACGATGACACAAAGAGATTACCAATTTAACATACAAGAAATCAATAATGATAACTCATAAATACACCTAGAACATATGAACCAAATGCTATCTTTATTACCTTTGTGAAATTGTACAACTTCAAAAACTCTCCTATACAAAATTGAATCCAGAAAATCATCTATTTATCTTCAACTCTACTTCAAATAGAAAAGAAACTAAAGAAATGGAATTTTATAAAAATAGAATTTTCTATATTAAAAAAATGACCTTTATAACCTCCCAACCATTATCTAATTTGTAACTATCTCTTTTTAAGACTTTATGAAATATTTGATAAATTATTATAGTGTGCATTCAAACTCATTAAAAGAAATGATTTTAAAAGCATTAATAAAACTGACTTTATAATAAAATGTTGAGTCTCAAAATTTGACAAACATATTTATTTGCTTCCCTCTCTTCACTCAGAAAAATTGCAGATTTAAAAGTTTGTTTAAAACTCGTTTGGCAAACATCACTTTCAAAAAAAGCTCTCTTATCTCATATGTAATTGCCAGCTTCTCACTGTGGAGGCGGAGAAATGGTTATGTTTTCTTCTCTTCCCAATCATTAAGTAATCGTCTTGAAATCCAATTTCTCCAAGTTTACATAGATATCATGTGTTTGTGAGTGTGATCTTTCTCCTTATTGGCATTTTTTTCTTCATGTAAAATGTTGGAAAACTCACAATGGAATCGTCCTCTGCTTCCCAACTGTATTGAGTCATTAGTACATGCAAGGACACAACTACTGCAAGTCTTGAAATTTTGACGTCTGGGAAAAGTCTGTGACCTCCCCCAAATGGAGTAAAACTACTCCCTAATGGGTCCTTTCCTTGTCTTCAGGGGTTGAATTTGTATGGACTTTCATAAAGTTCTTCATCAAAGTGAATGGATCTGAAGTATGTGAGCACACTCCACTCCTTGGGAATCAAGTACCCTTTATTCTCAGCATCCTCTAATGATTTTCGTGATACACAAGTTATGATGTTTCCCAACTCTAAAGTCTCTGTTATGACATTCTATGTATATGATTGATATTCACTCCTAGTCACTAGGTTTTTACTCTCTTCCTTAAACTTCTTGAGCATCATGTTTTCCTCTCGTGTCTGATGTAGTGCCAGTGGGCAACCAAAATGGTATTGAACTGCTAGTGTCATTAGCATTGGTATCGAGACTTCCCCTAGAATCATTAAATCTGGCAAAATCTTACAACCACTCAAGCAGCAGGGTGGCTTCTTATGGTATAGTACTTTGCAGTGAGAAATTTTGAAGCTCATGGCAAACACAAAAAAAAGAATTCATATGCATCTTTAGGAGTAAACTCCAAAGCTGTTATGGAGAGATTTAGAGATCTATCATCTGGAGTTTCTAACACAGTCCTCAACCGCTGCTCATGTAGGGTTGAAAACTCTGCCCTTTGTTCACATGATTCAAAACTGCTTGAAAGCCAGGATTTCATGACTTGACTAGCATCAAATGCTACTTTGACCAGAGACCTTGGCATTCCAGAAAGTAAGGCTACTTGTAGGCCATAGCTTTTTGGAGATGCACTAGACCTTAGCTTATACAAAAAGACAAGGTGTCTCTTAGTTGTCAGAGAAATCCAAATTAACACTGTTGTCAATTTTGATTGCTTTCTCAGACTCCAAATTAGACACCCTTGTGCAATCGACAAATGTGGATTTTCCTCAAATGAACATGGCATGTGCATTAGACAAAAGAAAGGATGAGAAGAAAACTTATTAGTTAGAGGATGATAATGTGTGGCAAAGATCAACCTACAATCTTTTGTTTCAACCAGATGCCAAAAAACTGTAAATGTTCTTTGACCGAGTTCATCCAGCACTACAAGAGAGTGTTGTGTAGTGTATTGCAATACTGATGCTACCCCCATACATTCAACAAGAAATGTGTTTTATCCTGACATTATGCGGTCACTTGCACCCAATCATGTTAAAAAGAATATCCGTTGGTGACAGGATCCATGATTCACATGTTGAGCCATTATCACTGCTAAACAGGTAGCTTGCAAGGGTGTAGATTTACCCTCCATATTTGGTCTTGTTAGAAGCATCATATAGAGACAACCACGTACTATCTTATTCCCAAGCTCTCTATCATTAGGAACTGGGAGACTTCCCATAGTATAAGGATGCCATAACTCTTTCATGCTAAGAACAGAACCTTCTTTTTCACCATCTAAAATACTATCATTTTCTTGGATAGAAACAAGAATTGGGTTGCATGTAGTTCCATTTGATGAGTTTGTTGATATAGCAAAGGCTAGCAGCACATTGAAACAGCTTATGGCATCAACAATTTGTGACCAATGTGTTATCTCTTGAGTAAACAAGTTTTCAATTGAATTCAAACTTGCAACCCGATCCTCACCAAGATCCTTTTCTTGCAATAATTATGTTCCATGATACTACATTCTTTGATGGGTTTTGTCAAATAGATCAAGTGCCTTATATATGCTTCAAGGCTTTGCATATCATCTGCCAGAGCATTTCCAACCATAATATCTAACAAAAATCACCTTTCCAATATGTTGCGCAGGGATGTCCATACGTTGACCCAATGTGACATTAGGGCAGGAGGTCGATAGGAGGTTGGCGGCGTTTGGCTTTAGACAAACGATTACATTTGCTTGAAAGTTTATCAAGCATTTTCAACAAATCTATTTTGAGTATATCCTGAAAGCATTGCATTTCATGAGACCACATTTCTTTGAGTTGTTCTACTAAACAGCTCACATTGCTACGCCTTTCGCATTTTGCAGACATGTCTACAGGAGCACCAACAACTATAACATCCGACTAAAAACCTGTTACACAAGCAGAGGTCATGGGAGTTGGAATCAGACCTACTACACAATTACCTAAAAGTTTATGAAACCATTTCAACAAATCTGTAATCATGGCATCCCAATGAGACCACATTTCCATGATGCATATTATTCCATACGCTGCAGGGGAGGAGTCGGGAGAAAAGGAGCGTTCAAGAACAAACTGGGCGAAGATATGAAGTTTGTTCAGGCTTTCGGGGGGAAAGGAGGTTCCGATAAGTACTTACTTCCCACAAAACCTGCAATTTACTGAATTCATTTGAAAATAATGTCGGGGTCATCGGGAACAGTCAGTAGGAACCGTCGATACTTAAGGGAGAATGGGAACATTTTTGGGGTTACGAATAGATTAGGAATTATATGAAATTTTAAAGATTTAAAAGATTCTTTAAAATTTAAAATGATTATAAAGAATAAAGATGTGAATGTTAAAGGATTTTAGAATTATAAAATGCTTAGAGATTTTAAAAATTATTGTACATTTATATTTATAATCTTTGATTTTTCAAACTTCTAGTGTATTCATTAGTCGAAAAGTGTTTAATTTCGTCTCGCAAAATTTTTATAAGATTTGTCCAACAAATTCCTTAAGTCGACAAATGAAGTTTAATGCATAACTTTTGACTAAGTTTTTCTTGCATCACGAAACCCCTTGCCATATTTCTCTAGCTCCTACAAAACTCCATGTTTAATTGTTTTCGTAAATTGCCCTGCGAGAAATTACAATTTTAATATCTCACCAACTGAAAGGTATTTCGATTTGAAAACTTCTCACACTAAGAAAAATATTGAGTGACATCCCCATAAAATTATTTTGCATCATCTTTCATGGATTTCAATATTTAATTATTTAACAAATCTCGGCAAGTTGCATCACTACTTCTAAGGAATAGCTATGACAACGAAGAATTTTCTTCAAAATGGCGAGACTTAACATTTGAGGATATTTTGGGACCCTTTTGACTAGGAACCACTCCACATAATAATCTAGATGCAAAATGTTTAAAATTTGACAAGTTTAAAAATGAGACCAACAACGTGATTTTATATATTCTATGTGTTGGTGTCTCATATGAGTGAACTCTAGCATACAATTGTTATATTTTGCATAAGTGGCAACATCTTCAATAACTCTTGACCAAAATTATAACTTTTTATCTAAAAAAAAAGTGTGATTGTGGAGCATTAAGGGATTTGCCTCAGTCATATCCTCAAGTTGATTCAATAGTTGGATGAAAATGTAAGCTCTATATGTGTGAATAAATTCCAAACTTCCAAGGTGTAAGTTGTTGCAACAATGGTGGACTATTTCTTATGTGATGGGTGCTCTTTTAGACACCTTAGATGTCCTAGTTTGTACATTAAATCTCTATGATGTGTGTATGTGATGTTTTATGGATCCATTCCATTAGATTTTATTTTAAAAATAAGTTCCAACTCTTTTTATAGTTGGAAGTATATCAAGATTATTGAAGTGTGAAAAGACAAAGAAGTATATTTTATTATAAAGAATATAAATTTAAGAGTAATCCACACTCCAAGAAGTCCAAATCAATCAAAATTATGCTTAGAAAATGAAGGTGCTAAGTATCCACTTTTCTCCTTAAAGTCCCCACCCTACTCATTTATCTTTTATCTTTGTAACAATTTTACTCCCTCCCTTCATTTTCAATAAAGGCAAGATTATTGCCCTATATGTTCTGGGTTGGCACTCTAGCAATCATTCTCAGCCATAACCCAAAAAAAAAATCATTGTCAAGCATAAGTGTGAGTACTTGTTTGGCTTCATGTTATATATTTAATGTATATACTTGTTCGGTCCATGTGCCTTTGGGTGGGTCTTCATTTCAATCATCAATCCGCAATACAAAGGTACTGTCAATGATCTTCGCAAAGCTAATTCTTCACGTGCAACACGACCTTTTACTCTACCTTGGGATATAGATCGGCTAGACTAGAAGCTTCGAATTAGGGAGTTTTTTTGTTTGGAATTCATGGCATTACATGCTATAAACATGCCTAGTGCATTTTTGTTAAGATTTGTGAACTTTTTAAATTACTAGATTTTATAATAAATAAATAGTTATTAAAGTTGTGAGAAATTAAAATATTGATTAGGATTAAATAAATATTTGATTAATTTAAAAAAAAATTATGTATAAAGTTAAATTTAGAAAGGGAGTGAATTGTGAAAATCTTAAGATAGAAGTAAAGTTAAATTTTGATAAGACTTTCAAAAGTAATCTTAATAGAGTTGGTGTGGGGTATGTGTTACGGGACAAAGATAGTTTTGTTTTAGAAAGTTTCATTTTCTTAAGTGAGCAAACAAATACGCGTGTAGAATAGATATCAATGCATGTAGGTCAAAAGTGACAAGCTATCGTAGTGTTGAAGTGGAAGTGGATCCATAGATAATGGTTAACACAATGTTGAAATGATTTTTGTCTAAATTAGAAATTGATTGTGATTCTAAAAAATAATTTAGAGAGTGGAGCTCAAAATTCTCTTTTTTCCAGATCTTTCATTGCTATAAGATTCAAAATTATGTGGTTGACTTCTTAACAAATGAAGGGGCAGTGCTCAAAATTTTTCTTTAATAGAAAACAAGGATATTAATGCTTCGATAAATTTAGCTATCCTGATTGAAAATGATCGTTGGCATCTGGGCTTTATGGGGATTGATAGTCATAATGGTATGTAAAGAGATTGTAAGGGTTGAGGTGTAACTATTTGTAAGGAGTTTCATATGAGGCAGTACATTGGAGATTTTATGAGAAGACCTTGTTAATAAAGTTGGGAGGTGTCATTGTTGTATATGGCACTTTATGTGGCTTGCCTCTAGATTGTGTAGCTAGAGATTCATGTGTGATCTAGGTGATAGGTGTTGCTATTGTGTTTCAAGGAATATTTATTGATTTATTTTATATAGAAAAGGGAGACCAATTAAGGGACTTGCTTCGATAGGGTCTAGTCTCAAATCACTAATTGAAGAGGATTTTTCATTATGATGAAGAGGCTAATATTTAGTCGATAAAGACTATCTTAAGCAAGGAGGACCTAGCTAATTCTAGGGGTTTAATGACTTATGCTATAATCCTTGATGAATTTAAGGAGAGGCTAGCTAAAGCTATAGTGGATGAAAAAAATGTTCCATTTTAGCTCTATTAGTCAAGGTCAAAGAGGAAGATGGAGTGGTAGGAAGTGGTCTTTTCTTAGGGAAGCTACATTACATGCCAAGAAAGAGAAGGTTCCAACCTTTAGGAATGGAGATGGAACTTGTCATCTTACAACTGTAGGAAGATGAGCATGAGTTGAGGGTGTATCATAAAATATTGGAGGAGTTGTACTAATACCTAGAAGCAACTATGGAACATATGGTAATTACATTTCATAATGGGATGTTGGACGTATACAATGGTTTCATGATGTTTCTATTAGAAATGATCTATTAGATAGAGTATCTCAAAGGTCATTGGATATCAATGGCATCAAGTAAATATAGTTGCGCCAATATCAAGAGGTAATATGCCCTTACTAGAGGTGATGCCATTATCTAGCAATGGGGTGTATTTTAGAGTTGTAGAGCAATGAAAGATAGATTATGACATACGTCTAGGGGATAATGTGTTATTTATTTATGATATTGTTGAGTTTGTTTTACATAAATCTTCTTATTTTGCAATCAAGTTGTGTTATATTTGATTAGAGTGTTAGGATTTTGGTAGTTGTTTCTAATCTTTGTTAATTATAAATTGCTATAGTATAATATGTAAAATAATAGTATGATGTATTTTTTATTTTATAACAATGTAAGAATATTATTTTTGTTATGTATAATTATATGATGTAGATGGATGGAATCTTGTTCATAGATCTTAATATTATACATACATACATACATACATACATACATACATACATAAACTACAATAACAACAAAACTATTAGAATTTAATTATCAACTCTATCTAAATAAAATTCTTTTTACTTTATAGTGAAGCATATAATTAATAAATAGATAGAAGAGTTGGGAAGAGGACATCTAAATAAAACTAACTTTAGATTAAAATGGTCAAAAATTGATGATTATTATTATTATTTTTTTTTTTTAGACTACAGGAATCGGGTAGCACGACCCCCTATAAACTGCAGTGCGCCTGGTAAACTTTTTAACGTGACCGGCGGCGCTGGCGCGACACGCCCTCCGGTACCACGGGACGGGGGGAGACTAGAACTCGTGACCAGCAGAGCCACAATGGAATTACTTAGCCAACTGAGCTAGGGCCCCCACCCAAAAAATTGATGATTATAATGTTCTCGCACACATTGAAAAATATGAAGAAAGAGGAAGAAGATTATTATTATCTAAAATTAATTTATTATTAAAAAAAATAGAAAAAATTGATATGCATGTGTGATAGATATAAAGTTATGATTTATTTTTTGTAATTATGTTTCAATCAAATTTAGAACACGTCGAGATATTAGAATGCTTTAGATGATAATATTAGGAGCAAGCATAGTTGCCTGTTATTTTTCATAGAATGTAGAGTTAAAAGAGTGGATAAATAAGTTGGTAACTATTGATGTTCATTTAGTTGAAATTATGTGGTAAAATTATTGCTACATATTTATATGGTATTATTTTAATTTTTTTAATATGTAGATTGACAAAGAATTTAAGGACTTTATAACTTTTTGATGAGGTAGAGATGTGAAGTTTGATAAAAACAAGTATCAGAGGAAGATGTATAGGTTTTAGTACTTATAATACAATAAACTTATATTCATAATATTTATTTAACTAGTTAGTGAAAATTATTATTATTTTAAAAATTAAAAAGATAAATTAGAATGAAATTTGATTATTTAATTTAAATTATTATAGATATATTCCGTATATTTAAAAAAATGTTGAGAGATATTAATTTGGAATTATTTTATTTACTTAAAAGTTATTTTATTTTACTTTGAAAGTATTTTATTTATTACATACATAGAGACACAAATTTTATGTGCTATTTATTTTAGAAATATTATACTTATTATTAAATATTAACTTTTTGAGATGCAAATGGATATCAAATTTAAAGTAAAAGATAATTTTTTTTTTTAACAAATTCAAGTTATTATGCTCCAGTCCTTGACTTCTTGATTCCATTATAAAATACCTCTCAACATTATTAATGATATATATAAGTTGTATTATTATAATGTAAGAAAATAAAGTATTTAAATATATCCATTTCCTATTTGTGGTTTAAGGTTAAGAACTCATTAAAAAAATTAATTGAAATATAAATATTTAATATAGATGTTTTAGTGGACGAATGTACATGAAAGTAGATATGATATTTTTAATTATTTTATTGATAGATAATAAAATAATATCATCTTGATTTTAGATTTTCTAATTAGGATTTAGAAATATGAGAGAGAATATTTTATTACAAAAGAATATGTTTTTCTTTTAGAAGATTTTTTCCTATTTAGCAAAATAGACAAAGGTTTTGGAGTGCTTGGAGATTGAAGTATTTCTTGGGTATTTAAGGATTTTGCTTGCAAGTGGATTCTTCTTCAAATTGTCAAAGTTTTTATTAAGGTTCAAATTTAATTTATGAAAAGTTATAAAAAATGCTTCAATTTGATTTATTAATAAATTTAAGATTTTGTATTGAAAGAGGTGTTTATTTTTTAATGTATATTGATTTCTTGATAAAGAAGAAACTAATATTATAAAATTATTATGTTTAGGAGTATAATTCATGAATGAAATGGATAATTAAAAAAATTAAGCTTTATTTAACTCTAGTTTGAGAAGGTTTAATTTTGAAGATTGAGTTTTATAAGAAAATTAGAGGTTATTTGTATAGGAAGAAAGATTAAAAAATAAGAAATCATAGGAATTTAAATATATTGAAATTAGAATATTATCATGATAATTTTCGATGAGTTGGAAGTTGTAAGAATTATAATTTTATTTTTTTAATATTAATAATATGATTGTGTAATGAAAAATCTTGTTTTATGAAAGAGAAAATTTTAGGAAGATAACCTAGTGGATAGGGTTTTCTCAAAAGATAGTGGTTTTTATCAATTGGGATGATGTTTAGATTATTATATTTAAATTTTGTTTCTTATTTTAGGATAACATTGCCATAATTTAATGTAAATTTGAGTGATCTTAAGAATATTGTAAGATACTAATCTATAATAACCAATTGGTGGTCCTAAATTATATAATTTGTCAAAGTGACTAAACAAGTATGGAATTGAATATAATAAGAAGTTTTGGTAGAAATTTGGATGTATGTTGTTTTGGAAAATTATGTTTTCTAAGTATAGGATAATCTTATCTTTATTTTATAGATTTATATGTTTTCTCCTTTTCTGTCTTATGTATATAAGAAGGAAAAAGCAAGCCCTAAGAAGGGATCTTACAAATTTATTAATAGACTTTTTTTGACAAGACCAGGTCATACTAATTGGACCAAGTCACTACAAAGGTCATACTAGGTGGACCAAGTCACTACGTAGGTCATCCTAGGAGCACTAGGCCATTAGGTAAGCTATCTTTGAGGGCCATGCCATCTCCTTAGTCATGTGCTATTATATGGTAATTTTCCTTAAGTTTTTTAAGCTAAAATTTATGGCACAATTCTAGTAAGTGTTGTAGAAGTTATTTTCTCTAGTTGTGAGTGAGCTAAAGCAATAGCGTTTGTGCTATGACACATTCTTTTTATAAATTGATAGGATGGAATTTATTCATGAGTGCACATTTTTCCTAACTTAGTGTGGTGATCTATTGGCTTCTTAGTGAGTTGTGAGAAAGTGATGGTAATTCAATTCTAAGCTCCTATAATGTGTGATTCTCCTATTGAAATGATAAATTGAATATCTTGATTACTATTAGAGTGTTTGGATTAATCTAGAAGTTGAAGTTGGATATCCTTTTTATGGATGGATACATTCTAGTAACATCTTCTCTTATTTAATTATAACACTTAGGAGTTCATGATTCCCTTAAGATAGGTTGTCCTAATAATTTGAGATTTTTATATGCACCAAACCAGACATGCTCTAGTGCTTTCATTAGAAAATGTCTATAGTTTTTAAATACAGATCATTATTTTCTTCCATATAGTAGGGCTATAAGATTATCTATTATGAAGTCGCATGCCTTAATTTATTTGTATACATACTATTCTATTTGTTGAGATAGCAATGTTTTGAGCTTGATATAGTTTTCCTTCTTTCTTATGTGGGGTAATCAATATATAGGTACACTAAACATTTTGGAGATAGATTATCACATGGTTTTATTACCTTTGGGTATGTTTTAATGTGGTATTCTATTGTGTTTCACTATCTTATTTTGTATATCTTGTATTATTTTCTCTATTTTTATGTGTTTTTCGGTGCTTGCATTAATGTGTTATAATATATAAATTCTTGGTTGATTAAGTATAATTTTTGGGATATTATTCATTTTTTAAATATGTGTTTTGAAAATGGATTATTCTAGTTAGTTTGTATAGATTATGGAGTTGATTTTATGTCTATGTAAATGAAAATGAAAATGAACTTAAAAAGATATCATCAAACTTGATTGTACTTTGGATTTTGGATTATTCATTGAGTAATTCATGTCAAATTGATGTTTAGGGAGGAATGAGACTCCTTAAATTTGTGGATACAACTACCCCCCACCCCCATGGGTAGATGGATCTTAGAGGGAATGTCTTGTGGATTTGAGCTATAGACTTCATTTCTATATTAGACCACTATTATGTATGTGGTAGATTGGTTTAATTATCCTAATTATAAGTAATGCAATTATATTTGAGGTTTATAGTTTTTGACCTAATATATTATTAAATATTGAATGATTTAATGGTTATGGTACTTTATGTTATTTTGGGGTATGTTATTTGTACCTTAGGAATGATTTCAATCAACTTCTTTCTTTATTTCAAGTCATGGAATGAAACCTCCTTATATTCTAATTAAAAGAAACAATGCTAATTTGAATGATTAAATTATATTCCACCTTTAATCATGAAATATGAACTCATAAAGCCAAAATAATTTATTGTATAGCATCTTTGTGATGAATACCTCCTCAAGTGTTATCACATAGCTTATTAGTGATGAAATATTTCACTTGCATTATCACTCAATAAAAATACTATCAATTAGACCTTTCCCTGCATATGGAAAATAAATATCAATTGATCACAATGCATAATTACCACATACATTCTCAAGATTGATGTAGACTAATATTGAGATTAAAAAGTAAAAATTTAACAAGAACTTCAAAGTTTTCCAAAATTATCAAGAAAATAAAACATAATTTTTGGGTGACATAAGATTTCTCAACCCCTAAGATGCTCCTACATCACATTAGGACATATATGAATTTAGGGGAGAAATCACTATGGTTATCCATAGAATCAAATGAGCAATATGGACACACATGGAATGAAAGGTATTAGGAAAGGTGTGTTATACAACTTGCATAATGCTTATAATATAAAATTAATATTTACTTGTGATGCACATAGGAGACTAGGGGTATTTGTGTCATATGGGTTAGACATTCTTGGGGCCAAGTTTTATATGTTATATGTAACTTAGGATAAATATTTAATATGGATTTTGCACATTAGGAAAATATATTTAATATTAGAAAAACTTAGTATCAAAATCTAAATGAAGGGGAAATGTTTTTGAAGATCATGGTTTAAGGAAAATAGTTTATGTAATATCACTTATTAGTTTTGTACAAGCTTGTTTCTATAAAATAAAGCACCTGAGTAGTTGTTGAAGTTGGTTACCATAACCTTTGGCTTGTTGGCTAAGGTTGACTAACCATCTCTTGTAGATTTCATGTTGAAATAGGGGAAGCATGGATTGGGATGTGTGGTTACATTATTCTCATTTTATTCCTCACATTGAGTGAAATCAGGGAGATTGATGTTTCAAAAGTTATATATGGTGACTCTGCAAGTGTATTATAATATTTATTTGTGAGATAAAACATTAACTATGTGAATGCTTTTGGAGGATGGATTTTTCCCTTTTGAGGATTTTCCTAGGGTACATCTTGTGTCATCTTGATGGTATGATTATTTATTATTTTATATTATGGATTATGAATAATTGTTTACATATATTTACCTCTTTGGGTTATGTGAAAATGGTTATTATTTCTACAAATTTCCTTTTCATTTGGTATTAGAGCTTGTTTATCAAGTTGTAGGAGGAAATATATTCCTAGTTTGTAACCCTTGTATGAGTATATTATTATACATATTTGAATCCATGGCCTTGTAAGAAAATAATGAATGAATTTGTAAAGTTTTAGGTGTGTTTGTAGACTTGGGGTGTTCTAGGTCTAGGTTTGATGAAGATTTTGCCAAGTAGGTTTTTGGTTTGGAAATTTTCTGAGGGTTTTAGGGGTGACCATCCACTAGAGACCTCCTAGACAAAAAAAACCTCACTATCTTGTTCAAAAGACCCAAAATACATGGAATTATATAAAATATGACTATTTTTATTAAAAAAATTGGTCATTTTAGGAATTTGAAGGAATTAGGACAGTCATAGACCATACTATCATATAAAATTTGTAAAGTTTGTATGTGTTGTTATTCATTGCTAAAAAAAAGAGATATAGTTAAAATATTCTATAAAAATTATTTAAAAAGGTGTTGTATCATAAGATATGGTTGGATGAGGAAAATAAAATAAAATTGTTTTCCATACAAAATATTGCATATATGGGTTGTGAATCAATCTTAGATAAAATGGGGGCCCAACCCATAGTTGTCCTGAGTTGGTGGGAGCTAGCATCCTACCACCAACCACATCACTAAGGGAAAATAAGGCCACACCTACTACCAAAACTTTTATTTTACACCACTAAGGTGGTCCCACCTAGTTTCATTTCCTTTCCACTACCACCCAATGGTACCACTACCCAACACCACCTATTTTTTGCCACCAATTGTCAACAATTAGTGATGCTAAAAATTTGTATCATACCACCCATTAGATAGTTTATAAATGTACCTAAAGGAGGATACTTTCTAGAGGACACCTTTCATCATGGGAGTTATATTTTTTCATTCTTATAATCATAAGGAAGATATTTATGAGTGTTGTTGTGTCGCAAAAAAATGTATCTTTGGACATTTTTACACTCATTTGGGTCTTTCTTATGGATGTTGGCCTAGTTTTTCCTAGATTTAATGTTGTAATGTGGTCAACACATTCACATTAGATCTTGGACCCTTGTGAATCAATAAGAATTCTATGATGTCTTGTAAAAGTGTTGTGAAGTGTTGTAACCCACTTTCACACTTTTCTAGGACCTTCTTAATATAATTCACCTAAATAACCCCTTTTTATCACTTATCAAGCCTTATTTCGAAGTGTCATAAAGTGTTGTACAACAAACTTTCATGCTTTCCTAGGCTTGTCATCAATAATTTGACCCTTTCTTATGTTTAAATGGCCCCTTAATACACTTATAGGCCCTACTTAAGTGTGTTTCAGAGAATAATCCTATTAAACATCATTAAATACACTTTAATTCTCGACACCCATTAAAATTTCCCTGGTGGAACCAAGTTGCCATCTTGGGCGACTTAGTCTCACTTGGCACAAAAATCAAAATTATTTCAAAATTTTGGCAGGATATTATTCTCTTAACCTTGAGGTCGGCTTGTGATGTGGTATTTTTGGGAAATTTTGTATAATAAAGTATAAATAAATGGTTTTCCCCTCATTTTTCATCTTCTAATCTCCTAATTTCCTTAATACTCTAATTCATTCTCAAGCATTCTAGGCATTATCAAGCATACATTCATTGGAGCATCTACTTGCATATCTTCAGATTTCTACATCAACGGTTGGGTGAGTTGTAGCGTTACATTGTTCATTCATCATTCTCTTTCCATTTCATTTCATTTTCAAGGGTTTGATTACCAAATTGGGGTTTGACCAAGGAAAACCCCTATTCACTAACCCTTAACCCTTTTTCCCCTCTTTGCATGTGTGTTTTATAGGTCTTGTATGTAGATTTTTCAAAGAGCAAGGTGTTAAAGGTGTCATCATTTCATCAAAGTCATTAAAAGTAAACAAAGCCCTAAAATAAGCTTGGAGATCACCTACAGACCAAATTCTGTAGATTTAGATCCGAACACCTATTAGAAACCAGAGTGCAGATTGAGAGCTACAAATTGCATCTTTGAAATTTATGAAAGCTGAAGGTGGACTAAGTCACCATCAGTGGTGAATTAGTCCCACTACCAGGCCTAAAAAGTGTTTTCTGCAGTTCAGGATACCCTTTTGGCTAAAACCTATTTCTATTGAATTTCCCTGAAATAGGACTAAGTCGCCCAACTTGGCATAAGTGTCCCAGTTGGCTTCAAAAAAAAATTATGCAGGATTCCAGAGCCTCTCTGCACCACATTCCAGTTTCCAAGTGCACCTCTCTAGTCTTATTCATTTTTTTTTATAGTTTACTTTCATTCTTAGGTCATTTTGCATACAACATTGTGTTTTCAAACAACTTTCATTTCATTAGTTTTGCATTAATAATTCATCTTTTTTTATCAATTCTTTGCATTTAGAGCATTACATTTAGGTATATTTCAATCATATTAACATTAGTCTTGAGTGAACCCCCAAGTTTTTGTGGGATACCTTTCTCCTTTTAGGTGCAAAACCCTAGAAGTGCAAGAGAGCCCCTATCCTACAAAAAATTGCGGTTCAGTTGCATTGTGGTACCAATTGTTTTCTAGATTTTTTTTGGATATAAATTCCAATTGGAACCTATTTTTAATCTCATTTATTTGATAAATCATATGTTGTGCCCATAGTGTCTAATTTTGAGCTCTTTGTAATGGATCAAGTTTGGAGATATTAATATATAATATTTTTACTTATATTTCTATTTGATTTATTTGTTGATTCCTTTAATTGTGATAATTTGTAAACTTATGATAAATCAAATTTAGAGGTGCTTTGGTGTTTGAATAATGGAAAATTTACATGTTTATCTCTAATTTTTTGTATTTGACACAATTACCAATGTATGGTTAAATGTATATGTTGTATTTTCAAATCTACAAGTTATGTAGTTTTGTAGGTTTTCTATATTTACAAGTTGCATAGATAGCTCTATGGGGAATATCTACAACCATAGATATTTTAGTGTAAATGAAGATTCTATTTTCTTAGCCTATTTTAGTCACTTGGTTTATTAGTTTGGTTGTCACTATGAGGCAAAGAAATAGTGTTACAAAATGTAAGAGAGGGGGACCAACCACATTCAAGGCCCCAGGTCACAGAGAGCCAAGAGTGGAAGGCTTCCCTAACTTACCCCACTCTAAAGGGGTGTCTTGAAATGAGGGACAAGAATGATGAGGACTCTAAGGTCCTTCAAACACTCTGCAGACCCAAAATCCAGAATTGGGCTAGGTGAGCTAGTTTTCAGGTTCAACACTGTACCTTAGACCTAGCTCTCTGTTTGAGGATGGAAGCACGATTCTAGGATGATAGGGCGACGCATTGGCATCTCTCAAGTGCACTGACATTTGTACGACCAGAGGACTAGAAACACAGTACGAACCACCAAAAAACAAGCTGACGACCTAGCTAGTTATTTCTTAGGGGAACAAAATAGAACTATGAAATAGGAAAGATATAAATGAATATGATAAAGAAAATATATTAAAGCTAAGGTGATGAAGATGATCTCACAAAAGAGCATGTTCACCAACTAGCTCCAAATGCACATCCACCTACACAAAAGAAAGAGGGAAAATTGTTGGGTCCTGTATAGGGGCCTTCCTTAGTTAGACCCCCGTTTTGGCGTTTCCACCTCCACAGACAGCCAAGATAGCAACAATAGAGAAATGTATGATAAAGGAGAAAAGAAAGTAAAGAACACAATAAACACTACAAAAAAGTGAAGTGCTACTCAACCAAATTGTAGAGGAGAGGAGTGAAAATGTTACCACCTCCACGAAGAGCTCACTATCCAATGATGGAGAAGGAGAACTTGAACAATCACCACAACCTCAACTGCGATGAAGGGAGGTGTTGCAAACCTCAAGCCCCTGTTGCAATGGCTTGTTGCACACTTGCTCTACAAAGTTGATGGAGTGTTGTTGTTGCTTCTATGAAGTGCCAAAGTGTTGCTTGGGAGTGGAATGAAGGCTGAGAAATGCTTGAGAATGCAAGAAGTGGTTGCTAGAATGCTTAGAGGGTGAAATGGAATGAGAATGGATCAATTTGAAGGAAGAATGAGCAAGAATAAGGCATTTTCGAGTCGGTAGGTTGAAGAGGGGTGCTACAATTCTTTCCCAATAGGAAGTGTAACACCTTTTCCAACTTCAGATGCAGGAATCTGTCAGGGATGTAAGCGTGCTATGTGGACGTCTGCGCGCGCCAGGCGCATCTCCAACAAATATTATTCTACCAACACAAAAGATAGATGCCAAGTGGAATGAAGGCAGCCAGCTAATGTGGAAATTCACCTTTGGATTTGGTTTTCTAAGGTGAGGAAGTGTAAAAAGGGGAATTTACATAAGGGGTGCAAATTCGCTCCTATACACAAAATAGTTATGTTGTATAACCTAGACTTTTTGACTATGGTACACAATATGTGAGACTTAGTTGGGTGGTTATCACTATGCAATAGAGGTTCCTTATATTCTTGGAGGTTTAGCATAACATGGTTCCTTATGTAAGTGCATTGAATGTTGATCATGGTGTCATTGAGCTTCCCTGTACGCTTGAATATTTAGAAAGATATGGTTTCCTAAGTGAACATAGGGTTATGGAGGTTCCTTATACACTTGGAGCTTTGGAACGACATGGTTGTTTATGTGGATGCATTTTTGGTGGTGTTATATTGATTCTAGATTGTAGGTGGTTTTTTATCTTCTTGGTTTGGAGATCTTAGCTCTACTTTATTCACTAGAGCTACTAGTGTAGAAATTGAGTGTGTGAGGGCCATAAATGATCTTCACTTAAGATAGTTATTATAATGCCATATGTAGCTTCATATCATATTTTATTGGGAGTTGTGTGTAGTGTCTTAAATTATATACCCTTTAAATTTAACACTACATGATGTCCCCTCTTTAGCCTTTTGATATAAAATGTTAGCACATGAATCTTTCATTTCTACTAATTTCATGTTCACAATTCTTTGTGTTCAAATTATTCTGGATGAGAGCACTCCATGTGGACATTCACACAACATGCTATCAATATTGAAAATTTGTGATTTCAGTGGTCTTTGGAGTGCTACCTTCCCATGGTTTTCCAAGCATAACACTCCTACAGGTAATCACATTGAACAAAATCAACCCAACTTGTTTGGAATTAATTTTTTCACTTAGGTTCTCTCTCACACATTTTTTGGCCCTCACAACTCTTGAAGCAATGTTCGCCATTGAAGACACATAAATATATTGTCTACCTTGCATGTTAGTCTCTCTTGGTGGAACTAATTAACAATATTGAATCAATGAATCTTCCTTGTATATTTTTTAAAGATTCAAGGTGATTTGTTCCATTTTTTGTTCTTTTTTCATCTTAAATTAGCATTTGAATTCTTTAGGTGTTAATATTTTGTTAGTAAACTATTCATATCTCAAGTTGCAACATTTTCATTTTAAAATTATCATATTCACATTTTTTTAATCTATATCAAAAATCTTGCATGCTTTGAAGGTAGGGATACCAAAATGGGGGTTCAAAATGACTAAGGCAATATTTTAAAAAACCAAACCAAAAATATTTTTATTTTATTTTGTGTGTGCAGGTTTCTCTTCAAAGAAGGATATGAAAATTATTGTTTTATCTTTTTAAACTTATCCTTTCATTTATTTTATATTTTAATAATTATATTTATCATTACTTTCAACATATAAAGCATTCCTTATATTTTATGAGTATTTTCATTTATGTCTCTATGTGTGTAGAACTTGATTATGGGTATCTTGTGATTTTGATTTCACTTTTGTATCATATGAAATCATGACATGAGGATGTCCACATTGTATGTTGGTGTCCTTGACTGGGACTCCCAACAAGCTATAGAATACTCTTCAAAACCAGTAGTTTCTATTTCCATATATTAAGTTTTAATTATTAATGTGTAGTGAAATAATTTTATAAATTTATTAAAACTAGATATTTGGTTTCATAATAGAATATTTTATATTTCTATTTTCAGTTATAAGTGTTGTAAAAAGGACAATCAAAATAGTCTTCAAAATTGTTGATTCATCCTTATGTAGTATGTGAGGTATTGATCTCAAAAGAATTAAATACATTTTGTATATTAATCATATACCACATTTGGTGAACCCATCGTTCTTACAAATAAACCATTTTATAATTTTAAACAAACACATTAAACACAACAAATTTACAAGAGTATTTTTCTCTCCTATCTAAAGGATGGTTCAATTAATTGTTGTAAACTCTCTTATGAGTTTTACAACCCAATATATTTATTTAGGTGGCATAGTAAGAAGAAGTATTTGAACTTATAACATGTCACAATCTAGAACCTTTTCAATACCTATTTGTGGTGGTCTAATTTTTCCATACTAGAATTCACTATTGGCCTACCTACTTCCCCTCATATAGTTACTCTTGATCATGCTTCTCCATCTCACACTTCTCCTATGGATGGGGGCTTTGATCATGAGGCTACTATGTAGATTCCTTTCTCACAAATTCAAACCTTAGAAAAAATTTACATCACTTTTAGGAATACTTATCAAGAGATAACCTTACTGAAGTAGTACTTGTGGTTGATGCTATTTGAAATATGTCAGTAGATAAAGCACAATCTCTTGAATTTATTGGGGGAAGTTAGCACATAGTATTTACAAAAATGTCTTTTATTACACTTCTATTTGTGCAAACACTTCAAATTATCATTCCAAAGTTATTGAAACATGGGTTTCCATGTCTATTCTAGTGCCTACCATGCACATGATGACTACTACATTCATGGATATGATAACTTCTCTTACTAGAATTTTATCTTCTAGTTTATATGAAAGAACCTTTGGAACCTTTCATCTCTTAGGTTCTACTAATTTTACATCCATTATCCCACAAACATCTACCACCTACATGCATACACTTGATCTCAGTCTTAACTAGTTAATACAAAATGTTGGCCAATTACAAAGCCAACTTAATTTTATGACCAACACTTCATCTCTATCATTGGTTCCTCCTTACTATCTGATATAGCCTACTTTCATTAAATATTTTTTCTACACCCATACTTGTAGGTTTTTAGGTGCCTCTAGGTTTGAGAAGTATAACAAGAAGGATGACCCTCAAACACACATTTTTACTTTCACTTCTTTATTTATTGAATTATAATTTTAGGATAATTTTCTAGCAAAGTTATTCTTGTAGTCATTGAAAGCCACCATGTTGGACTAGTTTCGGTCACTTCTTGAGTAGTTGATAAACCAATTCCTCCAACTCTTTTAGGTGAACATTGGATCATAAGTCACTTTCACTAACCTTATCCATTGTAAGCAGGGATCTACTAAGAAGGTGACTAATTTTATCTTTCGATATCAATATTTATTTTCACAAATACTGTATGTGCTCCCTAATTTTGATGTACAAAGAGTGTTCATCAAAAACTTGTAGCCAACACTACATGATAAAATATTATTAATGAGATAATTCATTTGTTCATCTTTGCATGGCCTTGCATGATAATCAACAGAAAGTGAGTTAGTTTAGGGACTCTACCTCATCGACTCTCTTTGATACCCAAGGTGGTGCTTCTTCTTCTCATAATTATAAGAAAAAAAAGTTCTTCCAAAACACAAATAGAATAAAAATATCACAAGATTCTAATGTTTTTTTTGTTGTCCCTCAACAATGTAGATAAATCATGAAACTATCTAAATATTTATATAGTGTGCTACAAAAAAATAAATTAATAACATTACCTCCTATTCATCCTCTTTCAAAAAACCAACCTCTTTGGGTGTCCTAGATCTAAAAGAATTATGTCAATTTCATCATGTCCTTGGACACAATACTAAGTGATGTATCAATATTTATCACCTAGTACAAGATCACATTGTTTTGGGATCTATCTATATACAATACGAATAAGTCGTTAGTGAAGCTAAATCAAACATTGCAAATTTATACAAACCCTTTTCCAACACATTCTTCTAACTTCGTTCCTATTGATGCTTTTGATTCAAAGTATCTTGCTCTATTGAGCAATATGGTTAACATGATTGATGCTCACCCTCGATCTTCTTAAGTGTGTGACATGCTTGTATACAAAATTCCTTGAAATGCTTAACAAGATATGATAATAGAACATGCATTATGACAACTAAATATTTTTGCAATGGGAACATGATGTTATGTTCTATAGATCAAGCTAGCAACCTTTTTAGCAAAATATACAAGTGCAGGACAAACAAAGATCAGAAACAAAATTCAGATAGTAGAAACATATAGAGAACATAGAAACATAGATCTAAGAAAAATTTCAACAAAAATAAGTAGGACAAAGGCACCCAAGGCTTCTGTGTCTTGGACAGGGTTTTAGAAAATTCAATTTTTGACTATTTAGGGTGTTGTTTAGGGTTCTTAGATCTGTGTGAAAACAAGTCTAATAGTGAATTATTTTCCAGATTTTGTTGATTTTATGCTTGTGAACTTAAGAATGAAAACATGCAACAATGTTGAAAATAAATGGCAATTTTGAAATGCAAAAACAAAATGTAGACATCATAATCCTATAGAGAACATAGAAATAGAGATCTGAGCCAAATTTGGGCCACAAAAAGCAAGATAGAGGTGCCTAGGGTGTCTATGTCCTGGGCAAGGTGTCTAGAAATTCAAAGTTTGATTGTTTTTGTTACTATTTAAGGCCTATGTTCAGATCAATTTGGCAATGCATATTTTTTCATATTTTACTAATTTTATGAATATGGAATTGAAAAATGCAAGTGTGCAATAATGTTGAAAATTTGTGAACAATTTTGAAGCAATTTTTAGATCTAAGATGCAATTGCTGACTAATTTCTAAATGCAAAGTTCTAAGAATGATGATTTGATGCAATTTGGAAACAAAATCATGTAACTTTTCACTTTTTTTACCTAAATTAAAGATGCCTATATGAATGCAATGCACAATGTTAGAATTAAGTGAACTAAAGAATGCAATTTGAGTGTAAATCTGAGCTGGAATGACCAAAAAAAACCCTATTTTAACCTATGATGTAATATGATATGTAATTTATTGGATTTTATGACTTTTTATGATGCAAAGATGAAACCCTAAATGAGAAATACAAAACAATGATATGGAAAACCTAGATCTAGGGTGAATTATGGAAATTTTTAGAAGTTATATAATGTTAACATGCCAAGTTCACCAAAATGAAACATAGAAAAGGTGAACCCTAAGATTGGACCCTAGGGTTTAGGCACTTTTTCTAAATGTGTCATTCATTCATTAGAGATTTGAGTGTGGTGGGGGTTTGATGGATTTGATAAGGTACGTGATTGAATTATAGCCTGAAAGGTGAGTCAATCAACCCTTGACCAAATCTAGGATGAATTTAGGAATGAAATGTAATGATCTAACTAGGCTAATACTGTATTTTACTATTTTGATGCAAATATAGAAAACACAAAAATTCTTAGAAAAAAATGGACAATTGAGTAGGACAGAGCAAGCCACTATGCACCTATGGTTCAAAATTGAGCCTAATTTTGGAGGACACTCATGCCCAGGGTGTGAGTGTCCTTATAGAGATTTTTTTGATCTATTTTCATATAGTCCTTTGATGTCAGATCTGACCTTTGAATTCCCTCCTATAAATTTGTCAAAACACTACCAGATATTTATATAACTGAGTTTTTGTGGGTTGACAAGATGTAGGATTTCAAATCCAACAATTAATAATTTGTCTTCAAACTCCTTTCAATCCTCTTCAAACCTAAGATCTACACATTCACAAAGAGAGGAAATGTTATGCCATTTTAGGGGCTTGCCTCAATAAGTGTTTCCACTTCCACAATGGAAAGTTAAATGATAAAATAATAATAGATAGTGATAGAGCTCCCATTTTTTTTTGCAAATTTTGTGCATATCCTGATTCTGATCATGAATGTGAACTTTGTGTCCAAGGATGGGGTTAGGGTTTTAGCCTGTGAACCCTCTTTGATAATGTTCTATCTTAAAACCCTTTGGACATTTTAATTTTGCACTGACTCACTACAGTCGGTCACTGGTCACTTAAGTTATCACTTGAGCTTGTGAATGCATGTTATTACCAACCCCCTCTATCTAGGTCTGCCAGTCACCTCATGCCCTTTACTATTTTATAATTATCCTAGGGTCAGGTAAAATATTTCAATCCAAAAGACTTATGTTTAAGTTTTTTTCTTGAGGGTCTAATTGTCATCGACCTAGTCATGGCCCCTCTTTAAGACTAACCTTTTGGCATGTGTAGAAATCCTGTTCATTGGATTTGAAGATTAGATCTCGGACGTTGATCACACACCACACATGCATTAAAGAATGGTCATCAAAAGATGTGCAAGGTACGCGATTGTGTGATGTGTGTCCTTGCCATGGTGGGACCCAATCCTTGTCCAAGCGCCTAATGATTGATGATTTAGAGATCAACGGTTATTATGAAGCATGAGAGTTGAATCTTAGTCATCCATCACACACCTCATGACATTTAATTAATGCACACTGGAAACTTGCGAGGCACACGATTGAAGGATGCGTAGATTCGTTGACCGATGTGAAGAGTATGGTAGAGCCCGTGGACAAAATGATGTGGGTCCTAGTCAACAAGTTTTCATTGGCTAGAAATTGGCAAGCTATGGTTTTAGGATTTCAAACCCGATTTGACTCAATCTAGGCTATTCGATTTTCCATCTCACCGGGAAATCAATGACCAACATTCAAAAACCAGAAATAGGCATGTGATAGCCATTTTTGATCTATGAGGAGAGAGCATTAATAATATGAAATCTACACGAGTGATCAATTTGATCTTGGTGCGTGTGAGGAATTAATTTCCTGTGATCATTGAAAATGATACATGGATTTTCATGTACCTGGCTAATTAACAATGGAGATGTGGATGCTAGTGGCTGATCGCTTGCTCACTCATGTGACTTTCACTAAGCATTGATGATTAGCATGCCTAATTTACTTATTAAATGAAGGTTGATGGCCTTGTTTTTCACCACTATAATTGAGAGTGAATTTCTAAATTCCAAAGGTGTGCTCTTTGTTCATGAAGCTACATTTTCAGATAAGATGAGTAAGCCTGCTACTTTTGTGTCATTGGTGTGGAGGTCCCTGAGGTTCAATGTGTAGAAATCTCAAAGTGATGTTCTAGAATTCAAATAGAACATACCCATGGCTAATTCAACTCTAATGGAAGAAGGCAAGGAGAAGGTTTGTAGTGAGAAGTTTACACTAGTTGCTACCAGAAGCATCTATAGGTTGAGAAGCTGAGTTGTGACCATAGAAACAATAGAGGCTAAAGGTAAGGAGCCTACAGGATTTGTAAGAGGAATGCAAAGAAAAATAAGGTATGGCTGAGCTTCTTTTGGATGGCAGAACTCCCCTATTATTGTTACTGATAACCCCTCAGACAGTGATATCAAGGAAAATTCAAGTTACCAATGATACCTCATGATCCTAAATCAATTGGAGTGCCTAGGGAAGGAAGTAATATCAGTTGCCCCAATTTTTGTAAAGATTCTAAGCAGGCGTGATTACTCTATGGCTAGTAAGGATAAAGATGAAGAAGGGGCAGTGGTTTCTCCTCTTGCTTCTGCAAAAACATGAAGTGGGCAGGTCTACCGTGGCTCTGGCGCTGGTGCTTGTTTTGGTTCTAGTTGACGGAGGTGGTGTTTGGGTCTTAATTTTTTGTTGTGATGATGATATTGTTATGGTGGCTTTTCTTGCATTCTTTGTGTATGTTGGATTTTTTTCTTCATGCTAACTATGGATGCCTGGAGCTAATATTATGAATACTTTTGTTCGATGTGGGTGTGGAATGCAGTACCTAGTTGGTGGTTAAAGGTAACTTTTGGCGGCATTTCCTGTCTCTTTTGGTGGTGGTTATGAATTTTGTTTTCCCTATTCAATAAATGATTACTGGCAACCATTTAGGGAATTTCTAAAATGAAATTGAAATTTGGCCTGAAATGAAATATTTTTGAAATGTAATTGTAATGAGCCCGATGCTTGTTACTCCCTTAGTCTATAAAAGGGATTTCAAGGCTCATTACAGGTGGTTTGATTTTGAGTCCAAAAAATGGTCTAGGTAGAAGTTAGGCATAGGAAGACAATACTGTAAGAATTTGAATGAATATAATAGTACAATTGTCAGGTATAATTCTTATATGCAGTAGTCTTAAATTTGTTTTATACAAGTTACATATATCGAAACAAATCTTATATTTGGAACACATTCTCTCCTTTTGTAAATTTTTGCAAGTTATAAATGAAAATATTAAGGGTATTCTTGTTTATCTTCAATTTTTCAATTGAATGTATGTCCTTATTTTGGATTTGGCTCAAAGAGTTAATTAAATGCTTGAAGAGGGTCATAAATTTGTGAGAATTTGCATAGGATCTAATAAGAAGTTACATTTCAAGTATTGTGAGTTTTTAGATTGCAAAGCACTATGAAAATAGTCTAACATTATCTAAGTTAAATAACATGTGTATTATTGGTTATTGCATATTCAACTACGTTGCCAAATTGATGAAGCAATGGTCTATTTGTTAGAGATTTTTTGCAATTGAATGAGTTGATGATTTACCCGACCATGGATTTAAAATAAGAACACAATTCACTTAAAAATATTTCAATTATGAGGCATGAGTTTGAAATATCTCCTTGTTCCTAGTAAATCAATAATAATTTACTTAAAGATTGGCTAGATCTTTAGTAAGTTACATTTTGCAAATAATAGGAACTAATATGTGCATAGAAGTGTTCTCCATCAAATAGATCATAATGAGCACAATAAGGAACAACCTCCTAGGTCTTACAGAGCCTAAAGTGAAGGAGTAAAGACCTTAGAGTCCTTTCTCATCAAGTTTTCCATTCATCTTGAGGATTCTTGATCATAAGGGTTGGCTACTCTTTAGAAAATTCTAAGGGTGTACTGGAAAAAACACCAACAAAATGGCGACTCTATTGGGGACAATTCCCATGCTCCAGATGCAGATCCTTGTATCACAGAGTGAAATGGTGTGGTAAGTAAGCATTTTGTTCATATATTAAAGAATTTTTGAACCTAATAGAGGATTTGATTGCTACAAAGTTTGAAGGATTTGAAAGTGACTCCGCTGTGGAAGCAAACCTGAAACATGTTTTATTTTTGAAGAAGCTTCATCTCATTTTAAGTTTAATCCTCCATAATAGGAGGTGGCGACTTTGACTAGAGAACCTGATAAAGAATACATCAAAGCTTCAGATCTGCAAACTTCAAGATGAAAGGTAAATGGCTGCTGCAAATTTCTAGGCATTCTCATAGATTTGAAGAAAATTTGATCATGTTTGTAAGCAATTTATGGGAGTTTTCAAGATATAAGATATAAATAATTCCCAATTTGGTGAAGTAGCATTGAGGTAGGGAAGGGAATGGTAATTTTTACATGTTTCTAAAAGAGAAATTAAAATTGATGTGGAAGCATGCTACATTTAAGTTGCACATCCTGTTGTGGATGTGAATGTAACCATGCACAAAGGAAAACCTTTGTTATGTCAAGGAATTTTTAGTACCGAGAGGTACAGGGCCATTAATTTTGGTAATATTTGTGGTTATCCAAATTTTGTACACCTAAGATACAAGATAAGGTATGAAAGTTTAATGGTGAAAAGCTTGAATCAACAAGTAGACATCTGTAGGAGTTTGCTAATATGATGGGAGATTATGAATTGGATTTTGAGGATGTGGTCATGAAGCTGTTTGTTCAATCTCTAAAAGGAGATGCAAGAGACTAGTTCTCTTTTCTACCAACATCTTTTATACATTCATGGGATGAATTTAAAGTAGTTTTCATGGAACAGTATGGTGAGAGAGTGAATCCAAATGTAGTAAGAAATTTTTTTATGGAGATCTGTAGAAGTGGAGATGAGTTGATCCTTACTTTCAATCTTAGATTCACGAAAGCTATAAGGGATATCCTTGAAAGTATGAGACCAAATGATGTTGAATGTTTGGTCGTATACCTTGGTGCATTTGATGGCAAGATGAGTTACTTGTTAAGGGATAAAGAGCCTACCACATTACATCAAGCATATCAAATTTCCATGAATATTGAAAAATAATTTGAGGTACTTGTTGTCAATAGTTTTGCACCCTGCTGAATGCAATATTCAGCAAACTACTGAAATATGGAAACCTCTTTTAGATGTGGGTGATCTGCACGAAAGAGGAATCTCCAAAGTGAGCTGGTTCTCTGAATGATAAATCATATTCTAAAACTTCAGGGGGAAAGGGATAAAAGATGAACTGAAAATAAATCTGAATCTAACTGATGATTGATTAAAACTTCTGATAGAAAATTGAATCCTGCCACTCACAGCAATTCCTTCACTACAATGATTCCTACAATCTCACCAATACATGATCTCATCATTAATTCATATGAAGATTCAGAACTTTGAATACAACATATAACCTAAAAACATGAAACCTTGTGCAGAAAAAAACTCATAAATGCAGGACATTAAGGTTTCAAATTTGAATACACAAAACATCAAACTGCTGTTACCAGTTCTAAGACAAGAAAGTGGAAAGAAGAACTCTGCTGTATTATTGGAACTGAAAGAGTATCAATCTGTCAAAACTGAGTATAATGTTCACAAGCTCAAAAAATGCATGAGTAGGAACTCTGATCTGAACTACTGAGAGAGAGGAAAAAAAGACTAAGTCTCTCAATACATAACCCTCAAGAAACCCTAATCAAAGCTCAAGGAAAAAAGGCTTTTGTCTCAAAAATTGCTTAAAAGCAGAAAAAAGCACAATGCTTTCATGATCACACTATTAATCCTCTAAAAATAGAATAATCTTGCTTTAAAAGCGCAAAAAACACCTTATCTCTCCAAGATAGGTCCGAAATCTGACCAAGAGGAAAAGTTAACAAAAATCTGCCAAAAAATAGCAAGAAAACACAAAGCAATTTATAGAATATCGGTTTATGATTCTTCTTTACAAGATGCAGATTTGCACAATTAATCTATTTTTGCAATTAAAGATTGAAAATATTTTGCAAAAAGGAAAAGCTCCTTATTACTCCATTACAATATTTCAATTTTCTCAAAAATCATAAAAAACACATAATCTTCCCTTTCTCATTAAAATTCACATTGATTTCTTTAAAATCAATCAAAATAAAACCCTAAAGAATAATTAACCCTAAGTCATAGGGTATTCACAAATATTATTATTGTCTAAGCCTTACCCAACTTCATATTTCACTAAGGCAAAACAAATAAGTCATAAAGACTTTACTATGACCTAAGCACATAAAACTGTCGACCTCCCCACATATACATTAGCTCAGATTTTAATAAAGGTCATAATGCATAGATTATAATTTTGACCCCATTTGAAATTCACCACATGCTTCGATTGAACATTTTGGACCATCATGATGTTCAAATTAGGGTTTCGGTCAAAACATAATCAAACCCTAATGATCACTCATTTTACACTCTTCAACTTGAAAGAAAGAAGCTCTGCTGCCGCCATGACTGTGTCAAATTCGAGCTCAAATGCTTTGAGGAAATATTTTCTGCCTTCTGACAGTCGAAACTACAGTGGGTAAGCTTATTCCACTTTGCATCATGGCTTTCACTTCATTATTGAATAAAAGCAGGCCACTAAGGCCGTAGACTGTCATGTGTTCTCCTCTGACTTCTCTTTGTACTTGCTCTCCTTTGGCCACAACGAGCTTGAGCTCGTCCTCTGCTAGTTCACTCCATGAGAGCTCGTCTTGTACTTTTTGTTTCTTCTACTATGCAGAGGTAAGCTTTGTTTGATGATTTCATAGCTCCTATGGCTCCATTCTTTAATATACTTAGGCCTTATGGCCGTGGCTGTATATACTCCCTCTAATGCCTTAGTCTGTATTTTGATGTGCTTATATCCATCATTGTTGTGCTCTCGACCCACTTTGAGAGCTGGGCTATCTTCTAAAGAACTCGAACCCCTTGCATTTGGAAGCTATCAACAACTTTGGCCGCAACTAGAGAGCTCCTTCAGAAATATGAACTGGTAACTTCTTTCGCTAAACATTGATCTTCAAAAACTTAAAGAACTTCCTTCTTTGCTCATAGATTTTGGCCATGTTTAGGCCGAACCAAAAGTGCATTGTAGAAAGCATTCTTCTGAATCTTGGGCTCGACCCAGAACAACATATTCCTCTTTATGTATATCTGAGTGTAGATCTGCTTGTGGGTATCACAGAAATTTGAGTAAAACTGCATATTCTTCCTTCTGTTGCTCGACCCAACTCAGGAAACTTGCATTTGTTGTAGTATTCTCGCTATTTAATTCAAGATTTCACATGGGTTATCACTGTAGCTACTTCCTTTGCATTTTGAAGCTAAACTGGAAGTGGGTCTTTGAAATTATTAAGGAAAACTGCATTTCCTTTACCTCTAAAGCTTGAATTAGCATAGAAATCTGCATCTTTAGATTCTACTGCTCTTTTTATATGAAACCCATATGGGTTCTCTCCTTCATTGTATTTCTTGCACTTTGAAAACAAACTCACATGTGGGTATCATAGATTTGGAATTGCAAATTTATTTGTATGATTCTATCCTTATGGCTCAACCCAAAATAACCAGTGAATTTCTGAATTCCTGTAACAAAAGAATGCCTTGAATATTTTACACTTTTAACCTCCTTAGAATCATGTACCTCTCAAAAGAAAAACAACTTCAATGCATCACTGCAAATGACCACGACTGCTCAGAATTCGAACAAATCTTCCCAAATACCCAGTTTGAAACAAGGAAAACTGATGGCAAGAAAACACAACTTGTATGTTTATCTGTATTTAGTTATGGGCTCACCCCAAAACAACTGAAGCTTACCCTGTGATTCTTGTGTCCCTTAAATTTAAAATGAATATAGCCTGACACTCTTTGAAATACTGCATTGATTAGAACTCTATAAATTTCTGAAGAACAGTGATGCCCACATGTAAACCCTAAAAACACTTGGGTATATGAAAAGACAACAAAACAGTATAAGAAAAATAGAGTTGAACCCGTCTCTCAAGACATTCTACTCTCCTTAATTGAAACAACATGATATTCTGGAAATGAAGCTCATGTATCTGAAACCTTGTCGAAACTGAAACAATCATTTACTTAACACTTGTAACTCTTTTGAAGACATAATAGAACAATCCCTGCTATGCAATATTTGCTTAAGATATAAAAGATTAGTAATCCCAATAATATTGCAAATTCTGGGCTTCTAAGGCATTTGAATTTTGTTAATTCCAGCATGATTCTATGCTTATGCATTGTGAAGAGAAAGACTTCTTAAATATACTGTACCCATGCATATTTTCTGTACAAACAACAGTGTCCTTTGACTTCTGGACTTCCACAGTCTGGCTTTGACAATTTTGTTCAAGTAACTCTCTGAAAGAAATTTGAATGACAGTGATTGCTGCCCTGCCTTAAGCATTGATAAGCATTGATAAACGATCCTATTTGAAACACCATTCCAACCAAACTGAGTTAGCTGTCCTTTATATAGCTTTTATTAACCAGTACTACATATCTAGGTATTGTATCACTGATGCTTGTTACTGTATCAAACTACTTTCCTTTGCACTCAGAAATGTTCTCCTTTTTGAAATCTTTGATCTTACCATACAACAACATAGCTTTCTACTTATAGACCTTATATAGAGGCTTAGATTGATCATTGCAACACCACGAACCTCCTCTATTCACCAATTGATATGCATATCTAACAACTTCAGAAGCACCATTCTGGAAAGACAAAACTTGCTCTCCCCTTAACATGCTGGAATGATTACTTGTTATTACAATTCATAATGCAGTATTTACTTTACCAGCCAACTAGAACTAGAAATTCATTCAACACTCAAATGCACTGTCTATCCTTTGTATTCTTGAGCAACATGGTACTCTTCATGCATTTTTATGTTTCACTTATCAAACTGATTTTAAAAAACTGTTCTCTTTCATGATGAAAATTAAAACAAAACATTAAGGCATAATGTATGCCTGTTCACTATTCAAGAAAGAATTGATGAACTAAAATTTGCATGACATATATGATTATGATCAGCACAAAACATGAACTTATTTAGCAATATCTGATGTAAATGTACTCAGTTGAATTCCTTAAGTGAACTAAACTCACTGTTCACCTGTAGCCTTCAGAAAACAACCCTGATCATTATGAATGAACAGTTGGTTTTGTTGTTTGATGGATAACTCTGTTTTACTCTTTTATTTGTTCTCATTTCATTCGATGAATATGATAAAGTATCTTTTAAAATCAGCCCATTTAATGAATAGGGCAGCATTCCGAGCTCTACCCTTGTGGGAGCCCATTTTTCTCCACATGCTTGGTCTTTGAATAATGTTCAGCTTCATGACTTTACCTATACCTGCATAAGGAAACAAACAATGTTAGCATAAAAATAGAACATGATGATCATGATATTGTTATCTCTCTTTCAGCTCACTTCTTTTGTACTGCACTTGATTGTTTGTGCCAATGCATAGTTAATAGTAGGTTGTACTATTGTGGTTGCCTTATATAGGTTACTTCATAATCGGAGCCATTGACACCCCTTCCTTCTCTTACAGGTTGACATAGCTTGAAAAGGTGAAGGGTGCAACATTCAACATCAAACATCGATAATCAAGCGATGATGATTATGTCGTCGCTTATATATTTTATTTTCTACATCTTCAGTAGTGCAATGTGCTATTAGAAATGTATTGTAACAGTCACATCCACGGCTTGTGTGGATCTTTGATTTCAATTCTGCTTTTCAATTGAAAAGAAAATGCATTTTTATGCAATGTTGTAATATCATTCTAATTGTTGAAATCAAATGATGCCCTGTAAAATATGAGTTTTTTCATGAAATAAAAGAAAGCATCACAAATGCTATTGCTTATTTACTCAATTATGTATTTCTGCCATTGTTGGAACCTCTTAATGGCACTCTGAAAACTCAATTCTTTCTTTAAATGCATAACTGTTACTCAATGCATAATAATGATAATGAGAAACAACACTGAACTTTTAACTGTAATTCCACTTTATGATGTGATAACATTCAGCCAGCTCCTCCAATTGAGCTGAGGCAAAAAATTGGTAACATTTTTTTTGATTTCTGCTATATGCTTTCCTGCTAAGCATAGATCAATGGCCTTTAAACAATTCATTGGGCGCGGAGTCAATTCTGCCCCCCCTCAGAAACTCAGAAACTTGAATTGCAACACTCCAAACAACAACAAGAAAACAAAAAAGAACTGAAAGCAAACTAACAAGCCCTGATGGCCAACAAAACAATGCGCAACAACGCTTAGAGAAAGCAAAACTACTTAAATGAAATGTGCGAAACACACTTATTTGTAAACTACTCTACCACTAGTGAGATAACTTATCTCAGAGGCAATGCTTGAGGTGGATCCCATTCACTGGGATAGAAAACACCTCGCCAGTCATCTTTAAAAGTTGGAATGCGTTGTGCTCTTTGCATTCCATGATCACATAAGGCCCATCCCACATTGCATCAAACTTGGAATGTCGTCCAGGTCTACTCTTGAATTCATTCCACTTAAATACTAGATCTCCAACAATGAAATCACGAGGCCTCGCCTTCTTGTCAAAAGTATTCTTCATTTGAATCTGATGTATTTCTAGTTGTCTTAAATCCTCCTTTCTGGTCTGTTCAAGCTCAACTAGCTGTGCAAACCTCACTTCAAGAGGTTGTTCATTCAACAACTCCAGTTCTTTAACATAAATCAATGTTGGTAACTCAATTGAAATAGGCAACTTAGCCTCTTTGCCGTAAGTTAAAACAAAAGGTGAACAACCAGTGGCTCTTTTAGGAGTTATTCTATCAGCCCAAAGGGCTAATTTCAGCTTTTCATGCCACGTTCTCTTATTATCTTCAATAGTCTTCTTGATTATCTGAATCAGATTCTTATTTGTGGATTCCGCCTGTCCATTACCTTGCAGATAATAATTTGACGACGTGTTCAAATAGATGTTATTTCTAACAGACCAATCTAAAATCTTTAATCCTATGAAAGCTAAGCCATTATCTGAAATGATTGAATTTGGAACACCAAATCTCGATATGAGATCTTAATAGAAATTCAGCATTGAAGTCTCGTTTGCTTCCTTTAAAGCAACAGCTTCAGTCCACTTTGTAAAATAATCTATGGCAGCAAGAATCCACTTATGACCTGCACTCGAAGGAGGGTTTATAGGGCCGATAAAATCCAAGCCCCACTTAGCAAAGGGCTGTTCTACCTGAATCAGATGCAGGGGCAGCGGTGCAAGCCTCTATTTACCAGCAAATAATGCACATTTCTCACACTTTCTAACCCATGCAATAGCGTCCTTAAATAAATCTGGCCAGTAATAACCAGCTCTCAAAATCTTCAAAGCTATAGTCCTTGCAGCAAAATGACCTCCTGAAGGTCCATCATGAAACTCTGCTAGCAGCTTGTCAACTTGATTAGGCTGAATGCAATGTAATAAGACACCTTGGAAATCTCTACTATAAAGAACACCATCAATAACTACATAAGGGATGGCTTGTAATCTGTAGTACCTTCTTTTTGCTCTGTCCAGGCCTTCGGGGCATTCACCAGTTTGCAGATAATGTATCATCTGTTGCAACCATGTAGCAGGGGGTGCTTGAACAACACTTAAAACATCATTATTTAACACTGTTTCTGTATTTGTAGCCTCTTTTAAGCTGCTGTCCTCACTTCCAACAATCTGTTCACACAAACTTTTGCCTCTAATGAGCTTGGTTACTTTTGTATCAACATCGAACTCCATCACTTTAGTGATCCAACTAGCACGCTTATCATTAATATCCTTGTTAAGCAAAAAATATTTAACAGTCGAATGAGCTACCAGCAAATGAACTTTGTTGTTGGACAACATGTGTGTGAACTTTTTCAAACTTCTTACAACAGTAAAAACATGTTTCTCCACAAAAGAGTACTTTACCTTGTAATCGTGCAAAACTTGGCTGAAAAATGCAACAGGCTACTCTAAGCCTTCCTCGTTTTGTTGGCATAACATGGCTGAAACTATATCTACTCCTCCAAAAGCATATAGAATAAAGTCTTTGTCAAAGTTTGGATTAATGAGAGTAGGAGCGATTGTGAGCGCTTCTTTGATCTGCTCGAAGCTCCTCTTACCTTCCTTGGTCCAGCTGAATGGCATATTCTTCTTCAGCATAGAAGTGAGAGGTTGCAATAAGGTTGCAATATTTGGTATGAACCTCCTCACGAAATTTATTCTCCCAAGAAATATTTGCAAGCCTTTCTTATGAGATGGTAATGGCAATTCAAGAATTGTGAAAACTCTTTCAGGATCAATTGAAATACCTTTCTTTGAGATAATGTGTCCAAGTAGTTTTCCTTCATGCACCGAAAATATACACTTCTTCGGATTGAGAGACACTCTGAACTCTCTGCACCTCTAAAAAATCTGTTCCAAGTGATCCAAGTGTTCATTAGCATTTCTGGAAAAAATAGTAATATCATCTAAATATACCAGAACAAACTTGTTCATAAGGCCGTGGAAGGCCATATCCATAACACATTGGAAAGTTGCTCCAGCATTTGATAAGCCGAAAGGCATCTTCTTGTAGGAAATCGTTTCCCACTTGGTTGTAAATGTTGTTTTGAACTGATCCTCTTGCTTAACCAGAATCTGGTTATAACCTGAGTAGCCATCTAACAAAGAAAATCTATTAGAACTAGAAACTACTTGTAAAATTTTCTCCATGGAAGGGAGCAGATAATGGTCCTTCAATGATGCTTTATTCAGATCTCAGAAATTGACACAAAGTCTGATTTCTCCACTCTTCTTCCTGACTGGCACTAAATTTGACACCCAGGAGGTGTGCTTGATAGGAAAAATAATACCGCTTTCAACTAGCTTATTTAGTTCAGCCTTCATAAGGTGCTCCAACTTGGGATTAAGTGGTCTTTGCTTCTGTCTTACCGGCTTTGCATGAGGCTCAAGCTCGATAGTATGCTGAGCTAGTTCGGGGTTAAAACCTCTTAAATCCTTGTATTTCCAAGCAAAAACATCACTATATTTTTGACATAGCAGAATAAACGCTTGTTGTTCCTCTTGATTGCATTCCTTACCCAGCTTGAGAAGTTTTCCCTTGAAGATCTCGATGGTTGTATAATGTTCCTCTTTAACTGTCAAGCTGCACTTGTCCTTTCTCATTTGGTCATCTGAGTTAAACACTGATTCCAATGTCACTAATCCCTTCGGTAGCTTATTTATTTTTAATTGCACAATCTGGTCCTCATATTGCTATTGCCATTTTTGCTGATTTCCATCTGCAAACTCAGCTTCAGCAATCAGAAAATTCACAATTTTCTCATCGCTATCAAAAACCTGCTAGCTCACGTTATTGTCAGGTACAGAAGGTCTGACCACTATTTTCACGTATTGACATGCTTCTACCTTATGAATTTCTTTGGGAATGTCAAATTGGGCTCCTATGGCAGCGAGCCTGTCAACATGCTTGTTTTGATTCCGGGGAATCGACAAGATATTAAAAGCATTAAAATCTTCCATTAAATCCCATACACGATGCTTGTATTTCTTAAGCAAATTATTCTTAGCAGCATTTAAATTTATGACTTGATTCACAACTAACTCAGAATCACCATAAACTTGCAAGCATTTAATACCTCGTTTGCGAGCCCATTCGAGGCCATGTACCAACGCTTCGTACTCAGCTGTATTATTTGAACAGCTGAAAGCAAATCTACAAGCTAAAAAATACTTATCTCCTTCGGGTGATATCAACATGGCTCCACCCCTGGCACCAATACTGCTCCTCGAACCATTGAAATAAAGCTTCCAAAGCTCATTATCTTTTCCTACAGATGGTTCATCCTCTTTATAAAGATTAGGCATGTGACAATCAGACTCTCAAATCATATAGACTCCTAATCCTATTTCATCTGTGTTCTAAAATGGATCAAGCTCGTAATCTTTGGCTGCCCATTCATCGAGACTGATGTAGTCTTCCTGGGTGCTACAGTCTGAGGTCATGGTTTGCTCCTCCATTGTAGAGGTGGCATAGAGATTAGCGTTTATAGGGCTTGGGGAGTATGGTTCGATATGGTCTTTGGCGAGAGGCTCGGACTTTATGGTCACTTTCGTACCATACCTTGTTCTAAAAAATAGATGAGACCAATCAGAAGAAAAAAACCCACCCAACTTGGCTGTAAAATCCCTTGACAGGCAAATGGAAAAGTGCGGCGGTAAGTCTATGACATGAATATCCTGATGAATAGTGAAACTTGGGGATGCGTGCAAGGTAAGGGCTAATTTTTTGATAATACCAGCAGTCTTAACAACAGACCCATCTAATTGCACTATTCCTTTCTAAGGATTAGGCTCATAAACAAGACCTAATTTATCAGCTAAACTCTTAGACATGACTAAACTACTGGCACCAGAGTCGACCATACAATTATGCACAATTTTATCACCTATGATCAGACTTAAGTAAAATGGAGGGGGTTTTACCTCTTTTGCTTTCTTCCCACCTTTGTCCTCTAGATCGTTAGCCAACACAACCTTCGCAACTCCTTGATTTGCGCTGTCAGAAATAGACAACTCGGCCAAAGCACTCTGCAACAAACTTTTTTGCCCTGGGAGCTGTAAAGCATCTAAAATTGACATATTGACAGTAATTTTCTTGAGATGCTCAATAATATTGAAGGGCGAAACATTTACCTTCTGCTGGTTTTTTGTAACAGCAGCTTCATTTTGCTTCTGCATAGGCTGAGAATGCATTTTTGACAGCTTTTTGTTTGGTATCTCCTGCCCTCTTTGCAAAATCTGCATTTTAGGCTATGTGGCAACGTTAACCTCTGATAAAATAGGCTGCTTACCGACTGAGGGCTACTACTGTGCACTTCCAACTTGCTGTCCTAGATCCATAGCTCATTTTTTAGATCTGGTATTAGCCGAAATAGGAGAATCTTGTCGATCTTGGCCATTCATGCCACATAATTCAGAGCTCTGCTAGTTCGGCAAGGTGACCTCTAAATTATCTTGCTATTCTTGATTCTGATCTGCAACATGTTCTGAAGCAGCATATATATTCTGCACCATTAAAGCTTGATTTCTTACTCCGTTGGTGCATGCCGATTGGTTATGGGGCTGATTGCATGGATAACACAAGTCGCAATCTTGGGCAACATTATTTAGTATCATGAGCTCCTTTGACGAGCTGGCTGCATTCATATTGTATGGTTGGAATGGCCTAGGATTAAAGTTTTTTCTTTGGGCTTGGTAATCACCTTGGAATGCAGGCCTATTTTGCTGGTTTTGTTGATAAGGGGCTTGATAAGGCTTATGTTCTTGGCCAACGTGCTTCTTAATAGTCATGAGGTCATTCCCAATAGTCTTTAACATGTTTTTTAGCTCTTGCATTTCTAGATTTGGGGCTGGTGCAGCGACCTCTTGGGCTGTATTATGATATCCTATTGCTGGAACTGGCAGGACAACAGCCAGGGAGGAATGGCAGTAGGAATAGGTGGCTGTATTTCTGGAAACAAGGGCATAGGAGGTCTAGGAGCTATGTCTCCAGCTTGAATGAGACAATTTTTAGCATTTTTAGCAATATTATAAGCGTTAGGAAGCGTTAGACCACCCATAGACTGAGTCATAACAACAATCTTGCTATTTAAAGCTTTTAAATAAAAAAGAAATGCATGTGTCGGTAAGGGCTTTACCGTTGTCGGGATTCTGTCCCAAGTCCTCTGAAATCTGTAATTGAAATCCGCCAAATGTTCGTGCGATGCCCTTTGAATAGTACTCAATTGCTCTAACAAAGATAAATTGTCAGATTTATCAGCAAAGTACTGGTATAGGCCATTACCTAGAGCGTCCCATGTTACGATTGAGTTTGCAGTGAGACCTCTGAACCACTGCAGCGCTTTTCCCTTAAGTGACACAACTAACAACCTTAGAGCGACGTTCTCTTGAGTGATATTGTGCACTGAGCATAACGTGGCTACGTCATGAATGTGTTCAACTGGTGTAGTGTAATCCTCTCCGGTGAAATATGGTAGTCCTCGAAGGGCTGCAACTGGAATATCATCATGTTGAGCAATATCTAATGGACTACAAGAGAAACAACTTCATTACATCACTGCAAATGACCATGACTGCTCAGAATTCGAACAAATCTGCCCAAATACCCATTTTGAAACAAAGAAAACTGATTGCAAGAAAACACAAATTGTATGTTTATCTGTATTTAGTTATGGGCTCACCCCAAAACAACTGAAGCTTACACTATGATTCTTGTGTCCCTTAAATTTAAAATGAATATAGTCTGACACTCTTGGAAATACTGCATTGATTAGAACTATATAAAATTCTGAAGAACAGTGATGCCCACATGTAAACCCTAAAAAGACTTGGGTATATGAAAAGACAATAAAACAGTATAAGAAAAATAGAGTTGAACCTGTTTCTCAAGACATTCTACTCTCCTTAATTGAAACAACATGATATTCTGGAAATGAAGCTCATGTATCTGAAACCTTGTCGAAACTGAAACAATCATTTACTTGACACTTGTAACTCTTTTGAAGACACAATAGAACAATCCCTGCTATGCAATATTTTCTTAAGATATAAAAGATTAGTAATCCCAATAATATTGCAAATTCTGGGCTTCTAAGGCATTTAAATTTTGTTAATTCTAGCATGATTCTATGCTTATGCATTGTGAAGAGAAATACTTCTTAAATATATTGTACCCATGCATATTTTCTGTACTAACAATAGTGTCCTTTGACTTTTGGACTTCCACAGTCTGGCTTTGACAATTTTGTTCAAGTAACTCTCTGAAAGCAATTTGAATGAACAATGATTGCTGCCCTGCCTTAAGCATTGATAAGCATTGATAAACGATCCTATTTGAAACACCATTCCAACCAAACTGAGTTAGTTGTCCTTGCTGTAGCTTTTATTAACCAGTACTGCATATCCAGGTATTGTATCACTGATGCTTGTTACTGTATCAAACTACTTTCCTTTGCACTCAGAAATGTTCTCCTTTTTGAAATCTTTGATCTTACCATACAACAACATAGCTTTCTACTTATAGACCTTATATAGAGGATTAGATTGATCATTGCAACACCACGAACCTCCTCTATTCACCAATTGATATGCATATCTAACAACTTCAGAAGCACCATTCTGGAAAGACAAAACTTGCTCTTCCCTTAACATGCTGGAATGATTACCTTGTTATTACAATTCATAATGTAGTATTTACTTTACCAGCCAACTAGAACTAGAAATTCATTCAACACTCAAATGCACTATCTGTCCTTTGTATTCTTGAGCAACATGGTACTCTTCATGCATTTTTATGTTTCACTTATCAAACTGATTTTAAAAAACTGTTCTCTTTCATGATGAAAATTAAAAAAAAACATTAAGGCACAATGTATGCCTATTCACTATCCGAGAAAGAATTGATGAACTAAAATTTGCATGACATATATGATTACGATCAGCACAAAACACAAACTTATTCAGCAATATCTGATGTAAATGTACTCAGTTGAATTCCTTAAGTGAACTAAACTCACTGTTCACTTGTAGCCTTCAGAAAGCAACCCTGATCATTATGAATGAACAATTGGTTTCGTTTCTTGATGGATAACTCTGTTTTACTCTTTCAGTTGTTCTCATTTCATTTGATGAATATGATAAAGTATCTTTTAAAATCAGCCCATTTAATGAATAGGGTAGCATGCTGAGCTCTACCCTTGTGGGAGCCCATTTTTCTCCACATGCTTGGTCTTCGAATAATGTTCAAATTCATGACTTTACCTATACCTGCACAAGGAAACAAAGAATGTTAGCATAAAAATAGAACATGATGATCATGATATTGTTATGTCTCTTTCATCTCACTTCTTTCATACTGCACTTGATTGATTGTGCCAAAGCATAGTTAATAGTAGGCTATACTATTGTGGGTGCCTTATATAGGTTACTTCATAATCAAAGCCACTAACACCCCTTCCTTCTCTTACAGGTCGACGAAGCTTGAAAAGGCGAAGGGTGCACCATTCAGCATCAAACGTCAATAATCAGGCAATGATGATTATGTTGTCGCTTATATATTTTATTTTCTGCATCTTCAGTAGTGCAATGTGCCATTAGAAATGTATTGTAATAGTCACATCCATGGCTTGTGTGGATCTTTGATTTCAATTCTTCTTTTCAATTGAAAAGAAAATACATTTTCATGCAATGTTGTAATATCATTCTGATTGTTGAAATCAAATGAAGCCCTGTAAAATATGAGTTTTTTCATGAAATAAAAGAAAGCATCACAAATGCTATTTGCTTATTTACTCAATTTTGTATTTTTGCCATTGCTGGAACCTCTGAATGGCACTCTGAAAACTCTATTCTTTCTTTAAATGCATAACTATTACTCAATGCATAATAATGATAATGTGAAACAACATTGAACTTTTAACTGCAATTCCACTTTATGACGTGATAACATTTAGCCAGCTCCAATTGAGATGAGGCAAAAAATTGGTAACAGTACTCAATTATGAAAGGACATTTGGTTACTAGTGTGGGAAAATCAAGTACATTTCATGTAAATGAACAACATGTATCAGGTTGTAGAAGTATTTGTCAAACTGAGAATGTCTGTGTTGTTGTGTCTTCTCCATCACCACAATGTGTAGACCATAATCAAATCCCATCTGCATCAACAAAACCCAAGCATAATTGACCAAATGTCTTCTGTCAGGAAGTTGTATGAATTGAAAAGATATGTAGGGGAATCACCCTATGAATTGCTCTCAAGATTTTTGGATGCACTGATAGAGGTACCCAAGAGTGTTAAACCTAATGATTCAATAAGCATTGATTTGTTTCATGAGGTTTACAAGCCAGGGTTGAGTGAATTGTTGGAAGAATTGAAGCCTCATGGTTTGATTAGGTGGTTGATTGGATAAGTGTTAGAGTAAAGTAATTAATTAACTTTACTCTCCTCTTAAGATTTCACTTTATGCACACATATTAGTCATTTAATAATTAATATTTAATTATTAAATGCACTCACCTTAGGGTTAGGTTTTCCTTTTGGTGTTGATCTCCTTTATAAGGATTGATCTCTTGTATTGTATTCTCTTCTTGATTCATTTTTTTCTCTGATAATACATCTTGCACTTTGTCAGAGCCAAAACCCTTGTTTTGTTCTCTCTCTTTCTCTGTGACAGGTTTCTTGCATGCAGGTGTTCTTTGGGTTCTGTGGATTTGTATTTCTCAAATCCTACATGGTATTAGAGCCAGATTTGTTGTAGCTTGTTCATTTTTTGAAAGATTTAGAGATCTAAGTTTTGGTTGCATTAGATCTGTGTTTGCTTTTTTTTAATTATTTGGAATAGGGGGTTCTTTTTTTTGGAGCACTTTGAGCCCAAACGGATCTCACCGTTGAGCTCGTAGCATCCAAAAATGCCTATTTTCATATAATATATGTCCGATTCAGACACAGTTGCACCAGAAGGCAAAAATTTTTTGCCCTAAGGCCGTATGGCCCCAGGGCACGCAGATCGAGGTCAGAAAATTTAAAAATCAAAAATTAAAAACAAGTTTTTGAAAATTTAGTGCCATTAATTTCCGCCGGGTCGGGCCTTCGGCGCGCGCGGTAACGTGCCCGGCCGTAGGCAGCCCACCGGCCACCCATACTCTCACCTGCCACACCCCAGGCCACCCAGTCCCCCCCGCACCCTGTTGACCGGGGTCTTTTTTTTAGCCCCTAAGGGCTCTGGAGGACAAAATTGGACATTTTGGAGCTGCTTTACGAAATCGGGTGTAAATTGGGAATTTTTTCTCCGTTTTTCAAACGAAAATAGGCGTTGGAAAGCTGGCTCCGAGCCTGTTCTGTTGGTGTAGAATTTTTTTCAGAATTTTCTATTTTGGCCACTTTTTTTTGCAGTCAAAGTCCGATGAGCTTTTTGCACTCTGAGGGGCATAACTTGCTCGTTTTTGCTCCATTTTTTGAAAGTGAATAGGCGTCGGAAAGGTGTTTCTGTGCTCTTTCCAGATCTTCTATCTATTTCATCAGTAAGTTCTTCAGGCTAAAAATTTTTTCTCAACCAATTACTGCTTTCTATCATTTTCTGGCTTTCAGTTTGTACTGGGGATTGGATTTTTGCATTGTGGGGGGGTGTTTTTTCTTTCTTTCTGTCATTTACATCAGAAAACCAGAATCTACAAACACCAAAACAAAGCAAACAAACCCCTTCTGCATCTTCTGTCTAGTTCTGAAAGACCACTAAATAATAATAATAAAAAATTCAGAGCAGTTGAGGCATAGTTCATAGGATGGCCGACAGATCTATTGAACCTCTCACATTGCATAATTATCACACTTGGAAGGGTTGCATGATGACTCTTCTCCAGTCTCGAGGGTTATGGTCCTATTTGGATGAGGTTCAACCTCAGTTGACTCTCACCTTTGAGGTTATGCAACATAGGAACAATATGGATTAGGCTATGGGATTGATGGCTTTACACATTTCTTATAGTCTCCTATTTCATCTTGAGGGTTGTCTCACTCCTCGAGCCATTTGGACCAAGTTTGATGGACTTTTTGGTACTGTCAACGAGTTTAGAGCTTTGCAGCTTGAGGCAGAGTTAACTTCCTTGGTACCTGATTCATTTCCCTCTATTGAGAACTTTTTGATGAAGTTCAAACAACAAAGATCTATCTTGCAGGGTTGTGGTAAGACTAAGACTGATACAGAGTGCATTTTCTTGATCCTCTCCACGCTTCGGGGTCCATTTCAGGTCTTCTCTTCGACCTTCTATTCCACCATGGATGCCTTGGGTGCTCGACATGTCATGCCTTCTTTTGAGGTCTTTTGTGATCGTCTGACTCGTGAGCAAGCAAAGCTCAAGTAGCTGGATTCACTTTCAGGTTCACAGAACCAAGCATTGGTAGCCCAGTCCTCCAAAGGAAAACAGAAGCATAAACTGAAGCCTAAGAAAGATTCAGGGGCTAGTGAGAATCCCTCCAAGCCACCACCTAAGTCTGATTCAAAACCACAGTCCAATTCTAAACAGGGCAAATCTTCGAAGTCTGGTGAGTCTTCCTCCAAGACTAAGAAGAAATCCGGTGATCCTTGCAGTTTTTGTGGCAAGGAAGGACATCTAGTTTCTAGGTGTTGGAAACATTCAGAGGCTTTGGAGGAAGCCATGCAACAACATAATATCAGTGCACCTCAGCCTCCTTCACAGCCCACAGGGAAAGGTCATGCTCTTTCTGCACGAGCATTGTCCTCAGAATCCACTTGGATTCTAGATTCTGGTGCCTCTCACCATATGACACACACAAAGGATTTGGTCACTGCTCTTGCCCCTATAGGCACTAGACATATTGCAGTTGGTGACTCAACGCAACTTTTAGTTCAGGGTTCAGATACTATTTCATTGGATGGTGGTTGTCTACAGGATGTGCTTCTGGTTCCTGACATTTCGATAAACCTTCTATCCATTTATCAGATTTTCCACTCTGGCTCTGGTAAGACAGTTGAGTTCTCACCACATGATGTGGTTATTCGAGACCTTCATGATCCTGACTTAGTTGTGGCTACTAGGAGTGTGGATTCTACATCACACTTATACATATTTAATGGCTTTGAGAGTTCAGACACTGTTGGTTCCTCTCTTATAGCACATGCAGATTCAGTGAGCAGGCTTTGGCATGAGCGTTTTGGCCATGTCAATTATAGATATCTACAGCAGATGAGTACTCAGGCACTTGTGATTGGGCTTCCACAGATTTCTTGTACTGATGGTGTATGTCGTGGATGTGTCCTTGGCAAACATCATCACGATCCTTTTCCTAAGGGTTGAGCCACTCGTACTAGGGCAGCCCTAGAGTTGGTACACAGTGATCTTATGTCCTTTCTGACTCCTTCCTTTTTAGGGGCCCGCTATGTGCTCACTTTTATTGATGACTTCTCCAGACGTACATGGGTATACTTTCTTAAGTACAAGTCTGATGTCTTTGACTCATTCAGGACTTTTAAGACATTTGTGGAGAAGCAATCTGGACTTTCTATTAGGAGGATACACACAGATAATGGGGGGGAATATGTTAATTAGGATTTTAGATATTTTTGCACTGAGCATGGTTTACAACATTAGTTTACAGTTCCTTACACCCCTCAGCAAAATGGTGTTGCTGAGAGAAAGAACAGAACCTTATGGGAGATGGAAAATTATATGATACAGTCTCGAGCTATGAGCTCTTCATTTTGGGCTGATGTAGTCAATTGTGCCAATTATATTCAAAATCAGATGCCTCATAAGGCATTGCGACATATGACTCCTAAGGAGGCTTGGACCCATGTCAAGCCTGATGTTTCTACATTCCAAGTTTTTGGTAGTGAGGCTTGGGCATTTGTTCCTGATGCTCAACGGAAAGCCATGGAGAGGAAGAGCTAACCACTCATATTTGTTGGCTACTATGAGGATGTTAAGGCCTACAAGTTGTTTGATCTTGATTCTAGAGAGGTCTTGTTTCGGCGGGATGTCCAGTTTGATGAGCGCTATCCTCAGATGGATTCTCCATCACCAGCTTCTCCCTCATTTCCTACTCCTCCCTCTTCATCTCTTGAGGATTACTTATCTCTTGAGGATGATGTAGATGATGATCCACCATCTCCACCACCACCAGTTGCTCCATCTTTGCCTAGGTGGGCCCGTGTCACTGTTGATGCAGCTTGGTTCTTTGGCAGGTGATCCTTCAGATACTCGTCGTACTCGTGCTCAGACATCTAGTTCTAGTCTTTTGAGTCATGCCATTTCAGATGATCCTCAAAAGTTTTCAGAGGTGACAGGTCACCTTGAGTGGGATAGGGCCATGGATGAGGAGTATTCTTCTTTGATGAAGAATCATACTTGGGATCTTTGTCCTCTTCCTAAGGGAAGAAAGTTGGTTCGGTGCAAGTGGGTGTATTGTACCAAGTATGCTGCAGATGGTTCTATTGATAAGTATAAGGCACGTCTTGTTGCGAAGGGGTTTTCTCAGGTAGAGGGTATTGACTACTCTGAGACCTTTGCTCCTGTCACCAAGATGAACTCTATACGCCTTGTACTTTCACTTACAGCTTCACAGGGATGGATAGTGTTTCAGATGGATGTGAAGAGTGCCTTCTTGCATGGAGACCTACATGAGGAGATCTATATGGAGCAGCCTCAGGGATTTATGCAGGACACTTCTTTGGTTTGAAAACTTTGGCATTCATTGTATGGTCTCAAACAAGCCCCTCGGGCTTGGTATGAGAAGATGGACTCTTTCTTGCTTTCCTGTCACTTCACACGCTGTCATTCCGATCACAGTGTATATTCAACGTTAGGAGGGTGATCTTTTGATTCTTGTGCTATATGTAGATGATCTCATCCTTACAGGTAGCTCATCCTCCATGATTCAGAGTGTTCAGAGAGCTTTGATGGAGCAATTTGAGATGACAGATCTTGGTCTCTTGCACTTCTTTCTGGGTCTTTAGGTTATTCAGTCTTCGGATGGGATTTCCATATTTTAGGAGAAGTATGCTCTTGATATGCTTCAGTGATTTGGCATGCTTGATTGCAAGTCTGCCCCCACTCCATTTCAGTCAGGTGTTGTTTTGTCTTCCACTTGCTCTACTCCTTCAGTAGACCCCACTTTATATAGACAGTTGGTTGGCAGTTTGTTGTACCTGACACATTCTTGTTTTGATCTTTCCTTTGCGGTTGGTCTTGTCTCTCAGTTTTCCCATGATCCTCATGAGAGCCATTGGCAAGCAACCAAACATATTTTGAGGTACATTCGGGGCACCACTCATTATGGCATTCACTACACTTCAGGATCCCCTCACATCATTGGCTTACTAACTCCGATTAATGGTGATGTCAACGATCAGTCTACTTGGCTTTGTTTTTGCCTTGGTCTGGTCCTATCACATGGTCTTGCAAAGAAGCGATCTGCTATTGCATTATCATCTGGGGAGTACCATGCAGTGTTAGCCAGTCAGGAGGTTTTATGGCTTCGACAGTTGATGACAGAGTTTGGGTTTCCTCCAGATAGTCCCACTATTCTTTGGTGTGACAATCAGAGTGCCATTCACATTTCTCGCAACCCAGTGGAGCATCAATAGACAAAGCACATTGAAATCCACATGCACTTCATCAAGCAGTTGATTTAGGATGGTTCTCTCATCTTGGAGTACATTCCTACAGAGGAGCAGGTTGCAGACATCTTCACTAAACCTTTGGCATCTCTGCGCTATCTTCAGTTGCGCTCCATGCTTGGGGTGAAGGAAGTTGTCCTTGGGGGGTCTCAGTGAGGCCTTCCTTCATGTTTTCTTTTCAGCATGTTTCTTTATCTCTTTTTGGAGAGGAGTTTTTTCCCATTGGGTTTTCTCCTTTACTCCGCTTTATAGATATTTTGTTGTATTCAGGTACCTGATCTAGCCATGTTGCCGGGACCCTCTGTTGCTTTGTAGTTCCTTTGCTTTCTTCTGCATTATTTGTAGCTGCATTGTAGCTCATCTTAAGGGGGAGTGTTCGAGTAAAGTAATTAATTAACTTTACTCTCCTCTTAAGATTTCACTTTATGCACACATATTAGTCATTTAATAATTAATATTTAATTATTAAATGCACTCACCTTAGGGTTAGGTTTTCCTTTCGGTGTTGATCTCCTTTATAAGGATTGATCTCTTGTATTGTATTCTCTTCTTGATTCATTTTTTTCTCTGATAATACATCTTGCACTTTGTTAGAGCCAATACCCTTGTTTTGTTCTCTCTCTTTCTCTGTGACAGGTTTCTTGCATGCAGGTGTTCTTTGGGTTCTGTGGATTTGTATTTCTCAAATCTTACAATAAGGACTATAGAGGAGATCAAATATGATCATGTACAACATGTTATTTCTCAAAATGTCAGTATTAATTTTCATGCCATGGAAGATCAAAAGAAGTGCAAGCAAATGAGGAGAATGTATCAGAATGTGAACAACTGGTTAATGACTGTTGTCATTTCACAAGCAACATAGATGCAAATCCATACAACAGTGGTGAGGATGAAGATACACTGTATGAGGACAAGGCAGTGGTGCATGATTCTCATCCTTGGGATTTCCTAGATTGTGAGAAAATACAAGGGATGCAAGAGGAAGTCCCATGTCCTAATTTTATTAATGATAGTGGTGTATATGTTGTTGGTATTGTGTCACAAATCAATGACCAAGGTGATGGAATTGAGCCTAGTCGGTCTTCTATTGATTATAGTTCTTCTTATGAAATAGAGATGAAATATTTGGCTCTGAGTAGAGGATATGTTGATAGCCATGGGATGGTGTACTTGCTTGGGAGCGAACAATTTTCTTCATGTGAAGAGTTCCCAAAATGTGGATCAATAATATTGAATGCAAATGATGAAGATGATGTTGAAAATATTTCTCTTTTCTCTTCAAGTGATTACAATAAATTTGAATGCATTGATAATTCTAGGGATTGGGATCCTCATACTAAGAAAGTAGGGGTAGGTGTGACAACAATGAAGGTGTGGTAGAATCCCCTATATGATGAACCTTCACCATTATGTGAGATGAAAAATGATGATCCTTACTGGTGTAGAAATAACCCTCTTTATTGAAAATTTTGATGATGCATCTAACATAGGGTTAGAGTGTGGTCTTAAACAAGCAAAACAACATGTTGATGGGTTCTTGGAAAGTACCACTTATGAATATATTGGATATGATACAAATAATATGGGAAGGAATGAAGACGAGGCTAATATTAAGGTTTTTGATTGTATTCTTGAGGATGGTGACCTTGAGTCAAAAGCTCCCCAGTCACATGAAGGATGCAATGGTACAAGTATTGGTGAAGTCACTTGTTCACAAGTGAATGAGAAAATTGTATCTGATGATTACCAAGAATGTAACTCAGGTTTGTTGTTACTTGAACATGATAGTTGCTCACATGGTGAAAAATTTGAAGATAAGGATTTCATTGCCCACAGTGAGGATCCTAAATGCAGTGCTAGTATTGAGGAAGATGTAGATGAACATACCGATGTTCCTATGGTACATGGTTGTGTGCTTGAAATGGTGGCTGAATTGTCATCCATACATGATAATAGGGATGACATATACATTGATGAAGGAAGAGGCCTATTCTTGGATGATCAAGTTGTGTGCCCGGATGGATACACAACTTGATCATCCAAGAATAGGCCTCTTCCTTCATCAATGTATATGTCATCCCTATTATCATGTATGGATGACAATTCGGCCACTGTTTCAAGCACACAACCATAATAGGTATGTTCATCTACATCCCTAAGCACTCGCAAATCATCACCGTGGGCAATGAAATCCTTATCTTCAAAATTTTCACCATGTGAGCAACTATCATGTTCAAGTAACAACAAACCTGAGTTACATTCTTGGTAATCATCAGATACAATTTTCTCATTCACTTGTGAACAAGTGACTTCACCAATACTTGTACCATTGCATCCTTCATGTGACTGGGGAGCTTTTGACTCAAGGTCACCATCCTCAAGAATACAATCAAAAACCTTAATATTAGCCTCGTCTTCATTCCTTCCCATATCATTTGTATCATATCCAATATATTCATAAGTGGTACTTTCCAAGAACCCATCAACATGTTGTTTTGCTTGTTTAAGACCACACTCTAACCCTATGTTAGATGCATCATCAAAATTTTCAATAAAGAGGGTTATTTCTACACCAATAAGGGAGGATTTTGAAATTGAAATTGAAAGAATATTGTATATTATTGTGATTAGCGTATAGGTTTGGTGTGGTGTGTTTGCTTTTGGTTGTGTTTGCTTGCCTTGTCCAGGAAAGCTCCTAGGTTTTTTGTGTTTCTTCCCTGGTCTGCTTCAACTTGAGATCTAGAATCTCGCTATAGCCATAGGGGGTATACATCCTCGAGCATGAGCCACTAATAGAGCTCCCAATTTTTTTTGGAAATTTTGTGCATATCCTGATTCTGATCATGATTGTGAGCTCTGTGTCCAAGGATGGGGTTAGAGTTTTAGCCTGTGAAACCTCTTTGATAATGTTCTATCTTAAAACCCTTTGGAATTTTTAATTTTGCACTAAATCACTACAGTCGATGGTGCAAGATCACCATTAAAAAATCTTTGTCAATTTAAGATCATACCAAGTAGGCTCTAGGTTTTGATGAGTTTTTGTCTCAATAAGCTCAATAAGACCAACTTCTTTTGTAATGAGACATTAGGAATGGTTCTTAAGTAGTTAGTGTGGGGATATTTTGAGTCTATTAAGCTAAACAAGGTCTATCAAGACCATTTAATATGTAATGGGATATATTTTGTGTCTTGGTTGTTAAAATAGGTGAGAGTTGCAAAACAAAGTTATAAATGGTGATTAAAAAATAAAAGTTGTCAAAGTGTAACAAGTGGGAATTTGAAGCGTTATGGGATTAAAAAAGTAGTTGCAGGCATTGGGAAATTAGAAAATAGTTTGAAAATGTATTTAAGGCCTCAATGGGCTCGAGTAATGGTGTTGGGAAAAATATTGAAGGATCCCAAAGAAATACAACATTGTTTTCTATCAATTTTGTGTATTTCCTGAACTTTATTAAGTCTGTACGACCCATATAGTCTTTTAGATGCTTTGAAATTTATTACATATTTTAATAGCATGTGTTAGTATTACATTGCATTAGTTTTGAGGATCTAATATCAAGTTTTGTGGGAGATTTTGTTCATTCTCTATGATTGACTAGTAAAAAACTAGTGAAGGCCCTGTTTGAGGAGTAAACAATGAAATAAGCCTTTCCACCTACTGTTATGGTCTGTTCTTAGTGGAAAGGCATGGTATAATGGTAGGTTAGGTGTCTACACTATTTGGTGGGAAAATAAAGTGATTTGTGTGATTTGGAGTCAAGCCCTAGGGAAAAGTAATGGTGTTTCCTATGTGAAATGAAGGTGTTTATATTGGGTTTTGATAAAAAAAATGATGGAATGGTATATGTAATGTATTTGTGAGCATGTGCAGGGTATGTGGAGTCTGTTGGATGCCTTGAATTGGATTGGAAAGCCTAGGTATATAGAGATTCAGTAAACCCTAGGTGTTTGTGTGTGGAAAGGAGGGTTTGATGGTGCAACGCATTAGAAGGCTTGAATCTGCAAATGTGTGTGAGAATCTATGGTTTTGAGTCATAATATAAGACTATCCAATGAGTTTAGGTGTTTTTCAAATGTTTAAAAGGTACTTTCTTTGAAAAAATGGCTAATTTAGTAGCCTAGAAGTAGGGCAGGTTGTTGGTTCTTGATGTTGGGTCAAATAAACCCTATGAGATCTTTTGGTATGTTGTTTAAGAGTCTGTGGTGAGTCTTTGTAGAGTTTGATAGGCCACTGTACAACCTTCATTAAAAGATACCTCCATTGGTTGGTTATTGAGGGATACAAGCCATAAGAAGAGGGATTGAGTCAAGTCAAGGGATTTGTGTTGTAAGGAGTCATTTTTAGATTGAGTTTGGTCATTTTCAAGTTGAAGAGAGTCTTTTATCCACCTTGCTTGCATCAGGTGGTATCAAATCCCAATTAATAGATCCCTTGTTGGTGTTTTGGTTAGTTTTTGTAGGTTGGAAGGTGAAGAGGCACTACTCTCAAGATGCCTCCTAAAGGAAGCATAGTTGTTAGAAAGATGGGTGAGCAGGCTAGAAAAATAGAAGCCTTGAGAAGAGGGATGTTTGCATTGAAATAAAAAATTAGGATGAATATGGATGAGAGTGATACTGAAGAAAAAGAGACTTCCAGTGAAGAGGAAGAGATGGATCTAGATGATTTAAGGATGCTTAAGCTTTTGTAGGTTGTGAAGAAAGATGGACATAGAAAAATGGATGTGGCTATGTATGGGGTAAATTAGATGGAGAAGAGCTCTTGGATTGGATTGGGGCTTTGGAGAACTATTTTGATAGTGAGGAGATTGATGAAGAACACAAAGTGAGGAAGGCCAAAAGAAAACTAAAAGGACATGCCTTGCTATGGTGGAACTTTTTGCAAGATGAAAGGGAGAGAAAAGGAAAGAATAAGATCACTTCATGGTAGATAATGAAGGAAAAATTGAAAGGTAAGTTCCTTGTGATTATAATGTTCAATTACTCAAAAGATTACAAAATATTAGGCAAAAAGAACAAGATGTGCAAACATATACTAAAGAATTTTGTAGGCTAAGTATAATAACTAAGCATGAGGAGGATGGGGAAGAAAGAGTAGCTAGATATCTCAATGGCCTAAGATATAACATTCAAGATGAAATTAGTTTGTTGGCACCAAAATTTGTGGAACAATGTTTTCAAATGACAATTAGAGTAGAAGAGAAACTCAAGAGACAAGAAAAGGAAACAAGAGGAAGAGGAAAGACATCTAGGGGAAGAGGTACAACTTATACACCAAGGTAGACTAAATAAGATCTTGAAGATGTTGATAAGAACAAATAACAAGCTCCTAAATCAAGAGGTGAATGGAGAGGTGGAAGAACAAGCTTTAGGAAAAGGAGAGATTTCAATGAGTTTTTAGGAAGATGTTATAAATGTGGTGAGTTTGGTCACATTTCCTTCAAGTTCCCTAAGAAGAGTGGAACCACATCAAGTGGAGAAAGGAAATTTGAAAGGAGAGCCCAAATTGTTTATGAAGATGAAGCTGAAAGCTCAAGTTCCAATACTCTCCGTGCTACTCCTTAAGTTGGAGAGATGTTGATGATGAGAAGAAAAACTTTGAAGACATCCATGGAGAAAGAGAAAATTCAAAGGAGAGCCTTCTTGTAGATGCAAATATAAGTTATGTAAGGTAATTGTGGATTCTGGATGTACTGACAATATGGTCTCTAGTGATATGGTTGAAAATTTGTATTTGGAAAGGGTACCTAAGCAAAAACCATATAAAGTGTCTTGGGTTAGTGAAAAACAAACCATGTTGGTGAATGAACAAGCTACTATGGAGTTTAAAATTGTTCCCTATAGAGATAAAGCTTTATGTGACATTCTACCTATGAGTTGTTTCCATATTTTGCTTGGGAGACCCTGGCAATTTGACAGGTCTGCAGTATATCATGGAAGAGAAAACACATATCACATTGAAAAGGATGGGAAGAGGTTTGTTCTAACTCCATTAGTTGTAGAAGAAAGTGAGCAAGGTGAGGTCATAATGATGGGAAGAAAATAATATGTGAGCAAGGAAGAAGGTGAAAGCATGAAGTTTGCAACCATGTCTAAGTCTGATATAGTCAAGACAAAGAATAGGAAGGATAAAGGGAAAGTGAAGACAGAAAGGTAGAAGAATGTTTTGGTGTGGAAAGGAAAGAATGCAGAATGATGTTTCAGGTCAGTACAAATAAATATAAGAGTGGGGGGCCTTTGGAAAGGAAGGAAATCAGTGATGGAGTGTTGATTAGGACTGTCATGTGTCTTGTAGCAACAAACAAAGGGATGAGCAAGGTTGTTTGGACAAAGATTGATGATGTAGTGCATAAGGAGACAAAAGTTCTTAAAGCTGAAAGGACACAAGTTTATGTTTAGGGGACAATGAAAAGTATAGGTGCAGATATGATAGGGGTTGCAAAAGGTAAAGGTACCATGGATAGTGCAAAGAATGGAGACAAAAATAACATGGGGCAGAGGACTATGCAAGAGGTACACGGTAAGGTGATGAAAAAAGATGATAATGTGTGTATAGGGGTAAAGAAGACTGTGACATTAGAGTTTGATGAAGGAAAAAAAGGAAGAAACCCCATAGCAGTGTCTGATAGAGTGGAGCATGCAACAAGTGAAGATATTGACAAGGATTTCCAAGACAATGATGAATTAATCCAAAGTGAGCGTGTTAAAGGCAAGCTTGAAGATCAGAGACAAATGAAGAGCAATGGAGGAAAATTTTCAAGGTTCTTTCCAAGGGACTTGGAAAAGTTCTATTTTGGGGTGTATGGTGCAGGAGAAACATTAAACAATCTTTTTCAATTTAAGATCATACCAAGAAGGCTCTATGTTTTAATGAGTTTTTGTCTTAGTAAGGTCAATACGACCAACTTCTTTTGTAATGAGTCATTAGGAATGGTTCTTAAGTAGTTAGTGTGGGGATATTTTGAGTCTATTAAGATAAATAAAGTATATCAAGACCATTTATTATGTAATGGGATAGAATTTTTGTCTTGGTTGTTAAAATAGGTGAGAGTTGCAAAACAGAGTTGTAAATGGTGATTAAAAAACAAAAGTTGTCAAAGTGTAACAAGTGGGAATTTGAAGGGTTATGGGATTCAAAAAGTAGTTGTAGGCATTGGGTAGTTAGAAACTAGTTTGAAAATGTATTTAAGGCCTCAATGGGATCGAGTAATGGGGTTGGACAATATATTGAAGGATCCCAAAGAAATACAACATTGTTTTTTGTCAATTCTGTGTATTTCCTGAACTTTATTCAATCTGTATGACTTGTACAGTCTTATAGATGATTTGAAATTCATTACATATTTTAATAGCATGTGTTATCATTCCATTGCATCAATTATGAGGATCTAATATCAAGTTTTGTGGGAGATTTTGTTCATTCTCTGTGACCGACTGGTAAAAAACTAGTGAAGGCCCTGTTTGAGGAGTAAACAATGAAATAAGCCTTTCCACCTACTGTTATGGTTTGTTTCTCAGTGGAAAGGCATGGAATAATGGTAGGTTAGGTTTCTACACTATTTGGTGGGAAAATAAAGCGATTTGTGTGATTTGGAGTCAAGCCCTAGGGCAGAGTAATGGTGTTTCCTATGTGAAATGAAGGTGTTTATATTGGGTTTTGATAGAATAGTGATGGAATGGTATATGTAATGTATTTTTGAGCATGTGCAGGATATGTGGAGTTTATTAGATGGATTGAATTGGATTGGAAAGCCCAGGTATATAGAGATTCAATAAATCCTAGGTGTTTGTGTGTGAAAAGGAGGGTTTCATGGTGCAGTGCATTAGAAGGCTTGAATCTGCAAATGTGTGTGAGAATTTGTGGTTTTGAGTCATAATATAAGATTTTCCAATGAGTTTAGGTGTTTTTAAAATGTTTAAAAGGTACTTTCCCTGAAAATTAGGGCTAATTTAGTAGCCTAGAAGCAGGGCAGGTTGTGGGTTCTTGATGTTGGGTCAAAGAAACCCTATGAGATATTTTGGTATGTTGTTTAAGAGTCTATGGTGAGTCTTTGTGGAGTTTGATAGGCCACTGTATGACCTTCACTAAAAGATACCTCCATTGGTTGGTTATTGAGGGCTACAAGCCATAAGAAGAGGGATTGAGTCAGGTCAAGGGATTTGTGTTGTAAGGAGTTTTCAAATTGAGTCTAGTCATTTTCAAGCTGAAGAGAGTCTTTGATCCAATTTGTGAAACCTCTTTGATAATGTTTTATCTTAAAACCCTTTGGACTTTTTAATTTTGCACTGATTCACTACAATCGTTCACTGGTCGCTTAAGTTATCACTTGAGCCTGCGAATGTGTGTTATTACCGGCCCCCTCTATCTAGGTCCGCTAGTCACCTCATGCCCTTTACCATTTTATAATTATCCTAGGGTCAGGTGAAATATTTCACTCCAAAAGACTTATTGTTAGGGGTCCAAATCTCTACCCTAATGTAAAGCTTTGAATGAACTCAGAAGATTTGGATGTAACATGGGATTGCTTTCAGGTTGTGGTTATCCTATACGAAAGTAGACCTCCAGTGATAAGGGATGGCTTCCCCTTTTGATGTCACCTAACTACTAATCTCAGAGGTAAAGGGTAAGAATTGCATGAAAATAAACCTAATACTGAAAATACCTAAGGTGATGCACCAAAACAACTTAGACCTGTGAACAACCTATCACATTCAAATTAATATCATAAAAATTGATTTACACAACTCACTTTCCAATGCAGTTTACATAAATAATTTATAAGGAGGTCTATAAACAGTGCATTTAAAAGGAAAACAGGGGTTTCACAACTAACAACACTACTAAACAACACAACTTATAACCTAGAAACATACATCTTCTACTAAAAAGATGCCTAAACATGAGACAAATTTGCAAGGAAAGATAGATTTTCACAAGACAAATTGATCAATCATTAACAAAAACCATGAAAAACATGAAATGAGAAGGTAAAAATGCTCTACTTTATTAATTCAAAGTGCTTATTGCATCATAAGTCCACCTAAGTTACAATACTGCTCCATCAAAAATAGCTCCAAGAAAAAAAGCTATCTTGCTGCTGGAAAGAAAGAACTCCCCCAAAGTGCTTAAAATGAATATACTTAAGCGAAAAAACCACCAAAAACCCCTCACACATGTTCATCTAAAAGGTTTTGGTCAGATGCAGCCATGAGGCCAAAAAAGAACCTTCTAAAATCACTCCAAAAAGTCCTCCAAATAGTCCAAGGTCAAGCCAATACCATAGTCATGCCAAAAGTATGACAAAAAGCCTCCAAAATAGCACATGTTCATCTAGAATAGTCAAATACCTCACCCCATACTCTCCTCATGCCTGGAGTTTAATCATTTTGTCTCCTAGCTTTGACTCATGCAATATGTGTGTTTTGAAAACACAAGACTCTAAAAGGAATTAAAAATAATAATCTTGATTAAGTGCTTCATAATACATCACTTAATCAAGTCATTTTACATTTCAAAGCACAAAAAAAAGAGGGGCCCACCATCAATATGAGTTACATTTCATTTGCAAGTGAAAATATCAAAGTGATTATCAAAATCACTTAAATGATACTTCAATGTTTTGAAACAAAAGAAAAAGTAATAATGAAATGAAAAAATGCTTTTAAAAGCATTAATAAGGTTAATAAGGCACATGGTCATCTCACCTCTTCTCACTCTGTATTGTAAGGCCACATGTGGTTAATACTCTGATTTGCAAAGCCAACATAAAAACTCAAGCTTGGCCTATTTGGAAGACGTCCACACTTCTTGGAAAGCATATTCCAAGTCTTCAAGTTACATGATATTCATGATAAAAAATCAAAGGGCATATCTGACTTGGCATACACCATAACTAGCAAGGCATACCAAATGCTTGAAAGAATTAGCAATGTTTGAAACAAGGGCATAACAAATGCCTAAGTCAACAAATGCTTAAAGCAACACAAATGCCTAAGTCAATAACTTAGGAATCGACCCCCACAATGCATTAATATGAATTCCATTTTTTAAAACATGGGATAAAGATCCCGTTGGCATCAAGGAAGGGTCAAACCCTAATCATCAAAAGTAAAATAATGAAAAAAAACATAATCATTCTCACCATTGAACATTATAGAAAAATTATGCCGCCACGAGGGTTAGAGTCAACACAAAAAAATGGAGGCCTTTTTTGGCCGATTGTTGGTGAAATTTTGCTTGGCTTCCACAAAAAACAATAGGTAACTTGATTCTTCTTAATAAAACTAGTTTTTCTTTATCTATTGAAGGTCGTTTCATGATTGAAGGATGCGATTGTGAACCTTCCCTAATGATTTTTTTGTTGCATCTTTCTCTGTGGGTTGTTCTTTTTGCTTACAACTGCCAATGATGAAGTTTGTTTAGCTCGACTGGAAGCTTTTTAAGTGACAAAATCTTGCACAATCAATAAAATGAGCGATTCTTTGCTCAAGTAAGCTCCACTCAGACCTACATTATTCTATTTTTTACCAAAAAGAGCTCCTTGGAGCCTCCAATCTTGAAGATAAAGCAACATCTTCATTTTCCTCTGCACTTGAGAATGAAAGGAAGAAAACCCCAACATCTTTTGTTGTTTCTCTAAGAAAATTTTGACCATTCTTTGGCCGTGGCCAAGAGAATGGAATAATATTTTTTCTTGCTTGTCATTTCTTCAAATTCCATGATGGATTTTGAATGATACCACATTTACAATTTAGAGTCAAATAACCTAGATGGTTTCTTCATTTTGTAGACAAAAGAAAATCTTTTGGCCGCAACCTGTAACATAGTAAAATATGATACCACACTTTTTATTTTCTCTTAAGAAACTTCAAATGTTCCTTTTGAAGGCTCTGTATTTGTAATTTTTCTCGAACCCCAAGTGGGTTATTGATTTGGTGAAGAAAAATAGGCCTTTGGCCATGGCCTGTAAGAGATAAAATGGGGTTTTATCACATTTCTTTGCTGCTTGATGAAAACCTTAATTCTGAAAACCATACTCACAGGTTTGTACCTTTGCATTAGTTTTTTTGCTACCATCTTACTCTCTGAAAAAAGGAACAAAGCTCGACTCCTCCCTTTCAAGACCCTATTATTAAAAATATGTGTAATTCCATTTGCTTGTATTGGAAGTTGAAAAATAGTCTCTACCTTTCCTTTTAAAACCACCTATGTATAACACCAAAACCTCTCCACATGTGGGCACGACCTACACTAGCCGAGTCTTCTTTTCTGTGCAAATGTGGGGTTTGTAATTTCTGGGTTGCTACAAAACCCATACCCTTGTTCACTTTTCCTCATGCCTTTCTAAATGATTTTGTTTGCTTTATTTTATCATCCTTATCTGATTAACAAAGGAACCATGCACCTCTGCATTTGCAACAAACACACTCTTCAATGTTGTCCTTTCTTATGAAGACCATGATTCTCTTGATTCAAATCATGTCCTTTTCATGCTTTTGAGCACTCCACTTGACATTGATTGTCATATCTCCCTTAGCTTCTAGTTGTGACTACAAGTCCATACTAACCTCTACCACATTTATCCCACTAGTCTCTACACCATTACTTTTTGACAGTGAAAACCTTTAAAACAACTCACTTTGATAGTCTAGGGCTATCATTTTCAGCAAAGATCATTGTACTATTTGTAACTGGGTTAGCACATTTTGATATATATCCATGTTTTGGCTCTTGAGGACTGTTGATTAGTGTGCTTAGCCTTTTATAGCTTCTTGTTTTGCATGATGGTTGTCCTTCCAATCTTTAGGCTATCACTCATATATGCACTATCATTATCTTCTTCACAAATTGTGATATCTACCCTTATAACTGTGATATCTGCATACTAATATGAGAATCACTGTCATTAACTTGTGAAAGCCCTTGCTGGGTATTTCTGCACAAGACTCTCTATCGGTTTCTAGGTCACTGTCATGTAGTGTTAACAATTATCATGCTCCTTCGAAAGTGGTAGTAGATGCAAATCTCTAATTAAGTTCCTTTCATTACCACACAATCCATTGCTCTTCAATTTCATGCGCATCCTTGAAAACAATGCCACTATCCTCGTTGATATTCACTGGCACACACCTTGTCATGATCTATTTTCATGTTATTTGGCATGGAACCTTTATGGTGTCAAGATTTTTCCACAAAACCTTCATGCTTTAAGGTCTGTCAACAACTCTCAACACTATGTGAGGTTCATGATCACCTCTTATGATGTAAATTACCTTCTAAGGGGGTATGTCATAAGTTTTCTTGACAAAATATTTCTTCATGGCTTGTATCCTAGACATAGTGCCGTCAAAACCCCCTTAACCTATCTATACAAAAACCCCTAAAAGAATCATGATCATCCTTCTACATGGCTTGTGGATACAGCCATGAGTTCCAATCCTGTCAACTATATGAGGTGACTGGCTCATTATCTTATGTCAGGGTGACTATGTTTTGTGATAGTGACCCTAAAGAAACATTCATTTTATGATCTTTTCCTGTTTCTGCATTTACATCACTCACACATGGATTTACATTGTACTGCCTTTTCTCATAGCCCTTTTGTAGACTATGCAACATATCTTGAAATGACTATTGTGTTGGGGAATGTCTACTTACCTCTTTTATATGCTTATCTTTTCCTCATTGATCTGTCCTTACCATTGGTGATAGTGACTTTGTTCTTCTGGCTTTCCAAAGATAAGATAAGCACCCAAAGCTGAAACATAAGCTGCTGTCCTTAATGGAATGTTAGGTCCATGGCAGGATAATGTGATTATCATTGGAATAATAGGCCTCTCTTAGAGCTTTGGACTAATTTTTTGGTCTAACATGACTTGTTAACTAAGGATAGCTGATAAATTTGATGAACATTTGAAGCAAATTGAGAACAAGGATCATGTCGTAGAAAGCCATTTAAAGTTGGAGTCTAAAAACCATTGCTGCCCCTCCCTTGATGACTGAAGGTGCATATTGAGTCCTATGCCTCATTTTTTACTGCCATGCATGTTTAAACTATCCTTAAATGCATCTAAATGTTGTATTTAGATTGTCTCTTTGGCCTCAATAACCTTGTAGCTTTATGTTTGACCATCACTTGAACAAGTTGCATAGGTCATAGGCTCTGCATGTTGTTGTCCTTAACTGTTCAAAGTCTACTGCAATGATTTGAGAAACTACATTAGATGCATGATGTCTCCCATATATAACTGTAGAGAATTCCATGAGTCCCATTACATTCTATCACTATGCCACGTAGCAATTGTCATTTTAAGATTGAGTTTCCTTTTGCATGGCATTGACTACCCCAAAGGTTTGTAACCTGATCCACAACAGTTGCTTACCTTTTCCACCATGTGCAATCATTAACACTGTCTCCTCACTTTGATTCTAGTGGGAAAACACATGTCACATATGTTGGTGACTTGAAAGCTCACCATCCTAGGTGATGTGTGGCTATCCAATAGGGTTAAGGTGAGAGGGACCTGGCAGTATCTTGGATTGCTCCTTAAAAAGTTAAGAGATGCATAATTGAACTTGATGCATCTTTTGAATCTGATAATGAAAGTTGATCAACTGGTGTGATTCCATATTGATTTGATGCATTAATAATAGGTATATCTTTGATCAAGTTGCTCAATTTCCTATTTCTCTCAAAGCATGCTGAGCTCTACCCTCGTGGGAGCCACATTTACCCCACATGTTGTATTTAACAGAATCAGAACAGTAACAAGACTTGTCCTAAATCTGCACATGAAGCAAACAATTTAGAAAGTAAATGCACATTTTGGATGTGTTTGATGACTTCACTGTTTTCCAGGACATCCAAGGTTTGCATGCTTATTTAATGCTCTTATGGATTAGTTTATGCATGCATAGGTAGGTGTGTATGTAAGGATTGAGATCTTTCATTGCTTAGTGCATTTCTCTATTATCATTGTTTTTCCGATGCAGGAGCTAAGAGTATTACGGGGTTGGGAAGGATACAATCAACTTGGGGCAGGAGCAACAGGGCAAGAGAGCAACTTTACAACCAATCATTCTCAGGAAATGACTAGTTTCCACTCTTATATGCACATTGTGTTTTTACTTATTCATCTATAAATTGTTTCTTTATTTTCATTGAATAAGTAAGGTTAGTCCCTTGGCTTGTGAGGGACATGTACACTTCATGATTATCAATAAAAGATTACATTTGTATACATATGATTCTCTTTTCTCATTTGCTATAATTACAACATTGGAATGAAAAAATGTAATCTTTTTCATTTGACAATCTTTTTCCATGCATATTAAACCTAGTAGACTTATTGTTTATCTTTTAAATGTTTAAACAAACAACACAAAAGAATAAACACTAAACCTTGTTTCAACTAACAACTAAAAATCGGGTAACATTTTTGGTGACATCTGCTATATGTTTTCCTGCTAAACATGAGACCAGTTGCCTAAGCTTATCCATTGGGCACGGGGTTACTTAGAAAGCTAACACCACTTGAAAACAACATTGCAAATTGTTGTAACTCATAAAAAAAAAGAGACACCTTTGAAATTTATTCAAAACCCAACACTACGGAATTAAAAACTACCACCTATTGTGCAAAACAACACTTAGGGAAAATTGAAAAACATCTAACTAATGAAACTACACTAACCTACTCTAACTAGCAAAGAAGCTAGTCAAACAAAACCATTGATAAGCTTTGCGAAATAACACCCCTTTTTAATCAACAACTGATGCATTACATGACTATGCATTGTTGAAAGAACATGAATCACATGCAGATATTCAAAAGATTGTTGCAATGTTTCATGAAAGGTGTAAAGAAACTCACTTACACCTTGATCTTGATCATGCCTATTGCTGGCCTGAACTGGACAGGTGAGCTGAATTCGATCACCTTCAGCTATAACTCCAAAATCAACTTCTTCTTCGATTGCATCCTCATACTTGGGTGCAAGCATGACCTCTGGTACTTTAGTGGCCTTTGAACTGGCTAAATATCTAATGGGGAAACCTCTTCAAATGACAAAGATTGAACTTCCCTTGTTGGTTGCTTTCCTTCCTCCCTACTTTTCATGCTTGTCCTGCTTCATGGCTTTGCCTTGCATAATGATTTTTCATGTTGATTCTTCCTCCATGGTTAATGAACAATCACCTTCCACCAAGGTAGCTAATAACTTATCAAAGCTATCAGTTCTTGGAAGATTTTTAAAATCAGCTTGTTTAACTTTAAAATCCACATTATCACTCAAAGAGATGCACTCCAAAATAGGCTTTCCTTCTTCAATGAAGGTAGGAAAGTGTTCAAATAGTGAAGTAGCTTCCTGAAAAAAAATTTCAACTGATAAATCAGCTTCAAGCTCTGCTATACAACAGAAAGGAAGCTCATCAGACCATACAAGAAATTGCACATCAGGTTCATGAGAAGTTTCTTGTTCAAACTTGTGAACCTACTGTTGAATTTCAGCATGAGTGCTAAACTCCTCTAGCAGATTTAATTCCTTGTCATCCAATCTTGAACAAAAATGTTCAATTATACCAGTGCACACCTCTTCATAAAGCTCAATATTAGACTTTTCATCCATAACATGCTAAAAAATATCCAATCTGGTTGTACACTGCTCTTCTTCAACCTCATGTTGCTGACTTATGACTAGATTTATGCTTTCCTCATCATGCTCAATGAAACGTGGAAGATCATCAAATGAAGCTATGAAATCATGACCCACATCACCTTTTTCAGCCTCTTCAGGCTGTTGCCTTGATTCTTGAACTTGCAACTCACCATACCGCTTGATGTCTTTTTGTTGCTTTGAATCTTCATGCTTGTTGACAAAAGGGGGTAATTCATCAATCCAAACTGAAGGTTGGTCCTCTACAAAAACCTTTTTCACTTCCTCAACTTGTTGTCCTGTTGGAACATTTTCACCATCCTTGACAACAACAGGAGGATCATTAGCTAAGACATTGCAAAATACATCTTGAGAAATATTCTCCTGTTCAGCCTTTTGCAGTTGTAGCCTGTATTCCTCCATAGCTAAATGCAACAAGTTCACACTACTAGTATCCTCCATGTTGAGTGAGCTGTGTGGGCCAAGGGTCTGCTCTTCTTTTACTTTCTGGATGTTAGAGCATGGTTCCAATTGAAGGATAGATGGAGAAACCTTATAGGGTGGAGCAGGTGGCCCTTTCCAACTTGAAAACATATAGGTAGAAGGCTTGTTGGTAGGGTCACTCAATGGATCAACAGGTTCTTCTTGTCTAAAGCTAGGGAACTTGTACTTAGGAACTTCTTCACTCATAGGGTGATTCAACATTGTAGGAGGAATTGAGCTAAAAATAGGAAAGGAAGGGGTTGCCTGAGTTTCATACCTTAGTTCGCATTCCTCTACAGCCATCTGCTTTGTCAAACATTCCTCATGCTGTTTCCTTTGAATCTCCATCTCCTACTCTTGAATGTATGCCTGGTAGGCTAATTCCTCTTGATGCATACCAAACTCTTGTTTCTACATTTGATATCCTCGTTCTTTACTGATCTCATCCATCTGCCTATGAAAATCTAGCAATATACTGTCAATATTGCTAATCCACATAACATCAACATTTTGGGGTTGTAAATGAGAATAGGACTGTTGTTTTGGAACAAAATATCCTTCTTGAGGCTGGTTCTAGGCATATATTGGCTGATATTGAAGTTGAGCATGAGTGGGAGGGCGGAAAACATGATGAGGATGCTGGTAACTTGCTATCAGAGGGTTATTTGAAATAAAACCAACAAGTTGTTCAATGTGGTATGGCTGGTAAGAGGTCATACATGCATGATTTTCATGGAATGGTGGGTAATATGGCATATTTCCATGAAATATAGACATATTTGTTCATTCAGAAGCTAGAACATGAGAAAAAATCAAATTAATTGAAACTAACCAACACTTGGTCATACTAAAACCAGTAAAACTTCTTAGAGTCACCAGGTATGTAAAGAAAATTCCTCTAAAAGGTTGAAACTACTGCTGCACACACTAAACAACAGAAACAAAATGCATAAAAATGAACTGAGAAGTAGTTCACTTGTCCCACCGAGTGTGCCAAAATTGTTAGGGGTCCAAATCTGCACCCTAATGCAAAGCTTTGAATGAACTCAACAAATTTGGATGTAACATGGGACTACTTTTAGGTTGTGGGTATCCTATTCGAAAGCAGACCTCCAGTGATAAGGGATGGCTTCCCCTTTTGATGTCACCTAACTACTAATCTCTGAGGTAAAGGGTAAGAATTGCATGAAAATAAACCTAATAATAAAAATACCTAAGGTGATGCACCAAAACAACTTAGACATGTGAACAACCTATCACATTCAAATTAATATCATAAAACTTGATTCATACAACTCACTTTCCAATACAGTTTACATAAATAATTTATAAGGATGTCTATAAACAATGCTTTTAAAAGGAAAATAGGGGTTTCACAACTAACAACACTACTAAACAACACAACTTATAACCTGAAAACATACATCTTTTTCTAAACAGATGCCTAAACATGAGACAAGTTTGCAAGGAAAGATAGATTTTCACAAGACAAATTGATCAATCATTAACAACATACATGAAAAAAATGAAATGAGAAGGTAAAAATACTCTACTTTATTAATTCAAAGTGCTTACTGCATCATAAGTCCACATGAGTTACAATACTACTCCATGAAAATAGCTTCAAGAAATAAAGCTATCCTGCTACTGGAAAGAAAGAACTCCCCCAAAATGCTTAAAATGAACATACTTAAGCAAAAAAACCACCAAAAACCCCTCACACATGTTCATCTAAAAGGTTCTGGTCGGATGTATCCATGAGGCCAAAAAAGGACCTTTTAAAATTACTCCAAAAAGTCTTCCAAACAGTCCAAGGTCAAGCCAAGACCATAGTCATGCCAAAATTATGACAAAAAAACCTCCAAAATAGCACATGTTCATCTAGAACAGTCAAATACCTCACCCCACACTCTCATCATGCCTACAGTTTAATCATTCTATCTCCCAGCTTTGACTCATGCAATATGTGTGTTTTGAAAACACAAGACTCTAAAAGGAATTAAAAATAATAATCTTGATTAAGTGATTTATAATACATCACTTAATCAAGTCATTTTACATTTCAAAGCACAAAACAAAAGGGGCCCACCATCAATATGAGATACATTTCATTTGCAAGTGAAAATATCGAAGTGATTATCAAAATAACTTAAGTGATACTTCAATGTTTTGAAACAAAAGCAAAAGCAATAATGAAATGCAAATATGATTTTAAAAGATTTAATAAGGTCAATAAGGCACATGGTCATCTCACCTCTTCTCACTATGCATTGTAAGGCCACATGTGGTCAATACTCTGATTTACAAAGGCAACATAAAAACTCAAGCTTAGCCTATTTGGCCGAACTCCACACTTCTTGGAAAGCATATTCCAAGTCTTCAAGGTACATGATATTTATGATAAAAAATCAAAGGGAATATCTGACTTGGCATACACCATAACGAGCAAGGCATACCAAATGCTTGAAAGACTTAGCAATGTTTGAAACAAGGACATAACAAATGCCTAAGTCAACAAATGCTTAAAGCAACACAAATGCCTAAGTCAATAACTTAGGAATTGGCCCCCAAAATGCATTAATATGAATTCCATTTTTTAAAACATGGGATTAAAATCCCCTCGGCATCAAGGAAGGGTCAAACCCTAATCATCAAAAGAAAAATAATGAAAAAAAACACAATCATTCTCACCATCGAACATTCTAGAAAAATGATGCCGCCACGAGGGTTAGAGTCAACACAAAAAAATGGAGGCCTTTCTGGGCCGATTGTTGGTGAAATTTTCCTTGGCTTCCACATAAAACAATAAGTAACTTGATTTTTCTTAATAAAACCAACTTTCTTTATCTGTTGAAGGTTGTTTCATGCTTGAAGGCCATGGCTGTCAAGATGATTTTTCTGTTGCATCCTTCTCTGTGGGTTGTTTTGTTTGCTTACAGTGGTCATTGATGAAGTTTGTTTAGCTCGATTGGAAGATTTTTAAGTGACAAAATCTTGCACAATCAATAAAATGAGCGATTATTTGCTTAGGTAAGCTCCACTCAGACCCACATTATTCTATTTTTTTAGAAAAAGGAGTTCCTTGGAGCCTCCAATCTTGAAGATAAAGTAGCATGCTCATTTTTCTTTGCACTTGAGAATGAAAAGAAGAAAACCCCAACATCTTTTGTTGTTTCTCTAAGAAAATTTTGACCATTCTTTGGCCATGGCCAAGAGAATGGAATAATGTTTTTTCTTGCTTGTCATTTCTTCAAAATCCATAATGGCTTTTGAATGACACCGTATTTGCAATTTAGAGTCAAATAACCCAGATGGGTTCTTTGTTTTGTAGACAAAAGACAATCTTTTGGCCACGACCTGTAACATAGTGAAATATGGTACCACAGTTTTGATTTTCTCTTAAGAAACTTCAAATGTGCCTTTTGAAGGCTCTATGTTTGTAATTTTTTTGGAACCCCAAGTGGGTTATTGATTTTTTGAAGAAAATCAGGCCTTTGGTCATGAACTATAAGAGATAAAATGGGGTTTTATCACATTTCTTTGCTGCTTGATGAAAACTTTCATTTTGAAAACCATACTCGTGGGTTTGTACCTTTGCATTATATTTTTTGCTACCATATTACTCTCTAAAAAAAGGAACAAGGCTCAACTCCTCCCTTTCAAGACCGTAGTATTAAAAATATGTGTAATTCCATTTGCTTGTATTGGAAGTTGAAAAACTATCTCTGCCTTTCCTTTTAAAACCACCTATGTATAACACCAAAACCTCTCCACATGTGGGCACTGTCTACACTAGTTGAGTCTTCTTTTCTATGCAAATGAGGGGTTTGTAATTTTTGGGTTGCTACAAAACCCATACCCTTGTTCACTTTTCCTCATGCCTTTCTAAATGATTTTGTTTGCTTTATTTTATCATCCTTATCTGATTAACAAAGGAACCATGCACCTCCGCATTTGCAACAAACACACTCTTCAATGCTATCCTTTCTTATGAAGACCATGATTCTCTTGATTCAAATCATGTCCTTTTCATGCTTTTGAGCACTCCACTTGACATTGACTATCATATCTCCCTTAGCTTTTGGTTGTGACTGCAAGTGCACACTGACCTTTACCACATTTATCCCATTGGTCTCTACACCATTACTTTTTGACAGTGAAAACCCTTAAAAAAACTCACTTTGATAGTCCAGGGCTATCATTTTCAGCAAAGATCACTGTACTATTTCTAACTAGGTCAACACCTTTTGATATATATCCATGTTTTGGCTCTTGAGAACTGTTGATGACTGTGCTTAGCCTTTTATAGCTACTTGTTTTGCATGATGGTGTCCTTCCAATCTTTAGGCTATCACTCATATATGCATTATCATTTTCTTCTTCACAAATTATAATATCTGCCCTTATAACTGTGATATCTGCATACTGATCTAATAATCATTGTCATAAACTTGTGAAATCCCTTGCTGGGTATTTTGCACAAGACTCTCTATCAGTTCCTAGGTCACTGTCATGCAGGGTTAACAATTATCATGCTCCTTGAAAAGTGGTAGTAGATGCAAATCTCTGATTAAGTCCCTTTCACTACCACACAATTCATTGCTTTTCAATTTCATGCACATCTTTGAAAACACTGCCACTATCCTTGTTGATATTTATTGGCACACACCTTGTCATGCTTTGTTTTCATGTTATTTGGCATGGAACCTTTATGGTGTCAAGATTTTTCCCCAAAACCTTCATGCTTTAAGGTTTTTCACCAACTCTCAACATTATGTGAGGTTCATGATCACCTCTTATGATGTAAATTACCTTCTAAAGGGGTATGCCATAAGTTTTCTTGAAAAAATCTTTCTTCATGGCTTGTATCCTAGACATAGTGGTCTCAAAGCTCCCTTAACCTATCTATACATGAACCCCTAAAAGAATCATGATCATCCTTCTTCATGGATTGTGGATAGAGCCATGAGTTCCAAGCCTGTCAATTGTATGAGATGACTGGCTCATTATCTTATGTCAGGGTGACTGTGTTTTGTGATAGTGACCCTAAAGCAACATTAATTCTATGATCTTTTCCTATTTCTACATTTACATCTTTCACACATGGATTTGTATTATACTGCCTTTTCTCATAACCCTTTTGTAGACTATGCAACATATCTTGAAATGACTATTGTGTTGGGGAATGTCTACTTACCTCTTTTACATGCTTATCCTTTCCTCATTGATATGTCCTTACCATTGGTGATAGTGACCTTGTCCTTCTGGCTTTCCAATAATAAGATAAGCACCCAAAGCTAAAACATAAGCTATTGTCCTTAATGGAATGTTAGGTCCATGGCAAGATAATGTGACTATCATTGGAATAATAGGCATCTCTTAGAGCTTTTGACTGCTTTTTTGGTCTAACATGACTTGTTAACTGAGGATAGTTGATAACTTTAATGAAAATCTGAAGAAAACTGAGAACAAGGATCATGTCATAAAAGGCCATTTAAAGTTGGAGGCTAAAAACCATTGCTGCCCCTCCCTTGATGACTGTGGGTGCATACTAAGTCCTATGCCTCATTTTTGACTGCCATGCATGTTTTTCCTGTCCTTAAATGCATCTAAATGTTGTATTTAGATTGTCTCCTTGGCCTCAATACCCCTGTAGCTTTATGGTTGACCATCACTTGAACAAGTTGCATAGGTCATAGGCTCTGCATGTTGCTGTCCTTGACTTTTCATAGTCTACTACAATGATTTGAGAACCTACATTAGATGCATGATGTCTCCCATATATAACTATAAACAATGCCATGAGTCCCATTACATTCTATCATTATGCCACATAGCCATTGCCATTTTAAGATTGAGTTTCCTTTTGCATGGAATTGACTACCCCAAAGGTTTGTAACCTGATCTACAACAGTTGCTTACCTTTTCCACCATGTGCAATCATTAACACTATTTCCTCATTTCGATCCTAGTGGGAAAACACATGTCACCTATGTTGGTGACCTGAAAGCTCGCCATCCTATGTGATGTGTGGCTGTCTAATAGGGTTAAGGTGAGAGGGTCCTAGTAGTATCTTGGATTGCTCCTTAAAAAGTTAAGAGATGCATAATTGAACTTGATGCATCTTTTGAATCTGATAATGAAAGTTGATCAGCTGGTGTGATTCCATATTAATTTGATGCATTAATAATAGGTATATCTTTGATCAAGTTGCTCAATTTCCTATTTCTCTCAAACCATGTTGAACTCTACCCTCACGGGAGCCACATTTACCCCACATGCTGTATTTAACAGAATTAGAATAGTAACAAGACTTGTCCTAAGTCTACACATGAAGCAAACAATTTAGAAAATAAATGCATGTTTTGGATGTGTTTGATGACTTCACTATTTTCTAGGACATCCACGGTTTGCATGCTTATATAATGCACTTATGGATCAGTTTATACATGCATAGGTAGGTGTGTATGTAAGGATTGAGATCTTTCATTGCTTAGAGCATTGTATTATCATTGTTTTTTCTGATGTAGGAGCTAGGAGCATTATGGAGCTGGGAAGGACACAAGCAGCTTGGGGCAACATCAACAGGGCAAGAGGGAAAGTTTACAACTAGTCATTCTTAGGCAATGACTATTATCCACTCTTATATGAACATTGTGTTTTTACTTATTCATGTGTAAATTGTTTCTTTATTTTCATTGAATAAGTAAAGTTAGTCCCTTGGCTTGTGAGGGACATCTACACTTCATGATTATCAATAAAATATTACATTTGTATACATATGATTCTCTTTTCTCATTTGCTGTAATTACAACATTAGAATGAAAAAATGTAATCTGTTTCATTTGACAATCTTTTTCCATGCTGTAGACACTGAAAAATGTCCTAAGTCCACGAGCGTCATTTTTCTTGGTCATTGTCCTTCGATAATTGAATAACTTAAATTATTCAATTAGGTTTGACCGCATTCCTCTATTAATTAATTAATTTTTAATTATTTAATTAATTCACCTTCTCATCTTTATTCTATCTTGATCAATTAAAATTATTTAATTGTGTCACTAATATATCCCTTTCTTGAATAATTATATAAATGAATTTTTTATTTTTTATACTTCTATAATTAAATAATTGTCAAAATTATTTAATTGTGTTTCATTCCTCTCTTTTGGCTAAATAATTCAAATTAATTATCCAGGTCTAATTTCCACCTCCCCATTTAATTAAATTGATTAATTTAATTAAATGCTCCTTTTGTCATTTTATCTAAATAAATAATTTGGATAAATTATTTATTTGCCAGTTGTCATTTTCCTCCATTTTGAATAAATAATTTAAAATAAATTATTTATGCACCTCCACCTAGTCAAAGATGCTCTGTCATAATCCCCTATCATAACATTCATTTTTGGCATAGCCTGCATGTCTTGCATGTCTGTTATAGTTGTCAGGCATCACAGCTTTTCCATGCATGGCATATTCTTGGTGCATCAATTCTGGACCGTTGATCTTGGTATCTTTTCTGAGACTTAATCTCAACCATCCATTTCATAACATCTCTCTCATGCATTCTCATCCATTGATCTTGGAATCTTTCTAGAAGATTAATCTCAACCGTCCATTCAAACGGTTGTCTATAAAAACAACCTTCCTTCTCCATTTTTGGCTTAACAGCTAATTATCTCCAACTTTCTTGCTACCATTTGCAGGTTTTGCACAAGTGTTTCAACAAATCTGAGGGAAAAGTTGCATAATAAGAAGAAGGAGAGCAAGAGAAAGAATCAACCATAATGGGGAGTGATTTCTTTTATGTTTTGCATTTTTTATTCTCTCCATTATTTGTTTTCTCTTGTTGATGTGGTTTAATAGCTTAGTAGTGGTGTTTGCCACTTTGTCTATGCTATTTTATTTCTAACCCCATCTTACACATGCATATTAAACCTAGCAGAGATATGGTTTATCTTTTAAATGTTTAAATGAACAATGCAAAAGAATAAACACTAAACTTGATTTCAGCTGAAAGCTAAAAATTAGGTACACTTATGTTTAAGTTTTTTTCCCGAGGGTCTAATTGTTGTTGGCCTAGTCATGGCCACACTTTAAGACTAACCTTTTGGCATGTGCAAAAATCCTACCCATTGGATTTGAAGATTAGATCTCAGACGTTGATCGCACATCACACATGCATTAGAGAATGGTTGTCAGAAGATGTGTGAGGTACACGATTGTGTGACATGCGTCCTTCCCATGGTGGGGCCCAATCCTTTTCCAAGCACCTGATGTTCGATGATTTTGAGATCGACAATTATTGTGAAGTGTAAGAGTTGAATCTTAGTCATCCATCGCACACCTTGCGGCATTTAATTAATTCCTATTGGAAAATTGTGAGGTACACTATTGAAGGACACATGGATTCCTCGATCGCTGTGAAGAGTATGGTAGAGCCCATGGACAAAATGATGTGGGTCCCAGTCAACAAGTTTTCAGTGGTCAAAAATTGGAAAGCTATGATTTTAGTATATCAAACCCAATTTGATTCAATCTGGGCTATTCGATTTTCCATCTCACCGAGTAATCAATGACCAACATTCAAAAACCAGAAATAGGCACGTGATAGCCGTGTTTGCTCTGTGAGGAGAGGGCATTAATAATATGAACTCTACACAAGTGATCAATTTGATCCTGATGTGTGTGAGGAATTATTTTCCTGTCATCATTGAGAATGATACATGGATTTTCATGTACCTGGCTAATTATCGATGGAGATGTGGATGCCAGTGGTCAATCGAATTCTTGCTCATGCGACTTTCATCAAGAATTGATGATTAGCACGCCTAATGTATTTATTAAATGAAGGTTGATGACCTTTGTTTTCACCACTACAATTGAGAGTGTGAATTTTTGAATTCCAGAGGTGTGATCTCAGTTTGTGAAGCTACATTTTTAGATAAGATGAGTATGCCTGCTACTTCTATGTCATCGGTACGGAGGTCCCTGAGGTTTAATGTGCATAAATCTCAAAATGATGTTCCAGAATATGAATAGAACATAACCATGGCTACTTGAACTCTGAAGGAAGAAGGAAAGGAGAAGGTCCTTGGTGAGAAGTCTACACCAGTTGCTACCAGAAGTATCGATAGGTTGAGAAGCTGAGTCGTGATTGTAGAAACGATAGAGGCTAAAGGTAAGGAGCCTACAGGATTTGTAAGAGGAATGTGAAGAAAAATAAGGTATGGCTAAGCTTCTTGTGGACGACACAACTCCCCTATTGTCATTATTGATAGCCCCTTAGACAGTGATACCGAGACAGATTCAGGTTACTAACGATACCTCATGATCTTGAATGAATTGGTAGCCCTAGGGGAGGAAGTAATATTAGTTGCCCCAGTTTCTGTAAAGACTCTGAGTGGGTGTGATTACTCTATGGCTGGTATGGATAAAGATGAAGGGGCAGTGGTTTCTCCTCTTGCTTCCACAAAAACATGAAGTGGGCGGATCTACCGTGGCTCTGGTGCTAGTGCTTGTTCTGGTTCTGGGTGATGGAAGTGGTGTTTGGGTTTTAATTTTTTGTTGTGATGATGATATTATTGTGGTGGATTTTATTGCATTCTTTGTGTATGTTGGTTTTTTGTCTTCATGCTAACCGTGGATGCCTGGAGCTAATATTATGAATAATTTTGTTTGACATGGGTGTGGAATGCAATACCTAGTTGGTGGTTAAAGGTAACTTTTGGTAGCATCGGCCTATCTCTTTTGGTGGTGAATATGAATTTTATTTTCCCTGTTCAACAAATGGTTACTAGCAACCATTTAGGAAATTTCTGAAATGAAATTGAAATTTGGGCTGAAATGAAATATCTTTGAAATGTAACTGTAATGAGCCTGATTCTTGTTGCTTCCTTAGTCTATAAAAGGGATTTCAAGGCTCATTACAAGCGGTTCAATTTTGAGTCCAGAAAATGGTCTAGGTAGAAGTTAGGCATAGGAAGACAATACTGTAAGAATATGAATGAATAGAATAGTAGAATTGTCTTGGGCATAAATCTTATATGCAGTAGTCTTAAATTATTTTTATACAAGTTACAAATATCAAAAATAATATTATCTCTGGAACGCATACTCTCCTTTTGTAATTTTTTTGCAAGATATAAATGAAAATATCAAGGGTATTCTCATTTATCTTCAAATGTTCAATTGAATGTATGTCCTTATTTTGGCTTTGGCTTAAAGAGTTAATTAAATGCTTGAAGAGGGTCATAAATTTGTGAGAATTTGCATAGGATCTAATAAGAAGTTACGTTTTAGATATTGTGAATTTTCAGATTGCAAAGCACCGTGAAAATAGTCCAACATTATCTGAGTTAAATAGCATGTGTATTATTAGTTATTGCATATTCGACTCCATTCCCCAATTGATGAAGCATTGGTCTATTTGTTAGAGATTTTTTGGAATTGAATGAGTTGATGATTTACCCAACCATGGATTTAAAATAAAAACACAATTCACTTAAAAATCTTTCAATTATGAGGCATGAGTTTGAAATATATCCTTGTTCCTAGTAAATTGATAATAATTTTCTTAAAGATTGGCCAGATCTTTAGTAAGTTATGTTCATTTGCAAATAATAGGAACTAATTTGTGCATAGAAGTTTTCTCCATCAAATAGATCATAATGAACACAATAAGGAACACCCTCCTAGGTCTCACAGAGCCTAAAGTGAAGGAGTAAGGACCTAAGAGTCCTTTCTCGTCAAGTTGGCCATTCATCTTGAGGATTCTTGATCATAAGGGTTGGCTACTCTTTAGAGAATCCTAAGGGTGTACTGGAAAAACACCAACATATAGGAAGGAATGATGAAATCACAAAGTGTTGCAACTCACCACCCTTCAACGACTTCCTTGAAGGACTGAAGTCATGCACATCACCTCAAGGGCTTGGATCTTTCTTGCTTGAATACTTGAATACTTGAATTATTGAATGCTTTAGAGACCTACAAGAGTGTTAGCCTTCACAAATTAATGACAACATAACACCTAAACTCACATAAGATTTGACATGATGTTTGGATCTTTGAATTGTTGCAATAAAGCTCTAAAATGTTGATCTTGACTTGCTTGAAAGTGCTCTTGATAATAATTGTTCCAATGATTTTCTAGATAGCTCTTGTTAGATTTAAAATGATGCAATAACTAGGTATTTATAGTTATTTATTTAATTTATCAAAAAATAAATCATGATGGTCGACTTTAAACACTTGAATTGCAAATATTAAATTGCTACAACGATATATTTAAATTTGGAACCAAATAGTGGGGCACTCACTCCCAGGGTGTGAGTGTCCTTGCCTTATTTTTCAGGATTTTAAGTGTCGGGGGAAAGGTCTTAGATAAATGCAATTGTTTCCTGCTTGCAATTCCTCATTAATTATTAAAAATTGGCCATATAATGCATAATTTAGGAAATTAAATACTTAATTAGGTCCAATAATTTAAGGGGGAGAAAAACATAAGGTGAAATTTTCATCCATGGGTGACAATTTATGATGGTATAGCAACTTTTTGTTGTTATTCTAGGGTAGGGGTTTGTTGTTGAGGGTTGGAGTTTGGTGTGAGATTTGTTGATGTTGTGGGAAGATGTTTTGTTGAGGATGTTGTTGAGAATATTGTTGGGGCCATTGTTGAGAATATTATTGAGGTGGTTGTTGAGGTGTTGATAGATGTTCATTAGGAGCACTTAGGTGTATATTTTGTGAAGGTGGTGTTATAAATGGATTTATCCCACAATTTATTGTGTTTAGATTTAGAATGTTGGGATTAGGTTGGTTTGTGTATGTTGGTGGGATGTTCATGTTTGGAAAGCCTGGGTTTGTTTGACTCCCTAGACCTTGAATGTTGTACAATGGATTTACATATTGGTTTTCAAAGTTTGTTTGATTTGTTCCCAATAGAGTGACCGTAGGTTGACTTAATACATTTGGTAAAGGAGGTTCAAGTATTTTTTGTATAACGTGATGTATCAAGGGTTCATTTTCACATGGACAATTTCTTGTTGGTATGTGTGAAAGATGTGTTCTCTGAGTTTATCAATATCAAAGTGTTTGGATTCTTGGAGTCGGATTGAGGATGCTTGATCCTCTACGTTTGCCCCTCCTATTTTTTTGTCTTTTGTTATCATGATGTTTCATTGCTACTATATAAGTTGTTTTGATGGTATTGGTCATAGGTGCTTGGACAGTTATTTCCTTAGTTTAATTATTGTGATGAACTCTGGTTTCCGGCTTGCTACTCTTTTAAGGTTATGTTGTTATAACCTGCTTTTGTGTATGGATATTTTGATGAAACAATTATATCTGTTAGGGATTATGGATAGGTTTATAAAGTTTGAAGCTACGGGTATAGGCTAATATGTTTTGGTTGATTGGGTTTGGGGGAAGTGGTTATCCTTTTGTTCTGCTTTCTCTGTTGTGTTGTTTTGTTCCTATTGATCTCTGGTTTGTTGTTATCTTGTACGGGTCAGGGTCCTTCCCTTGCTTAAACAATCAAAAACATAAAAAATTGTGGTGAGTTTAGCACCTCCTTGTGCAAGTTTCAATATGTATTGATTTGGATCAACCCACATACAAGAATAAAGTTCTCTAACAAGAGATGGGTCTTGATTCATTTCTAATAGTTCTTTGGGAGTAAATTCATGGGGTTTGTTGGTGTTGTCTTCTATGTATATCATTTCAAGTTGAGTTTTTTAGGGTTGTGTTGGAGTACTATACCCATTAGGATCACAACCAGACATTGACAGACTTGTTTCAATAGCACTCATGGTGGTAGGTACATTAGAACCACTAGGATTTGATTCCATGTTCTTCTTATGTTGAGATCTCGTTGTATGCATAAGACTTATAGTAACCATAAGAGATATGAGTGGTAAATTTGGATGAAGATGGTCTTGTTTAAATGTTTGAGTTTCTTCAAATCGGGCTAGTAGTGACACCTTAAGTGATTTTGGACCAGTATTGGATGATGTTTGGATGACTGGGAGATGTGAAACCTTTAATTTAGATAAAATTTTGTTTTGACTAGATCTCATGCTATGTGTTATTTTGAGGATAATCCCTTGCTTGTCCTAGACAAATGAGTCCAAGCTAAGGAAGAAGATAATGAGGTCACAACCTTAGGAGTATACTATGACTCCAAATCAAGCTAGCTCACCAAGTTTGACATTAATTTAACTAAATACTTGAAAGGAGATTGTTTTCCAAGAAAAGAGCTAAACTAGGGGATGAGATGGAGATCTAAACCAAAATGACCAATGTAAATTTTAGGTTGTTGTTTGGATGGATTGTTTTGTTGGTTTTAATGAGGTTGATTTGATTCAATAGATGACTAAGAGGTGTTTATACAAGTCCAAAATGAACTAGTGATATGGGATGAAGATAACCAAGGTTATTTGTTGTTGTTTTTGATGAAAAGGATCACTACAAGTCATTTTGTATAAGCCTTTGGTTTTATACTATCTGCTAATTAAAATTAGGAATCTCAATTTTTTTAGGGTTATGTTGTTTTGGACTGATAGTCAAAAGCATCGAGTTACATTCAAAAGTGTTGCATTGCCTCCAACAAATGTGTCAAGATTTTTCAAAAGAACAAGTTTAAAAGCATAAGTGTCAGAATGTGACAGTCATATGCGTCGCTTTACTATGTTTTAAGATTTTAATAAACTTATCTGAGACAAATGCATTGAGATACAAAAAAGTGTCGATTTACAAACCAAAGCATTGTTTATAGAAAAATAACTGTGTCATGATGCAAATAGAAGCGGTGTAGGATGACAATCAAAAGTGTCACTTTGACTCAAACATAGATTTTTTATAATTTTATCCTAAGTACGTCTAGGGTTATGAAATTTCCTGATTGTTTGAAGTCTAATTTATGTTTATCTGATCTAGCAAGTGATAAAAAGAATAAAGAACTGCACAAAGGACTGACTCTAAGGAATTTTTAGATAGATAAATCATGTGTCTTCTTCAAAAACACCATGCTAATTGGTGTTACAAGTAGTTAGATAATAAAAACATGCCATAGATACACAACCTAGCTAATAATTAGATCAGGTGTATTAACTTGGAGCAAGCCCACCCGTCATTAAGCAAATATATCCACAATGAATGAGTGACTAGAATATATAAAGGTCATGTACCACCTTCACACCTCTCACCTTAAAAAAAATGAGTTCCTAATCAAGAAATATCAGTCACCTCAATATGGGGCCATACATGGTGAGTAACTTTGTGCATGATTAATATATGTTGCATCATTCCAAGCTAATGGTTAAAAAGTCTTAAAGGCTCCTAGATAACAAGTTTTGTAGTGGGGTATTGTTGAATAGTGAGCTTGTTCGTTATGCTTGATTCAAGATGGGTCTCCCCTCTTCTCTTCACCTATACATGTCTCGGTGGACCAAGGGTCATGAGGCTTGGATTGAAGGATGTGGGCCACACCTTGGGGTATGACTTTCCTTCTCCCCCATTTATATACCTCACCTAAAAAAATAGTTGAGGTTGCTCTTGAGGTATTAATACCCAAGTAGGCCTCTTACTTGAATTAAATGGTTATGATGTTGTTTGTAATCCCCAAGATCATTCTTAAAAGTCATGAGGGGAGAGCATACATAGACAGTCACACCTCAAGTGTACAAACAAATTGCAAGTTAATGGTGCTTTTGATTTCCAAGATCACATGAAGTGTAAGGAAGGAGCATACATAACCAATAACCTACCAACAAAGCATAGAATTAATTTTAGGTTCACCAAAGTAAATATAAGATTCATATTATTCAATTTTAGTACACCAAATCAAAATGAGAGTTGTATTGTTCAATTTTAAACCCAAATCTAAGTGTGCAAGTTATTGTTCATTTTATTGCACCAAAACAAACTATGATAGTTGTATTGTTCAATTTTAAACCCAAATCTAAGTGTACAAGTTGTTGTTCATTTTATTGCACAAAAATGAAATATGATAGTTGTATTGTTCAATTTTAAACCCAAATCAAAATGTGCAAGTTGTTTTTCATTTTATTGCACCAAAATGAAATGTGATTGTGTTCAATTTTAAGAACACCAGTTGAAATATGAGATTTTATTGTTCAATTTTAAAACACTAATTGAAGTGTGAAAGTTGATTGTTCAATTTTAAAACACCAATTGAAATGTGAAAGATAGACCAATAAAAAAACTACAACATAAATTGTCAGTAGTCTTTGGATTAAATCTCTTTCCATTGAATGCCACAGGCTGTAAAATGTTAGCTCAAATAGGGAATATTAATAAATAGTCTATTGTTAAGGTTAGGAAAACGATAGATCTCAAAAGGAAATTAAAAACCCTAAGAAAACAAAAGCGTTGATACCTGATAGAAGCGTTTGGCTTCTGCAAACATGTCATACTTCTACACAGTCAAAAGTGTCGATCTTATGCAATTGTGTTGACCTTTGACAAAAGCATTGCAATTTTTTGCAAACAAAAACATAGAGAGTTAGAACAAAAGCATTAAACTTATGCAAACGTGCCAAAAAATTTCCATTCAAAAGTGTCATCCTTCTACATTAGTGTCGATCTTTGACAAAAGCACCAAAATATCTTGCAGATAAAGAAAAAAAGTGCATCAGTCAAACACATTGTGATTTACAAATGGATCACTATATCTATGTATATATGTCATGCTTTGATAAAATCGTTGCACTTCTCCAGACAGAAGCATCGATATTCTACAAATGCATTTCTATAATCTATAGGCCAACAAAAGGTTCACAAAAAAGGTTAAATCCAAGACTTGGATCCCACTAGACATGCCAAAGTATCATAGGGTAAATATGAGTGATGGTTAGAAACATAATCCTGTTGGCAACACAAGGGTAGACAAATGAGAGCGAGGGGTGAATCAGTTTTCACAAAATTTTAAACTTATTAAAATTATTTAACTTATTCTCAGATTTGATAAGTAACCATGAAAGCATAAACCATCAACACATCAGAAACACACATAACACCAAGATTTTTTATGTGGAAACCCTGTTAGGGGAAAAACCATGGTGGAGGTTAGTCCATAAGATTATACCCTATTAAAAGTATAAAGAAGAAAATGGGGAATGCACATGCATTTAGGCACGCTACCTAGAGCTCACTGCTCAAATACAACAAGGATTACTTCCCAAAGGAAGACACACTATCTTATAGAAACATTCAGATTACATCCACAAGATTTTGAACTGAGAAAATAACATCTGCTAATGCCTAATTACAGTTCCAGTTTAAGCACATAAAATCTGCTCACTCTTCTTCACACTTAACTTCCGCCTTCGAATGATTGGAAAATTATTCACACACAACACTCATGCATCACTCAAACCATGCCATCAAATGGAATAAACAATCACTTATATATATCTGCAATAAGATCATCTCTATGTTGGCTTCAACAAAATAAATAAATAAAATGTGTACAAGCTGTCGGCCCAAAACATAAATAATTTTGAATGTGAATCAGCCAATGTCGGCCACAACATAATAAGGACCCAAAAAAAAATCCTCAAACATGAAACACCTTCAAAAATTATTCCTCGAAGATCCACAACATGCTACAATCACCCTATAGGCCATGAACATGAAAAACATGAACAAACAAGAGAAAATCACCAATCACGAGCACAATGATCAATACAGATCAAAAAAATAGATAGAGAACAATCTAGAAACATACAAAAGCATCACGAATCACCATAAAAGCATCCACAACAACTCAACTTACTAGAATCACATTATCTTCTTCCAGGAATACCAACTGAAGCAACAAAATAACTGTCAGAACACAGATAACCATAACTCGATCAAATCTTCATGCAGATCTCTAAAACTTAACATGGATAAACTAGATATACTTGAAAATAAACCCTTTAATCCACAACCTCTTATCATGAATATATTGAGTTAACCAACATATGAAACTTCACTGCATCACTGAGAACCTGCAACCTATTTTATTACAATTTTCTCAATATCCTCGACATATACAACCTTAAAGACATTAATGATAATAGTGTTGACATCAATGACAACCACATATCAACAACATCCAACAATCTCTGCCTTTGGCATTGATGGAAACACATGATGTGAAAAACACCATCAATGCAACTTTCTCTTAGCACTTTCTCCCCCTTAGGTTTTGACTCTTTTCTCCTCAACTCTTTCACATTTTTTCACATGATTCTTCTCCCCCTTTGATATGAATGAAAAAGATACACAATTTCTCCACACAAGCTCTAAACCACATTTTTGAACATCTGGCTACTCCCCTTGAGTAGCAACCACCACAACATCAATCCAGATCAAGATATGACTATGAAATGCACTGATGATGCAAGTCAATGCATCTTAATTCTAATTAGGAGGGGTAATCACCCCTAGTTTTCCTCTGAGATACTCAAAAGTACCCTTAGGAAAATGCTTGGTAAAGATATCTACAATCTATTCCCTAGTAGGCACATACTCTAGTCGACTTCCTTTTCACTCACCTTCTCTCTCAAAAAGTGAAACTTGATAGATATATGCTTGGTTTTTGAATGCAACACTAGATTCTTAGAAATGTTAATTGCACTTGAATTGTCATAGAATATAGCAATAGGTTCATCATACACAATTCTAATATCTTTCAACATCTGCTTCATCCACAATACTTGAGTACAATTGTTAGCAGCAACAATGCATTCTGCTTCTGTAGTAGATAAAGAAATGTCATTCAATTTCTTACTTAACCATGAAATTAACTTCTTTCCCAAGAAAAAAGCACCACCACTAGTACTTTTTCTGTCATTCACATCTCTTGCCCAATCAACATCAGTAAAAGCACTCAAAGTAAGATCATCTTCTTTAGGATACCATAGGCCAAAATCAACTGTTCCCTTCAAGTATCTGAAAATCCTCTTCATAGCTGTCACATGAGATTCCTTAGGATCAACTTGAAATCTTGCAACAATACATACAAAATTCATGATATCAAGTCTAGTTTGAGTCAAATAGAGCAATCCACCAATCATGGATTTGAATCTAGTCTGGTTTGCCTTAGGTGAATCATCATCTTGTGCCAACTTACATCTGGTCACCATAGGTGTACCAACTGGCTTTGAATCTTCCATACCAAACTTCTTTAGCAATTCTTTCACATACTTGGACTGAGATATAAAGATCCCTTTATCTAATTGAGTAATTTGCAATCCTATAAAGAATTTCATCTCTCCAATCATAGAAATCTCAAACTCACTTTGCATCTCATTAGCAAACTTCATGCACAAACTATCATCTCCTCCAAAAATGATATCATAAACAAAGACTTCAACAATCAAATCTTTATCATGATCAAGCTTGAAATACAAATTACAATCAACAGTACCTTTATTATATCCAAGCTTCAAAAAATACTTGTCCAATCTGGCATACCATTCTCTTGGGGCTTTCTTAAGTCCATACAATGCTTTCTTCAACCGACAAACCATAGCTCCCTGATTAGTCAATTGAAATCCATTAGGTTGCTCAACATACACTTCTTCTTCTAGTTCACCATTTAGAAATGTTGCCTTGACATCCATGTAATAAACCTTGAAGTTTTTGTAAGTAGCATAAGTAAGAAATAGTCTTACAGCTTCAATCCTAGCAATAGGGGAAAAAATTTCTTCAAAGTCAATTCCTTCCATCTGAGAATATACTTTACACACAAGTCTTGGTTTGTTTCTAGCAACTTCACCTTTCCCATTTAGTTTGTTTCGAAAGACCCATTTAGTTCCAATTACCATTTTGTCCTTAGGTGTAGGAACAAGAATCCATGTATCATTCTTCTCAATTTTTAGTAGTTCTTTCATTGCTTCCATCCAATATTCATCTTTGCATGCTTCGTTGACACTATTAAACTTAGTCTTTGAAATCAAACAATATTCTTCTGTAATTCTTCTCCTAGTCTGAACACCTTTGTTCTTATCACCTATAATCTAATCTTTTTAATGATTTAGTCTCACATACCTTGGAGTCTTAGGATGTTCTTGAATTTCAGGCTCTTGTGATCTCATTTTTGCACTTTCACTAGTTCCTTCCTCTTGATTTTCCTGATTCATCAGAATGATCTAAACTTGATTTGAAGTTTGAACTTTCTTTCCTTTATCTGAACTATCATTCTGATTGTTTGAATCATATCCATAAGTTTTGGATAGTCTAACTATGTCTTCATCAACCTTGACATTAGCACTTTCAACTACTTTCCTCAATCTATTATTGTAGCACTTGTATGCTTTTCTTTTAGTAGAATAACCAAGAAAGATTCCTTCATCACTTCTAGCATCAAAATTTCCTATATCTTCATCTCTTTTGATAAAGCATCTATTCCCAAAGATTTTGAAATATCTAACAATAGGCTTATGACCATACCATAGCTCATAAGGAGTCTTACCGGTATCACCTTTGAATTGTACCCGGTTGAGAGTGTAAATGATAGTACTCACAACTTCTCTCTATTAGATATGAGAAACATTTCCTTCTAGCATCATAGTCTTAGTAGCTTCTTCAATTTTCCTATTCTTTCTTTCCACAACTACATTTTGCTGAGGGGTCTGTAGGGAAAATAATTGTCTCTTTTTCCCATGCTCTTCACAAAAAGAATTAAACTCACCGGAAGTGAATTCACCACCTCTATTTGATATCAGGCATTTAATCTTTAGACCTGTCTCTGTCTCAACCATAGCCTTAAAAATCTTGAATTTCTCCAAAGCTTCAAATTTTTCCCTGAAGAAAGTAACCCACATCATTCTAGAATAATCATCAATAAGTAACATGAAATACCTGTATTCTTGTAAGGTTCTGACTCTAGAAGGGCCACACAAGTCAGTATGAACAAGCTCCAACACTTCATTTGAACAATGTTGTTTGCTCTAAAATGAAATTCTAGTTTGCTTCCCTAACTGACATTCCTTGCATATAGCATTAGTAGGTTTTATCAACTTAGGAAGATCTCTCACAGCCTGAGTAGAACTTATCTTGATAATATTGTCAAATTTTACATGACACATTCTCCTATGCCACAACCAACTTTCATCAATTTGAGCAATCAGACAAATTTTACTAGCAACATTTAGGTGAAAGATATTACCTTTTGTTTTTGAACCATATGCAATCAAATTTTCTGGAACTCCCAAATATTCTACACTTTCCATTCTTAAATTGAAGATTGTATCTCTTGTCAACCATTTGTCCAACACTTAAGAGATTATGCTTCAAACCTTCCACATATAGAACATCATTAGTATTATACTTACCATCAAGAGAAATGGATCCTTTGCCCTAGATTACACCAGCTTTATCATCACCAAATCTTATAGCACCACCATCATACTTTTCCAAGCTCACAGATTTACTTTTATCACCTGTCATGTGATGAGAGCATCCACTGTCAATCACCCATTCACCTTTCTCTTCAACTCGAGCAACTAGGGATTTCTCCACATTTGTACAACTAGTAGATTCAGTAGGTACTGGATCATTTTCCTTGATAGCAATAAATACCCATTCATCATCTGTCACACCTTCATTAGCAACATAATAACACTTTCTTTGAAATCTAGGCTAGTTAGGTCTTGACTTAGGAACTCTCTCCGGACACCTTGAGGAAAAATGACCTATCTTATAGCAAGAAAAACAATCAATAGGAAATTTCCCTTTATACTTACCTTCTCCTCTGGCTTCCTTCTTGATAATAAGTGCTTCACGCTCGTTCAGTTTTCTCTCTTCTTCAATCTCTCTCATTTCCTCCTCATACTTGAACATTTTTCTAGAAGAACTTTCACCTAGATCATATTTCTACTTATCTTTTCTGAAAATAGTAGCCTTGAATGTAGATCCTGTCTTAAGAAGAGCATCACCAAACTCACTTAACTCAAAAGCAGTAAGCTTACCAATCAACATGTCTCTGGTTACATTTTTCACAGTCCGGATCTCCTCAATAGTAGTAGCTTTGGCTTTGTATGTAGTAGGAAAGGATTTGAGCACTTTAGCAACAATCTCGAATGCTTCCAATGTTCCACCAACACATTTGATACTACACACAAGTTCATTCACTCTCTGCATGAAAGAATTAATGTTCTCATCATCTCCCATTCTCAACATTTCATATTTCCCTTTCAGACTTTGCAGCTTAGCAATCTTCACATGAGCATCACCTTCATACAAAATTTCCAACTTTTTCCAGATCTCATAAACAATCTTTAGATCCATTACATTTGTCATCTCAGAATCAGTTAGAGCACTCAACAATGCTTCCTTAGCCCTGATATTGTACTCGACATCCTTAATCTCAGCAAAAGTAGTAGGACCATTCTGTGGGATGATATACCTATTCTTTGTAATGTTCCAATAGGGTTCACCAATGCATCTTAGATGAAACTCCATTGGAGTCTTCCACAGAGAATAATTTGTTCCATCAAATCTTGGACTATCCTTCTTATATGTTGCCATCTCGGATTACCTCAAGCTATTAAACTTCTTCTGAGGAACCTGCTTTGATACCAATTGTTGGCAGCACAAGGGCAGACAACCGAGAGGGGGGGTGAATCAATTGTCACATAATTTTAAACTTATTAAACTTATTCTCAAATCTGATAAGTAACCATGAAAGCATAAACCATCAACATGTTAGAAACACACATAACACCAATTTTTTTTACATGGAAACCCTGTTAGGGGAAAAACCACGATGGAGGTTAGTCTACAAGATTATACCCTATTAAAAGTATAAGAAGAAAATGGGGAATGCACATGCATTCGGGCACACTTCCTAGAGCTCCCTAGTCAAATACAACAAGGCTTATTGCCCAAAGGAAGACACACTGTCTTACAAAAACTTTCGGATTACATCCACAAGATTTTAAACTGAGAAAATAACATCTGCTAATGCTTGATTACAATTATGGTTTAAGCACATAAACTCTACTCACTCTTCTTCACACTTAACTTCTGCCTTCGAATGATTGGAAAACTATTCACACACAACACTCACACATCACTCACACCATTCCATCAAATGGAATAAACAATCACTTTTATATATCCGAAATAAGATCATCTCTATGTCGACTTCAACAAAATTAATAAATAAAAATGTGTACAAGCTGTCAGCCCAAAACATAAATAATTTTCCATGCAAATCAACCAATGTCGGCTGCAACATAATAAGGACCCAAAATAAAATCCTTGAACATGAAAAAACTTCAAAAAATATTCCTTGAAGATCCACAACATGCTACAATCACCCTGTCGGCCATGAACATGAAAAACATGAACACACAAGAGAAAATCAGCAATCACGAGCACAACGATCAATGCATATTGACAACACAGATAGAGAATGATCTAGAAACATCCACAAGCATCATGAATCACTAGAGAAGCATCCACAACAACTCAACTTACTAAAATCACATTATCTTCTTCTAGGAATACCAACTAAAGCAACAAAATAACTGTCAGAACGCAAATACTCATAACTCAATCAAAATAACTTAATGTGGATAGACTAGATATACTCGAAAACAAACCCTTTAATCCACAACCTCTAATCATCAATATACCGAGTTATCCAACATACAAAACTTCACTACATCATTGATACAACCTTAAAGACATTAATGCTAATAGTGTTGACATCAATGACAACCACATATGAACAACATCCAACAAATCCAAGGGCCATCAAAATCTAAAAAAATAGTAAAAAATTACAAGATTGAGATCATAAAAACCCATACTCAATAAAATTAGTTTGCTAAAGCTTCAAAGATTTAATCTAAAGTAATTGAAATGTAATTCGAAACAATTGAACCAAAGACATAATGCAAACCTTGAATCTCATTGTGCATTGATGAAAATTTGTGATGTGAATTGCTCAAATTATGCATAATCCATGATTGCAAAAGGTCAAGATTGATGTGATTCACAAAATAGGTTCTCAAATGCTCAAGATTGACTCAAGAATTCTAGAGAGTGCCCGTGTTTATGAATATTGTCAATGATTTTCATGAATGAAAGAGTTGTTTTATAGATTTTAGGATATCAAATCAATGGTGGAGATTGAAAATGAAGATCAATGGATGAGAGGAAAGCAAGGAGATGAATGAAGATCAGATAATGAGAGTTCCTGAGAGCCCAAAATATCCCTATTTTCATGAAAAATTGGTTGGAGATATTTTGAATTAGAGGGAAGAAGATATTTGAAAATTTGAATTAGAAATATTCTCTTTTTGAAAAAGAAATATTTTTTGTGCAAGTTGGAGGGTTGGAGGAATATTAGTGAATTAAATAATTATGAAAATTATTCAACTGTAAGGATGAGAGATGAATTAGCATGTTTAATTAAATAATTGGAAGTTATTTAATCAAGTGGAATAGAAGAAATATTAGATTTAATTAAATAATTATAATTATTTAATCAAGAGAAATTAGTGAGAAATGATGAAAAATGATGAATTGATTAAATAACATTATTTATTTAATTAATAGAAGAATAATGAATTTAATCAAATAATTGGAAGTTATTTAATTAAATGGGGAATTAGAGGATAATGAAGAAAATGATGTTAATAAGTGAAATCGAGATGTGTGATATGTTTAAGACAATTTTAGGTGTCTACAGTTCTAATATAAGGTTATAAAACCTTATATATTATATGTTTTATTAAGTATATCTCATCTAAAATAATTATAATCTAATAACTATTCCATTATTAATTATTTATGAATGGGCTTGTTGAATAGGTGTGACCAATATCCTTTTAGGTATTTTACCATCCTTTCTCCTATATTTAAGGAGGTTCTCTTTCATTTGAAAGTGTATGAACTTGGAGATTGATAGTGAATTCTATCACTATGCACATGAGGTATTATTGGCCATGTCGAAGTATGCAGAAGTGTTTCCCAGGTTCGGTCTATGTTATAATAGACCATTATTGTAAGTGTTTTAATAAAATGTTTTTTTATGGATTTTTTACTCAAAAGGGTTTTCCCCATGCATATCTTGTGTAATGTGTAAAATTTATACTTTTATGATTCTCAAATTTTTTTATAATGATTGGTATCCTAAGATCCTAATTTTTAACATAGTATCAGAGCAGGATAGGCTATACTAATCATTTTTACATGTTATACTAGAAGACTCAAAAAATTTGTTAAGTGTGATTACAAGGTAAATTTAAAAATCACCATATTTATAAATTTTATGAATATTATCCAAGATTTTTTTAGGTCCATTTAACCATTATCTATGTTCAATTCTAAATATGTTTCAAACTTTGATTATGGAGCACACTGAATACATTCAAAGAAATAAAATAAGCCTTTTTTCAAATTTTGAAATTTATATTTAATAAATAGACTTTTAATACATTTAAGTCACTAGACAAATTAATTTAATTTATATATCAGATTTATTAAATTTTATTTTGATACATTTATTTATATACTTTTCTAATATAGTCTATAGAAAATCCCTATCAACTATATCCATTAGAAAAGAGTTGAAGTTGGAAATTTAATGAAAAATAAAGATATAAATTATGAAGAGTTATTGAATTTGTATTAGACAATATAATGTTTTAATATTGTAAATATCATTTCAAAATAGACATAACTTATTCTTATTAAAATATTACAACCTCATGTAGATGTGTTTTTTGTGAATAGAAGCTCATATGGAGCTTCTAGTGCTATCTTCAATGGTAGATAAAGTGCTACTTCTCACATTTCCTTCTAGATAGGCACACACAATAGAACATTCACATCCACATCAAATTTCACCACTATAAACATACCTTCACCTACCCTACCACCATATAAGGTTGTATTTGTCTCTCTAGATTGAGATGGAAATTAGTTTCTCAACTTGGTCAACAAAAGGATAATACTTATAGTGTGGATTCAAGAGGCCCTAGTATGAATCTATCAACATTTGATGAGTAGAATGATATGATAAAATGATAGGGGCTGTGAATATCAATTAGGAAAAGAGAATTCACAGCTTGGACATTACTCTCCCATTCTGGGGTCATCCTATCTCATCATGTCATAACATTGGTAAGAGATCACTTGGGATTTCTTGTATTATTGAAACCACTTTAAACATATTTTAAAGTCTTGGATACACACATAAACTATGAATTTCTAAATAATTTTCAATGAAGTCTCTACAAGTATATAAATTTCAAATTTGAAACACAGATAATCAAGTTCTCAGATTTGGAACACGCTTGTATATGGATTTATTTGCCTCATTCAATGATTAATGATAATCCCATTGAAATGAGAGTGATATCTTTTTTAAAATGTGTTCAGTTATGGTAGACAAGTTGCTCCTTAATTGAATGAATACTAGATGGCAGAGCACAAAATATTAGTCTATGGAGGAAAAGAGGATTTTCTCGTTTGATATGGTTGGTGATGAAAGAAAACATGGAAGACATCCCAAAAAACCACATCCCAACTCTAGAATAATAGACCAATGTCTTTTTCCTGCTTATGTGTACCATGCTTACTAATTCTATGCTAACTAATAAACTATGAACTTATAAATAATGCTAATGAGCTTAGTGAATCAAAAGGGTTGTCCAATATCAAAATTTCATCCCATTATGGTGAGGTTGAGAATATTAATCACTCAACAAGCACTCTTGTATTGGCACACAACATCACTCATTGAAATAATTTGAGGAAGTCCCATACACTACAACTATTTGTATTATCTTTCACAAATTGGAAAGTCATATCTCCGCTGAGTAAAATTCCCTCTTCTTGGATTACCATAAAAATACTTTCCCTGTGATTTTTCTTTTCAAATTCATTTGACAAAAGAACTAGTTTTGAAGGAATATAGCATTGTAGCATCAATTTGGAAGCTCGGTGCTTGTGGTATTTGTGAAATTTCTTAAGATTCTCTTTAGTAGTCTAAATTTTCTCATGCTCTAAAGGCCCATTAATTGGGATAAATGATTACAAAATATTTTGAGTTTTTAATGGTATTCAAGATGTTGTTAAAGGTTGGGGGTTGGAAAGGTGAAGTCAAATTTGGTGAGATTTTGAATGAGTTAGATGTACCTAATGGTGGTTGTTTTATTTGATACATTATATTCCACATAGATGAACTACATGATTTTCATAAACTGTTCTTAAACACACCCTGTTACCATGAATGATACTCCTTAACAATAGAGGTCAATGTACAATACTGATGAATGTTGCAAAGTGGTGATTTTTTCATCTATGTACAAAGAAAGCTATGCATTTCTTACAATGTTACAATGATTTTTTTAAAATGACTCATCTTAAAATATGCACATGTTATGCATGTCATAAGGTTTTTCTTGCATTACAAATGAAGATAGAAACTTGAACATGACAAGACCATATGGAAATAACTTTGAGTGCTACTCGAGTGTAGATACAAATGAATGCAACTCATCTCCTTTAAAAATCATGAAATATCCTTATTATCCAATGGTATATGGTAGACTCATGTGAAAATTATTCTCTTTTAAAACTTGGTGGTTTAAATGTGCTTCTCTTCCCCTTGCTACTCACTCTTATTTTTATTATTCTTTGGGTGAATCTTTACATGAAGTTTCCAATGCTAGAGTCATCCTAATGTCCTCCACTATTGCAATTGAGATATAAGGATCATCTACTTTATAAACATACTAGTCTTAAATATCTAAATATCTCTTTAACATGAGTATTACTAGTGATCACACCTTAGTGTGCAATGGGTACGCCGAAGAAGTGTGGAAAGACAATTATGATAAAAAAAAATTTGTACTATATAGAACTACAATAATTATTAATTATAAATTTTAATCATTTTATTTAATTAATAGCTTTTTAAAAAAATATAATATATAATGATAATATGTATAATTAAGTTATTTATAGTTTATTCTTATTATTAAAATATAATCTACATTTCATAATATAAACTTATAAATCAAATTTTATATAATATATATATATATAAATCAAATATTATATTAACTGAAATATAAAATAACTCTTTCAAATAAATGAAAAACAATTATTTAAAAATTAAAAAATAAAATGTCATTAAACACCGACCATCTGCAAAAATATTTGCCATGGCGACCACTCCAAAGATCTATCGGAATTGAATAAAACCAAAAATTTATAGAGTTGAATAGTTTAAATGGTAGAATTGAATAAAACCATAAATTTACAGAGTTTTTGCTCCTGTTGCAGATATAATCGATTGGAGGATTATTTGGGTTGGCATTACTTGCAGAGCTTCGTAACTTAGTAGCCTGCCTTCCCCTCTCTGCATGTATATGTACTGCTCAATTGATGGTGTTTTTTTCCTCTCTAATTATTGACCCATACTGTATACATTGGACTTTTGGTGGAAAATAATTTATTGTAATTGACCAAAAACATAGAGTGATGGAGACAAGAAATGACCAAACTCATACAATAAGTTTCCTATGAAACCACATGGAAGAAACACAGATAAATGTGAGGAAAGGCAAAGCTCTCCGTATCCTACCGAACATTTGCAGAAATAAGAATGAAATTTCCAATGATTGTTGTATGTATGCATTAAATCAATGGCTAAAAGCATTTAAATGGTCTGCAGATGATAACAACCATTAGATTGTACTTTTTAGCTTTGTCTTTTTGATATAGGATACACCTTCGATGTAAATTAAAAATATAGAAGAATATGTAGTTACAATTTATGTTATGGAAGATATTTTTCATGTTGCCTTGATTTTGAAAACATTATTTAGTATGCAACAAAAATGTGCTAAAAAAAATATAAAATATACCTCTTCAGTTATAGAACCATTATAATGTTGAACTTTCTTGAATTATAGACATCATCTATAACAAAAACTAGTACCATGTTTTTTAATCTTACAAGTAACAACAATGTATATTCTATGAATATGAGATTTTCATCCTTTTAAAATTAAATCTTGGTGTCATCACATTATCAATTATAAATGCACATGTATTGGGAGGTTTTTTTTTAAAAAATAATGTTGAATAGTTCATCATTCTCTGTATCTCAACTTGTTGAATTTAGCCCCCTTAATGTCATCTAACTCATATGGAGCTCTCTCAAGATAACCATTCAAACCTTATGAGAGATAATTTATACAAGGATCAATTACTTATATATATAATTAGTTACTATTATCAAAGCATTGAATTATAGATTATTCAAAATACTTGTAATGGTGCATGTATTGCTACATGAAAGAAAGCTAAATCAACAAATTTATTGTGTATCATTTGCATTAAAAATCCATCTTACTTATTATAGAAAATCCACTTTGATGATTAGATATATCTAGAACATAATTCCATTCACATGACTCTAGCTATCTTATAAAACCATCCATACACCAAGAGGAGCAACTCTTATTAATTATTTATATGGTGCTTCAAAAATCATATGATAGTCTTAGTAAGATATTATGTACTTTATATAACTTTTTGGTCTAAAGTTATATAAATTTTAATTTGGATATACCTTTATAATATGATCGACATATGGTCCTTCATATACCAATGATTGTTGAAATATAAGTTTTTAATATCTTACCTCAAAGTTATAATATAGAAGCTTTATTGGAAAGCTTATTAGCCTCTAGAAAGCTAATAAATTCACCTTCTTAAAGTATAGAGCTTTAGAGAGACTATATATAATAATTATCTGGAGAAATGACATTGAAATGCCATTTGTATCACTAAACTATCATGTATTAAATTTATTTGGTATCAAGTACCTACTTTTAATGGGTGTCTATCATACTAATAAATTGTCCAAAGAGAAAACTTGGAAAGGATAGCTTACCTACATTACTTTTTTTTGGGTCATTACTATATGTTTAGTAGTAGGAAAAAAAAATATTGAAAGAAATATGACAAATTATTCAAACTTATGTTCATAAAAATATATTATTATCTCCTTGCCAATGATCATTGACTATATTATAGATTCATGAGAAATATTATATTCTCATTGACAATATTATAGATTCATGAGAAATATTATATTCTCATTGACAAATGACAAATACATATTAAAAATTATTTTTCCAAGTATCGACCTTATTTGACTATTGTGTTACTAACTATAATATGCTTCTATTTTAGACTGTCTTCAAAATAAAATGTGTAGGTGCTATTACATGAATGGTGTGATACTTTTTAAAAGATGTCTTCTATGTTTTTTAATCAAAAGGGTTAAATAAAAAAGTATCTCTTGAAGAACCACTATGGTTTTGAAAGAGGAAAGCACATTGAAGATCATGGACACTTCTCTCAAGAGAAAGTATTACATCATAAAAGTTCTCTCCAATTCTATTAATATAAATATCTAGTGGCATACTATGATCAAGAAGAAATAAATTGGAATCTTAGCCATCACATATCAAAACCTTTGTGTAGTGATTGGCTTTAAGACGATGTCATTCAAGAGGAGTGTTCATGTCTATGAAACCACCTATTCGCTAAATCCTAAATGTAAGTAAGAAATAATATGCATATAATAAGACCTTTAAGAATTATGTATTCCAAATTCAATAAAATGTTTTTCTACGAGGAGTTTCCATTGAGGGGGAGTGTGAATAACAATGAAACCTCTAGATATAAGACCCCAAGCATAAAATAAGACCTATAGGAATTTGAACACCTTGGGATGGCTAAATCCTTGGATGTAAGACCTAACAAGAATAACTAAGAGCTCTACACATTTTATTAAGTCCTATGGGCACATTATGTGTATGTCCTATGGGAATCTATTAAGGTTCTCTCTATAAATCTTTTGGTTATAAAAGAATTGTATTAAGTCATATGGGCACATTGTATTAAGTCCTACAATAACTATGTAATGAAATTGGGGTGTGGTTGTTTTGAGGAGACCCAGACTCCAATAAAAATCTTTATGACATCATATATATAACATCCTTTTTAAAACACTGGTATAATAAATTATGAGAACATGACTTTCATGTAGTTTGGAATACACGACTTTCATCTTGGCATATATTTGTGTCTCTATTTATCATTTTCAAAGAATCCCTACGTTATTAGGGTACTTCAATTTTTCTTTTTTCAAAATTGACATATGATGCCCCCTATTAACATTAATGGGGATTGTTAGAACACAATATTATTAAGGTTCATACCCTCATAACATTTATATATTGTTCTAATATAAGGTTATAAAACCTTATATATTATATTCTTATTAAGCATATCCCATTTAAAATAATTATAGTCTAATAAATTATATTAGGTTATTAATTATTTATGAATGAGGTTGTTGAATAGGTGTGACTAATATACCTTTGGATATTTTTCCACCATGTCTCCTATATTTAAAGAGGGTCTCTCTCATTTGAGAGTGTCAAAATTTAGAGATTGATAGCACAATTCTAACACTATGTACATGAGATATTATTGGCCATGTGGAAGTATGGAGAAGTGTTCCCCAAGTTTGGTCTATGTTACAATAGACAATTATTGTAAGTGTTTTAATAAAATTATGCTTTATGGTATTTTTTTACCTGAAATGATCTTCCCCATGTATATCTTGTGTAATGTGTGTAAACAAATATTTTGGCACCCGAATGCTTTATGATCCTTCTAAGGTTTTTCACTTAAAATGATAAAGATTTGGGCCAAAATGAAATGTAAACATTCAAAGATTAATGTGATGTGGGTGTAATGTGTCTAGATGACATGATCTAAATGCAAAGGAATGATAAAATAGATCACTAGTAGGATAGAAACTAAGAAATGCAACTTGTTTGAAAACACATTGTGATATATGAAAATACCTAAAAATGAATAGTAAACTGTAACAAAAATGAATGAAACTGAATGTGTGCACCTAGATACTTGATGGAGACTAGAAATGAATTTTGGAATGTTTTTTATGCTAAAAATCTAGCTTACTGGGAATCATTCACCATTCTGGGCGAATTAGTCCCAGATCTCGGAAACTGTCTCGGAGCCTGTTTTAGACCAATGGGTATCCAAAACTATAGAAAACCTTTTTCAGGACTACCAGTGGGAATCATTCACCACTAATGGTGAATCAGTCCACTTCTGAATTTTTGAAAATCCAAAAGTGGAAACAAAAGCCCTCAGTTTGCTCTTCGGTTCCTGACAAGTGTCTGCCTTTGAAAGTCTAATTTCCAGGTCTGAAAGTGACTTTTTGTGGATATTTTTCCTTGGTCAACAAGAAGATGTCTTCAAAAAAATTTCAACTTGATCTTTAATGATTTCCAAGTTCTTCAAGATGCCTAAATCTACAAACACACAAGAAGAGAAAGACAAATGTTGAATGTTAGGCCATGTGGGTATCCAAAACTATAGAAAACCTTTTTCAGGACTACCAGTGGGAATCATTCACCACTAATGGTGAATCAGTCCACTTCTGAATTTTTGAAAATCCAAAAGTGGAAACAAAAGCCCTCAGTTTGCTCTTCGGTTCCTGACAAGTGTCTGCCTTTGAAAGTCTAATTTCCAGGTCTGAAAGTGACTTTTTGTGGATATTTTTCCTTGGTCAACAAGAAGATGTCTTCAAAAAAATTTCAACTTGATCTTTAATGATTTCCAAGTTCTTCAAGATGCCTAAATCTACAAACACACAAGAAGAGAAAGACAAATGTTGAATGTTAGGCCATGTGGGGGTTTGCCTTAGTCAAACCCCTTTTTAGGTAA